>JBCFYV010003508.1:5148690-5515614 GCA_039000515.1 Timema cristinae | reverse complement strand
ATACATAAATGATGGTGCTCGTGTGTGCAGTAAACAAAATATCTCCATACATACCGTGATGTGTGCCGCGCCATTATTGGAAACTAATCATCTAAACAACCACACTGTGATGTTACAGTCCCTCATGCTCACTAGCCAGCTTTCAGAAAGTGTCTGTTGAGCAGAGAGGTTGAGGAATGTTTCTGGTTTGGGAAAAGAGCTGATAGTTATATTGACTTAACGGCTTGGGCTACATCAATTCATTTTTAGTTATGGCTGTAAGATTTTCATACCAAATTCCTCATCAACTGGTGCCAAGTACATTGCAAACTTTCTCCCTTAAACCACGTAGCATCCGTTATTAGTGAAATATGTACTTTATTACAAAAAATAAACATATTTTCAACCTTTTGGCTGCTAGAGCTCCCGTGGCTGATAGTTACATTATTTTTTCAGAACGAGATGCAGTCGGGTGTTGGACATCTATGGTTTGTTCCTCCAAGAAGAAGGAATTATCAACTTGGACCTTTCGAACGGTGTGGTGGCCAGTGTTTTCACTTTTTAAAAGATATGCCGACCAAAATACAAACAATTTGAAAAGCTATCTGGAGGGGAAGGAAATGAATCCATTAGCTTTGACTCCGCTCCAGTGGTGTATACATAAAATAATTAAGGGAAAATGATGTGGGAGGGGAAGGGAGAAGTTCAGGTGATTGGCTACTTAATTACCAAAAACTACCATACTGTTCTACTCCCTAGCGGGTCACGTGATTAAATCATTGCTTTGTTTTCCTTTCAAAGCCTGAAGGTAAACTCTAAATATAAATAATCTTAGTTATAATAAGTCATCAGTCACCTTAGAGCAGAAGATAGGTGTCTGCTTACTTGGCCAAGAGTCCCGGTTCTATTCTCGGCATGGCCGAAAATTGATCATTTATGAAATGTGTGTTTACCATCTCACAGTGATGAATTAACGGCTGGGGATGGATGTTGTGCTTGTCTTAGTTTTAAGTTGGATTGTAATGTTTATTAAGCTATGACAGGCCACAGGCTGGAAATAGTAATGGGTGTAATTTGTAAAGTAAAATTAGGCTTTATATTGAGAGTCAAAATTCTATAATGATTTCAACTAGTAAAATAACATAATTTAGATATTAATCTTACATTAATCAACCAATAATTGATGGAATGATATTATATATTTATTGGTGCCCCTAAAAAGAAGAAGGTCGACATGGTCCATTAGAATAAGAAAGTTATTAAGTTCGTGGAGGGTCACCTAGAAGAGTACACCTTTAAAGGAAAAGAAAATATATCAAGGTCGCAAAATACAAATTTTATTGCATAATTTTCAATTTTTTAAATAAATCCCATAATATATAAGAACTATTTTCTTTATCCCTGACAGTTTTATTTTATCACATTTTCTAGCTCTTTATTTTGTTATTTGGAATTAATTTTGTTTTCTAGTAGCTTAAGAATTTATCAATTAAAAATATGAGAATATTTGTATAATCTTATTTATATTTTTTTGCAATTAGTTATATAAAAGAGTGTTAACATAATTAAAAAATAAATTTTTTAGATGTGTTTGGCAGATATTAAAAATGGTGTCTAATTTATATGGTTAATAAACGAAGGCTTAATCATAGCAAACCCTTCTACAAAACCTTAATTATGGAATAATGTGCCAGTAATAGATTGTTTTTAGCTGCTCTTAGAACGAAGTGTATATATTATTTAATTAAAATATAGGCATTTTAGTAAATATCTTGAATTAAAAACTATTTAATAAATGGAAAATAAATTATTTAATTTTCCCTTAGGGGCCTATTTCTTTCTTTCAATTCATAATAAAGTACGAATGTATTTGATAAGTGACATCCAATCCATTCACTTATATATATCAAGCATTTTTTCCCCCTAATACGTTTTAATAGTTACAAATTCGGGCTATACGTCAAAATACCTCAATTCTCTAAAGTTTAGCTATAAAAATGATATATGATATGAAAACACATATTTTTGAAATCTCGCATTTGGTAGTGTGTTGTGACTATAATTTACCTAGTATTACCTACACCACCAAGTGTGCTCGTGCCGCAATTTCAATGTAGAAATTGTGGCACCTTTAACTTGACGATTCTAGATTAACTATTTGTATGTCTAATGTGAGTTTGAATATTGTATTTTCTAAAAGTTCCCACAAGAAATACATTTTCGTACCGTAGTTTGTGCCTCTTTAAACTGGGGGAGCTAAAAATGTAATACTCATATTTGTTTGCGTACCCCTCCCCTCTCCCCCTTTCGTATATTTAAACCAAAATTAGACTTCAACTAAACCTGATACACACTAAGCTTTTAACAGGTCGTCTTTAATTATCTATTTATTTTCGGGCTACCATTCCAACAACATTGTTGAACAAAGTTTATTTGTATTTCTCTAGTACTACATTTAGCACTACCTTTTCAGTCTATATACTTATATGATAATTACTCTAATTAGATAAGGGGAGGAAGGGAGCATTTTAGAGATAATATACCCGCCTTTGAAAGAGGGTGAGAAACTATTTAAGAAAATCCACTCTCAGTGGACCTGACCAGGCTTTGAACCTGCCCGTTATCAGTAGGCATGTCTAACATAGAGTGACGCCTTAGACCATTCTATCATTGAAGTGGGTTAAAGTTTATTAACATTAAGTTAGTTTGACCCTAATCGACGCCTATAAAAGTACCATAAAACATTTTGCTAAACGAAGATATCGATGTCCGCATACTTATATCAAAATGGCAGAGTATTAAAATACAACCGCTTGAACTGGAATAAAACATCTTGATATTCAAAAAAGTGTGTTTAAATATTTTCATTCTCTTGCACCCATGTGGATTATTCGAATATTTAAGGTTCTATTAAATGGTGTTGGTATCATGAGGAAGTTAAAATTGAGTAAAAAAAGTATTCGCTTTTACGTGGAATGTGTGGAAATAATTTTCGGGAAAGTCACCTAGGTTATCAAGTCGGTGTTAAAACCTGTACTTCCTCATCATCAGAAAATCAGACAAATCGATAAAGACGTCGTAGCCTACGTGCCCATTGAAACTGGTGTATAATCTTTTGAATAAAATGTTAGCGTGTGTGTAGGAAGGAGGTTAGGTGGTATGATTATTTAGAACCAACCTCAATCGCTGTTAGGCCACACTGCTTAAATCCCTATCTTCTGTGTCGTTTTTTGGAACTAATGTACTTCTATATTATGTCTAATCTCATACTCCATTTAACCTTCACCTACAACTACCCTTTAGTTATACCAATAGGAAAGAGCGAAAAGGAAAAGACGAAACTTTTATCTCAAGTTAAAGAGGAATGCTCGCTGCTAATTCTCAAAGAGCCTAAAACTTTGTGATGAGACCCTATCAATGAATTACTGTAAGTTTTAGAGGAAAGTTAAATTTAGAGCTTTTTTTCATCAAACTTAGTATCGTCGCTTTGGAAATAGCCTATTCTTAAAAACTAGTTGGAAAAAAACTGATGTCCAATTTTCACACTTATTTTTTTCTATTAATAAAACTCAAACTATAGGGTTGTTAGTGAAAAAGATCCATGTTGAAATCTCTAGACCATATTTTGGCGCGAACCATATTTTTAAATAACTCAACTTATATTTAAACATTGCGTAAGAACGCAACGTTCACGTGGCAATTTCTCTCCAAGATTTAACGACCTAGCTGCCCATAAAAATAATGTTTAAACGCTGCGTGGTTGTTTAACTTGAAACTCAAATTTATAGTCCTATTTTAGTAAAAAACCTTTTTTTATGGCCAACAGCCCAACATTACTAACATTTTAATATTTTATTAGTGTTATTTTATACGATTCGATACTGAATATCGTGTAACAACTGCAGAGAATATTATTTGACGTTTGAATACCTTGTACTAGATCTAATAGTTTTCTAGTTATCGGATAGTATTCTTCCTATGAAAATTGCACCACAATGGAAGTTCTTTTCTAAATACAAGATGCAATGAAAGATAGTATTTAGTCGCTCTTTGCTACGGGATATAAAGTTCATGGAGCCGGGATATTAGGCAGATTATTGAAGAGCGACGGAGCTACAATGAATAATATAACTTTATTGACTTTAAAATAACTAAAATGGTGAAATAAATGAAAGTATTAATTCATTTTAAGTTAATCAATCTTTAATATCTTAAGAAATTTTACAGTGCTCAATTCCCAATTTCCAGAATTATTTATAAAGTTTGTAATTTTGTCAACTTTTATTTTCCTTTTAGAAACTTTGTTAAATTCTTCAAAATTGTGATTTACTTTATTCTAATTAAATGTAGCTCAAAACAAATACAGAAAAGATGTGATAATTTTTTCTAGTATTTTACTACAATTTCCAAACGAATTTCTAATATATATATTAAGTAGTATATTTTTGTATTGATAGCTAATAAAAAACACATCCATGGATAGGGGACGTCTAGGATTTGTTGTAATGCCTCTTCCAAATAAACGTTTGAAAAAATTGTACACAGATATTATATCATTAAAATAACTCTGCTTGTATTTTAGATCACCTATTTCTAAAATATTTAAATAATTGTTGGAACATTGAGAAATTCTTATGTCAACATCTCTTTTGGTTAAAAGACGACGAGAACAACACACACATGTCTGTTTTACATTCTTTGAGTCTTCAACATCATAATTTAGTGTAATGGGATTTCTACGTCCTCAACATTACTTTTTCTTGAACATGAAATTTAATATCATCAGTTGCTACTAGATTTTCCTCAAATTTCGTTTATTTGAATATTGAATTGTTTGGACTTCTGATTAAACTTTTTTTTTTTAATTTGTTCCAATTTTCCCAGACAGTTTAGACTTTACTAGAGGGTAGTGTGCTCACCTCTGTCTATTATTTTTTGTGGGTTAGTAAGAGGGGGTAAGTTGCATGTTCACTGTGCAGTTCAATACAGAGGCTGTCTGGCAGATGTGACGTCACAATATTGGAGATGATCAAGATGCAGGCTCGGAGGTAATAACAGGCTTTGATAAAGCATTATTCTTTGTTTGTATAAAAGAGTACATAACATCTCAAGGATTATAAACATAGGTGTAATAAGAAAATAGACTCTTCACTCCTATACTACTCATAACATTTCCCCCAGTAAAGAAGGAAGACAATATATTTTATCTGAAACTAGGGTTGCATCTAGGGGAAGGGGATCCACGGGGCAATTGCCCTGGGACACACATTCCAGGGGGGCACAATCCCCCCCCCCCCAAATATTAAATTCAATTACAGTTATTATTGTAAATTAATTGAGGGCCAAGTTTGTAGTTTGTAGTTTGAATTTAATTTGCCATAAAATTGGCTAGTGTGGGCTTATGTAGGTATTGGTGTTTAAAACATGATGATTTTACCAAGATAAATTTAATGGATAAATATATGCATATACAATTTTATGGTTGAATAAAGTGTTGGAGATAAGACATTATGTTCGAATCAGTGTGGCTTAGTCTATATAGGCACGCTATTTTAAGAAATTTTAAAAATATATAAGTTATATTCCCTATAATCTATTTGAAGTGGTCCCCACCCAGAAATTTAAAAGAATGTTGATGTCTTTAGAAGCTATTTAGAGTGTTCCACGCTTGATTCTTTCTCTCTTCAAAACTTAGTAGCCACTAGAAAATATTTTAAGTAGTCTTCCACCAATAAATTTTAAATATTGGATGCCATTAGATGCTAATTGGAGTGGCCATCTACGGTTATTTCTTTTAAAGATCGGAAGCCTTTGGGAGCCATTTAAAGTGTTATTTGATTGGAATTTCTTTAAGAATTAAAATCCTTTAGAAGCGGTTTAGAATGGTTCATCCCTGATAGTTTTTTTGAAAAGTGAATATTATTAGAAGTTTGATACAAGGCCATCTTTAAGCTTCAAATTAAAAACTTTGTAAAATTTGGGGGGCATTGAACCCCCTAAATCTCCCCTCCCTACACGCATGACACGCTTTAAAAACGCCTTAAGAATGGCAACTTTTCCTCGAAAACTTGAAAAAACACGCAATTTTTTATGAAATAAATAGTGACGAGTTGAGAAGATATATTATCAAATAAAAGTACGTGACACGTGCACAATTTAAGTCGTCAATTGTAAGAAATAGTGTTTGTAACCTTGTTACAACGTCGCATATAATAAATAATAACACACCAACCCAGCCCAAGTTGACTCGTCCCGACTCCTCTACGATACGCCCGGGACGATCATCACCACCACAATATCCGACTGAACCGAGGTTTGTGCCTCATCGCTGACCGTGTGGTTGGGCTGCCCCCCACCTCTCCGCCCAATTGGACAAGAAACAAGTGATGGTCATTGTGCTCGCACCGCCCTGACGCATTGCGGATAAACCTTCTATGGACTCTACTTTATCGTACAAACTACGCCTATTGGCTCTCGAGATCATTCTTGAACACCCCACCCCCCTTTTGTTTGTTCCGCGCCCTGAGAACACATGTTTATCACAGGGTATATTATGGTGTGAACCCAGAGGAAGGACACACAATACACTCTGGGCTTTCGAGGTAAATAGCCTAACTTTGAAGGCTCGACGATATATTCTAAATTCAATTTGGCTTTAATCTACCTTCTTTCGAAATTCAATTTATATCTGCGTCTAATATTTTTGTAACGATCTATTACGTCAGCCCTTAAGGCAATGTTTACTTTACAGATATTTGATCTCTGATATTTTAGGTATCTTTGAGGTTTGGGTATTGTTTATATTTGCCACCTTGTTTCCTACCAAGGTTGGTCAAATGTGGGGCCGCAAGCCAGCGGGGAAATTAATAATTATACGGACGCCACGTTAGGTGTTAATGTTAGGTTAGTTCATTGTAGCTATGCTGGTGTCTATTTATTTTTATTTGTTAAATGTGGGGCCGCGGGGCACCCAGGACTTATATTTCTGAGGACATCTTATTTTCCCTTAAAGCCTTTAGGCATTCTTATGTACACTTAATCTTTTACAACGTGAAATATTAGCATAGTGTCAATGCCATTCTTTAGTTAAGGGACGTGAGCTGTTGGCTCACTCTATGTTACGGACCATGAGAAGGGGTTCTCTCTCGACTAATATTATCGATTGACTATTTTTTTATGTTTTATTATTATGAATCTGGAGACCAATTCGTTAGACCTTTATGCTGTGTTCTGAGGACGCCATTTTGGGGGGCGTTTGTATGTAAGGAGCCGCCTGATATTATTATTGTTGTAATGCCCTTCAGGCCCTGGCGGTGTCCTTTGTGCCTTGCAGCCCTTTTGGCTTATGGTTACCATTGTTATTCCTAAGTGTCACTCCCCCATTGAGTTGTACCATGTTTCTTTGATAATAAAATTATAACTCTCTTGTGCTCACCTCTGTCTATTATTTTTTGTGGGTTAGTAAGAGGGGGTAAGTTGCATGTTCACTGTGCAGTTCAATACAGAGGCTGTCTGGCAGATGTGACGTCACAATATTGGAGATGATCAAGATGCAGGCTCGAAGGTAATAACAGGCTTTGATAAAGCATTATTCTTTGTTTGTATAAAAGAGTACATAACATCTCAAGGATTATAAACATAGGTGTAATAAGAAAATAGACTCTTCACTCCTATACTACTCATAACATTTCCCCCAGTAAAGAAGGAAGACAATATATTTTATCTGAAACTAGGGTTGCATCTAGGGGGAAGGGGATCCACGGGGCAATTGCCCTGGGACACACATTCCAGGGGGGCACAATCCCCCCCCCCAAATATTAAATTCAATTACAGTTATTATTGTAAATTAATTGAGGGCCAAGTTTGTTTCGTGACCGTGAAGTAGTTTTCGAGCCAATTGAAAATAAACACATCAAATTGTTGTGATACAATTAACAGTTTGCTTTGAGTTTAATTAAATTCCTTGGGTTAGGAAAGAGTGAACTTATTGTTGTATTTTCTAGTCATGTCCTTTCTATCCATCTTAAACAAACACATTAAAAATTTTACTCACACAAACACAACAGATATATAATGAAACAAAGTATTTCGTAAGTCTATTGTTTTAAATGGCGGAAATGTGTGTTCATAATAATGTAAAATACAAAATATTTCACAATATTCTAATGCTGGAATCTCGGAGTTTTATGTCATAGAGCAGGATCATATGAAATTAGATGACAGCGCAGGTGACGAAAATTTAAAATAGAGGATAACTTTTCTACATACATTTCTTAGGTATCTCATTCCAACCGCATTCACCTTGCTCTTGTGTCTCTACTGAGAAGTAAGTAGTAAGTCTATTTTTATATAATTCACCAGTGATATGTTAATTACTCTATGATATTAGGAAATCAAAATCTCTTCATTGTCGCAACTACAAAAGTACGCCACCTATCCGTATCTCAAGCTAGTTATATCCAGTCCTCCTCATTACACCCTATTTCTATCTTGAGCTAGTTCTATCCAGTCCATCTCATTACACCCTCTCTCTATTTTAAGCTAGTTCTATCCAGTCCAACTCATTACAACCTATTTCTATCTTGAGCTAGTTCTATCCAGTCCATCTCATTACACCCTCTCTCTATTTTAAGCTAGTTCTATCCAGTCCAACTCATTACAACCTATTTCTATCTTGAGCTAGTTATATCCAGTCCATCTGATTAAACCCTATTTCTATCTTGAGCTAGTTATATCCAGTCCAACTCATTACACCCTATTTCTTGATGGTCCACTCTAATGTTATCCTTCCATCAACTTGAATCACATTATTAGAATAAATAATGGCCTATTGAGTGACGTCATAAAAGTCAAAGTGGAAGGGTAAAGGCGACCAGGAAGATTGAAAATGTAACTTATTGATGACATCAAATAAGGAAATAAGATAAGAGTTTCAGGATATAACAACTTAGTTGGATGTGTCATAATGCATTCAAATAATATTATTTTCTTTTTTTCCTACCTTTGTCCTGTAATTCATAGATAAGTAAATCACGTAAATATTCAATTTTAATAATATTTACTATTACTATATTGAGTGGGTCTAGTTAATTATAACCATCATAACCTTAACCATTAAATATATCTTATGTTACCTCTGCCCAACAAAATTCAAACTTGTTTGACACTATTTTATTTTAACTAACTTAAACTTATAGAGCTTACAAATTTATTTTTCCTAAACTAGATGAAAACCAATTATTTCTTAGGGTCCTGTCATCATCGCTATACCCGATTGTCACATTCATGTATATTAATTTAATTATATAATTATTTTAAAAATACTTTCAATGATGTATCAATTAAAGACAAAACGAGGTGTAATGGCTGATATTGTAAATACATAACTGTAAGGAGCTGGCACTTAACAGGTACTAATATAACTATAAGCGGAAGTATACATTTCTAAGATTTGCAATTTCCTAAAGTGATGGAAAATGGTACAAATATGAATCAGTCAGGCTCACACCTCTCTCTGATTCCCCTGTCTCCCCTATCGTGCAGCACTAATACCGGCAGTAGGTTTAAGGTAATTCGACCATCAACATTTTATTGCACAACTTAAACACGTATATTATTATAAGATATAAATACTGATTCAATGATTTCAACTCATTACAATTCATGAGTACAAACGGGCTGGACTTGCTTTTATATGATTTTATATACCACTGTGAAGGCAAAGTATTAAATGTATGGGGCTAATATTTTGTATAATTATACGAAACTTACACAATGAAATGTTTATACTATAATAAATACAAATGGTTTTTAATGTACAAATATTTTAAAAGGGGTAAAAATTACATCATTTTTAATCATTCTAGTATAATATAAAGTATTATTTTTATACCCCGATAATTTTGATTTACTCTCATTTTGTAATACACAATGTCGTTTTTCAGAATTAATTCATTTGATTTTTTTGTCTAGCTCTATTCGTTAAGGGGCTTGCATAGGGGAGCCAAGACAGTGTCACTCAAGTGTTCAGCTCTTTCACGATTTTGATTAAACTATTAGTAGTATCGAGGTTTGGTCTTCACTGGGATGAATACAAAACTTTATTCTATGTTACTATAATAAAGTGAGATGTCAAAATAGTTTAAAATATGAAATTTTGCCCTTAGAGAAGTCATAATAAGGGATATTTGAGTTGATCGTTAAAGACCTAAATCCGAGGGAAACTAGGGCAATACTCTAGGAACATAGAATGGAGATTTGTGAATCGAATTATATAATTTATTAGGGGGGTCACAACACAAAATTTATTGGTATCATTATTAACCTGAGAGGTAGCAACTGCTGTACGCTAACGCCATCACTAGGCAAAGGACCAGTCAAGCTTTGCTTTGAACGTAGGAGGCGTTAGGAGAAGGGAAAGAATGGCAGACGAGCAGGCTAATCCTTCTCTCGCTTCCTCTTGCCGTTCGTACTTCCACTCGGCTCATCACCTTCGGTAGAATCTTGAAGATCGTGGCACGCTTAGTTGAAAAATACGTACATTGACCACATTTATTAAATGGAGCTAAAAAAATTAGCGTCAGTATGGACGAAGAAAAACAACTGTGGACCATAGAAGAGGAAAAAAAGAAGATTATACCTCACAGCCCATCGCAAGAAAAGAAATTGGAATAAGGGGAAGAAACTATGGATTGGTGATTCTGGGTGACTATTTTTTAAGTTTATATAGCAATAGTGAATTGGTCAAAAATGATACTGGCCTATTTATATTCATGTATTTATCATACACTTTTTAAACACACAACCTAACTTAGGTAACAATGTGATCTGTACCTCACATTCAGAAAAATAGCCTAGATATTCACTATTCAGATAAAAGGACGTATCCATCTAGAAATAGAAATTTTATTTTATAGCACCCCCTGAATCAGCTTCACGAATCTCCACACCAAGGTGCATTAACGGTAGTTTTTTTAAATGTGAAATTCACTTTGGTTTTATAATCTATCTACACGCTAATGTGAGAGCACTTTTTTGTATCAAATACTTTCTCTTCCTCACCCCTAGTAAATTATTTTTTATATTGTTGTTTTAATTTAATTTTTTAATAGTTTCCTCCGTCCGTCCCCCCCCCCCCCCCCTCAAAGTAACAAAGGCTTATTTTTAAACCAAAACTGTGTTATTAAAAATTCATAAATTTAATTTAAGAATAATATTCGTTCCCATGACTTCATAATAATAAAATAGGGTACTGGAATATTTGTTTTAATTTTTTTGGTTAAATGGTTAGTTTAAAAAAAATACAAGTTTTATGTGACAATAATTAATACTTGAACATGCTTGACAAAATTAAATTAAATTAAATTAAATTAATTAATTATTTAATTGAATTAAATTTTTTTGGTTAAATGGTTAGTTTTAAAAAAATACAAGTTTTATGTGACAATAATTAATACTTGAACATGCTTGACAAAATTAAATCCTGTATTATTTTGCATGCAAATAATATGTCCTAGCAATAACATATTCAGATAATTACACTTTTCGCCTGAGATTTTTGAGTCACATGCTGAAATACTAATTATGCAAAATGTAAGGCAAAGCATAGTGGTTTCTTATATTTAACCAATATTATATTCAATTTACATAAAATACTTACTGGTTATAGGAAAATAACTATTTAATAAAAGCATGTTATACATTTCTGTGATTTTGGTGAATGATCAATGACCAAAACACAAAACATCATGGCGGGATAGTAAATTCGGCTTTATGTTTTTCTACTGTCAGAAATGTTCAAATATACAATTTATAGGCTTTTGATGTTGTAGTTTTATAAAAAAAAAAAACAAGTTTCTTAAAACGTGATCTTATTTATCTACAGAGTACGCTTTGTAAAAGGCAAGTGACTTAAATACTAACAGAGGTGGTAACAGTTCATAGAGCGAGCAAAAACCTAATATTCAAGAGCAGATAGAAACTATGGATTGCAATTCTATGTCTCCTTCTTCTGAAGAAAGGTGAGTTTCTAAATAATTTAATGGTGTGGTCTATAATCAGCTGGTGACCTGGTGGTCTAGGGGTAAGATGCCGGACTTCTGTGCTGGAGGTCCGGGGTTCAATCCTTGGTCCTGGCACAGATTTATCTGATTACCAAACACTTCCTTCAATTCTGACAAGACATCTTGTGAATGTGGGGAATGCCAGGCCTCCACTGTGGTTCGGATTCAACGTGAAACTGTAGGTCCTCCATTTCATCTCGCAATCACCTTACCATTACACATTAGCGTAAGTGCGTATTACCCGAACGGTTTCTAAGACGCGGTGCTAATAATAATAATAATAATAATAATAATAATAATAATAATAATAATATAATCAGCTCTCTGTCGACTTGCAATAAATTTTATTGCTTGAAAATCTTGAGTATAAAAACTTTATAAAAATATTAAAGTGCTAAAAAGCTGTACATATATATAACCAAATTAATAGTTCCTAAGACGAAAGGACCACAGCATCCTTACTAAAACAAATTTATTTTATATAGGCCTACCAATATTGTTTACATTTTGATTTTATGAATATTCATCGTGATATAATCCCCTCTCCACTTTTGGGCACCCTACCAGCATCTTATCTGATACTATTCGGTATCCTCACTGCAGCGTACAAATTAATATATTCACACGTTCAATAATTAGTAGGCCTAGCAGCAGCATCTTACAGAAGATTTTATGGACATATCCTCCGGCGATTAGTCGAAGACATAACTGTATTCACAACTGTAAATATTAGATTTCATAATTCACTTTAGTGTTTTAATTTATTTAGTGAACAAGTTAAGGTGGGCTGGAAGAGGACGCGAGAAAAATTAAGTGTTTTTTTGCAGTTTTTCACAACAAACTTTTTTAAATCAAATGCTTCATGAGAGACATCTAGTTTAATTTTCTATACATGGCAATATCAACAGCTGTTCTTGAATATCTGCTATGAGCATAGCATCATTTAATGAGAAACATTTCAAACGAGGAGAAAAAGTTTTCACAAAATCTCTAGGACAATCATGACAGAAATTTAACAACTGTTGATATCACCTTGTAAAGAAAATTAAACTCTATGTTTGTACTGGAGCAATATTTGATTTAATTTGCTGAAAAAAATGGTTTGATACGAAATTGCAAAAAAAAAAAAACTAGTTTTCCTGGCATCCCCTTTGTTCCCACCCTAAGTACAGTTAATAGGAGTGCCACATTCATAGAAGAAGGGTATAAAGTCTGAAACTAGCTATGATATCTATAGTTATAACTATATGTTTTATGTATTTTGAACTGTCACAGAGGTATCAACTATAATCTGGCATACTTGGAACCCGTCCCTGCCATGACAGAACCATTTTATGAGGTTCATGGTGAAGCCGCTGCAGAAAGAGGAAATTTAGATCAATTGTAAGTCGAAGCAAAATGTTTATCTTACTATTTTAGACAACACTTTTGGGTAAGAGTGGAATTCAAATTTATATGAGAAAATTAAGTCAAACATGAGTGAAAAGGACTCCAAATAGTAGAAAGAAATACACGCCCACACACTGTGATTTTATGGCTGGCTACCTATTAAAAAATCGCGCTGAAAGACGTGTCATTAGTTTGGGCTAGTCTTCATTTGAAGTAACTATACGGTTGAAATGAGATATATATTATTTTTATTTCACCCTTCCAGGCTATTCTTATTTAACTACACTTCTAGGACAAGAATGAGGAAAGTATAATTTTGAGCAAATGCTACAACATTGGTATGGATGGGGAGTGTGAAATAATATACTATATAATATAAGCTACAGGCCAGATATTGAGGAAGAATATATTAATACCTAATTAATCTTGCTTTCAGATCAGGGATGGAGTTTAACGTATAGAAATCATTACTTACTAACGAATTAATTTCCATAACAAAAAAAGTTTTAGAGGTCATCGTTAGATCTCAAACTAGCGTTGAAACAAGCCATTTTACCAAGTTGATTTAATTTTTTTAATTAAAGAGTTTATTTACTCATACATGGTATTACTATTGTGTGTGCTTATTGCGAGATAAAAAATTGCCAATTTATTCCTCATATTCCCCAATTTTACAAATTAATTGATTTGCTGTAGGGCAAAACTAAACTGGTTATTAAATATATGATATTACATTGTGCGAGAATGAGAATTAAAAAAAAAAATGAAAGTCATAAAATGTATGTTAATAGTCTTCCTGAAATATTTTCTTTATATTATGTATGACCCGCCTCGGTGGCGAAATTTGGCTAACGCGCTAGTCTTGTTAAGCTCGACTGCTGAGGACGGGGAGATCGAGGTTCGAATCTCGGTTGGGTGAACTGGGTAGTTTTTCCTAAATGGTTTTCCACTCTCCCTCCACGCAAATGCGGGTTCACTTCCTCTAATTCAACCTTCCCAATTCCCAATCCATTATCGTAATTAGTACTTAAAGCGTATAAACCGAACGGGTAGTAAGACGCAGTGCTAAATAAATAATAATAATAATATATTATGTATGTATTTGATTAACTCAAAATAACTTTAGTAAGAAAAACAAAATATCAGTTTAACTTTAAACATAATACTGTAAAATAGGTGTATGTATTTTAATGAAAAAAATTAAAGAATGCACAAGACATAAATTAAACAAAAACTTTAGTCAATGATTTATTTATTACAAATTATTATTTTTACATCAATAATCTTTTTTTTTCAGGAATACTACAATCGATACATTTCAAATAATCCTCCCTCGATATTCAGAGATGCCATCCTGTAGCTTAACTGATGGTGACACTATTGAAAGTATTCTCCCT
Organism: Timema cristinae; assembly: GCA_039000515.1. Classification (NCBI taxonomy): domain Eukaryota; kingdom Metazoa; phylum Arthropoda; class Insecta; order Phasmatodea; family Timematidae; genus Timema; species Timema cristinae. Next base: position 5,500,787 of record JBCFYV010003508.1, on the reverse strand, counting down.
CCACATTTAGAGTAGCCTTACCCCACATCTCTAGATAATACCATACATTCGACTAATGTTAATTCAAAACAGAAGTTATAATGGATATTTTTCCCGAAGATGTGCCACAGACACCATTGTCTTCACAACAGTAAATATTACATTACACATTTTAGTGTTAACTTATTTTAGTGAACAATAAATTAATTTCAAATTTTGAATTAAATTGTTACCAAGCTACCCTGATTAAATATGATACATATTTAATAGCAGTGTCACCTAATAAAAATACAATTAGAAGCTGAAATACAATATCTAGAATTATGAATGTAATAAAATAAATGCTAATTAAAATATCACAGGCTAAAATTAAGATTAGCACAATCATGGCAGTGGGAAGGTGATCAATTTAAATTAAGCCTAGTATTAAATTAGTTGAAAAATTATACATGTACACGGGAATTGATTCCGTGAGTGCTAAGCCAAAGGTCCGGGGTTTCAATTTCCATGCTAAAGATATCAGTTAACATTTATGGTTCTGGTTCCCAGTTCCATTCCTTGCATTAAATACGTCAAGCTACAGTGCACATTTGTTTTGTTTTTTTCTTTCCAGGGACACAAATGTTTTTAAAACACCCTCTATCATAGAAGGACGCAGAATAGTCGACTTACAGTACTTTTTGGAATGTATTCAAGCAATAAAGCGTAAAGGGTTCGACTGCACATTTTCAAATATGAATATTACAGGCGAAACAAGGAATGGCTTCTGCAGCACATTACACTTGCAGTGCAAGATGTGTGGGGTTCTCGAAACACTCCGTACTGAAAACTCCAACTCACCGATGAATGTTAATACCGCAAAGATGGCTGGCATTATTAACACAGGCCAAGGTTTTTTCTCAGATGGAAGAGTTGTCTGCAGTACTAGATATGTCTTGTATGGGCAATCCTATGTACCAAAAGATACACCAAGAAGTAGGTGAACACCTAGGAAGCATTGCTTCTGATGAAATGATGGCTGGCCCACGCGTGAGGAAGCAGCATTGGCTGTCAAAGCCGGAAATGTGGACAAAGAGGGTCGACCAATGATAACTGTTGTTGCAGATGGAGTATGGGCAAAAGATCTTATAAAAGCAAAAACGACGCTCTCTCAGGATTTGGTAAGTTATAATAACACATAGTATTGAGACGTAGAACTTTGTGTTGAGCTAGATAATTATTTAATATAAAAATAGTAATTACTAAATAAACTTTTAAAACTCAATTTTGTCTTTGCTTTTCATTTAAAGTATTTTAATGGTCCTGTAGTTAATATACCCTACACTAAATTTTGTTTATGATACAGGCATGCATAGTTTGCTTCAAAACAAAAAAAGGTGATATACATGTGGGTTCGCAACTCCTATTGCTTATTTGTGAAAGAGCATCTTCTCAAGAAAAACCTACTAAAGAGCACATATGCTATAAAAATTGGACACAATCTGCCACTGCAATGGAAGCTGACATCAAGTTGATGGGTTCAAGCAAAGTGTAGCTACCAATGTATGGAATAGTGTATGCTGACCTTATAGGTAACTTAACATAGCGCTTTAAAACAATTAGTTAATATCGTAACATCAAAAAGTTTTAATTTAAAATCCAGTTTATTTCATTGGGAACCCAACAAAAATTAAATTAATAAATGATATTGCCTTACCATATGATATTGAATTAATAAGTGGATTTAATTATTTTTTTTAGGAGATGGGGACAGCAGTGTCATGAAACGTTTGAGCCTAGCCAAGCCGTATGGTCCTGATTTCGATATAAAAAAGATTGAATGTGCAAATCATATTCTTCGCAACTATGTGAATAGGTAAAGGAAATTGGGAAAAGAGGAAAGGGCCAACTAGGTACAATTCCTGGAATTATTAGGTCACCCAATCAACAAAGAGTTTTTAAGAATGCGATATGCTGTAACTGAGGCAATAAAAAAAATCGTCAAGTACAACCTTTCCCTCATCATGAAAATGTCAAACCCATAAAGGAAGACATAAGTAATGGGCCCAGTCATGTTTTTGGTGATCATTCTCGGTGTGGGGAGCGAGGATATTTTTGTCAGGGACCAAAAGAAGGTGAAACAAATTTAGTGCCAGAGTTGATAAAATATGGCTTATGGGAAGATATAGTTTAGTGCTCGTAATTCCTTGGCATTCCATGCTCAGAGCCTAATCTTTAACGTTAGTAATAATATTGCAGAGTCGTTTAATAGTGTAGTTGCCAAATTCATCGGCGGAAAGCGCATTAATTATGCTTTGAGGGCTTCTTATCAAGTTCGCTGTACAGCAGCAGTAACTTCCCACAACAAAGTCCTATACTACACAGACTCCCTGCACAAAAAGATGGCTATTGTCAGTCCTGGTGTGAACACTAAAAGGTTTGTCACACGAAAAGTTAAACTCTAAATGCAAGGACCAAGCGGAAATTGCAGTACCCTCCCCTCAGAAAACCACAAAAGAAGTCTTCAGGGCCAGATGAGCACTATGGGGTTCTGGACATTCCAATTAAAGCTGACCTCAATGAAGAAGACTATAAAACTGAAGAAAGAACATTTTATTTATAGTTTGCGTATGACAGAAGAGCAGAGGAAAGCCTTGATTTATGAAACGGTCGAACAAAGTCAGAATGAAGAATGGAGAAAGACAGCGAAGGAAGCGAGTGACAGCTTCATGGTTTGGTACATTTGCAAAATGAGACAGACCACATCGAAGGCAAATCAAGTAAAGACTATGTTACATGGAACATTTTTGGAAATTATAAAGGGCTCGATAATGGTTTTGAACATGAACTGAAGCTTTGAACATGAAGCTTTGGGAAGAAGTGCTTGGAGTAAAAAATTGAAAGGGTGGGGTTGGTAGTCGACAGAAATATATCATTTATTGCAGCATCTCCCGATGGATTTATAGGTGATGATGCTAACGTCGAAATTAAGTGCCCTGCATCGGCGAAAGATTTTACACCAAATGAAGCCATAAAATGCAAAAAAAATCAAGTTTTGCACATTACGAGGAAATGATATCCTTTTAAAAAAAAAGAGATAGTTACTATTACCAAGTGCAAGGACAATTACACATAACTGAAAGACGGTGGTGTTACTTTGTTGTCTGGACAAGAAAAGGAATGTTCTTCACGAAAATTGAGAGGGATGACATCTTCTGGAAAAGTGAAATGGAGCCTCAATTAATTAGATTTTATATGGATAGTTTACTTCCAGAGATACTCGATTCCAGATATGATCGAGGATTGCCAATAAGGGACACCTTTTAGAGAAAACCAATATTTAAAATGATGGCCACCATCAAAAAGAAAATATCTTAATTGGGTTGTGAATGGATAAAATTTTGTTTTACTCCTTGGTGGAGTTTTAGATAAGAATATTAGATAGATAAGATAGATAAGACTATTTCCTTCAGTTTATTTTTCATCATATTTTGAACATTACTGACCATAATTTCCCTTCATTACTTTAAATAAACGTTAAATGAACATGAGAGGTCTTGTGATGTACGCAATGGTGGATTTACATAAAATAGCACCTATGGCAAGCACTGAATTGCGCCTCTTCCAAACACCTGACACCTGTTTTTTAAACAACTTTACCACAATATCTGCTCAAAAATAAGACAAACTCATTAATTTTATATTTAACACATTATGGTAACATAAGAAAACTAGAATGCACCTTCCTTGTTTTAACTGACGCAAATTGATCTATGATATCTTAAAGTCTGTTGTTTCGTTTATTCTCTTTTACACAATCAACAGAGCAAATCAACACAATCAGCTTTGACCCATGAAGACTTTCAAATACGAAGGTATTAGTTTCAGATCTCACAGCTGACGATGGTTAGCAGTATCGGAATAGCACTGTGAAGAATTGTGGAAAATGCTTCTCATCTGCATACTGAGCAATACATTCTGGAAGTTCTTCAAGTCTTGATATTTTCATGTTGGCCCGACTTGAAAAAACATGTGACAATCTAAAATGTCTTCATAAAGTTGTTGTCCATCAACAACACAGCTATAAAATTTTCCTAAATGTTCGCACTTCTGGTTCGAATCTTTAATATCGTCAGCGTAACACAGTCCCTTGGCATCAATAAGAAAGTCAAAGAAAGTCACTTCTTATTTCACTGGTTTCATTTCCATCGTCTGTAATGTCCTGGATAGCTCTCTTCTCAAGTACTTGTTAACCGGCTTCATTGCTTTTATCCTTGCACTCCATCTGATTTTGGGCTCCGACTTCACAACCACAGGCGCAGCGTTTTTCATACCTTTCTTTGAGTGAGTGAATTGTCGCAATTCACTAAACAATACCAGGCTGTTTGTCTCACTTATTCTTTGTTGAACACTACTCTTGTGTCAACCATCACAGCAGGGTTGTCATAAAACTGTGACTGAAACTCCTTTAGCTCCTTTTCGTCCTTCTTTTTTCCTTTTCTGTTAAAATTTTCTTTAATCATTAATAAAAATCAAAGCGACCTCAAACGTCATAAAACAAATGTATTGTTTTGTTGGTAATTTTTAATATATTCTCAATTTTAGATAAAATTATTTATTTATTTGATAAATAATTAGAAACGGTGTTTAGTTTAAATATTATTTTACATTTAAAACAAAACAAAAAGTTGAAATACGCCCTTAGGACCTTTGCGCCCTAGGTTTGCTTATCTCAAACGGCCAAGTTCTGACATGATAATTAGTATGTGATCTATTATAGGCTATTTTCAGTATGAATCTCATGGATTTAGCTACAGTTTGTACAAAAACAAATATTTAACGTTCTATTTAGTAGTTTATATTTATAACAACTAAAAATGATTTAAAATATAAAAGTATTGGAATAAAAAAGTAAGATAAATTACAATAATTGAGTAAATAGAACCTATTTAGTGACGTGCCCCCGTTAAGTGGCGCCCAGGGCACTTGCAAAAATTGCCATACCATAGGTCCCACCACTGTATATAATAAATGATTATAATTTTTCTTTATTTAGAGATATGTATGTAATGGGCATGATTTTAATTTGTTTAGTGATATATTGTGATAGTGTAAATTTCATAAAATTTTCTAAACTTTGTTGTAGGCATTTATGTGTGGTGAGCATAATTTTATTTATTTTGTGGCATATGTGTATTGTACATAATTTTCTAACTTTGTGTATGTGTATTGAACATAATTTTTCTTTAGTTTGTTGAATAATAAATATATCATGTAAATTTATTTTATTATTGATAAAAAATAATGTTAAAAAAAAAAAGTTTTAAAGCGTTATGTATGTTTGTAGTGAACATTATTCTCCTAACTTTTGTGGTATAAACTGTAATGAATAAGATTTTCCTTTATTTTGTAATTTAGGACTACGTATAGTGAACATATTTTTCTAAGCTTTGTGGTATACGTTGTAGTTTTTCATACCTGAATACGATTTTATGAGATGGTAAATTAATTGTAAGGAAGTTGTACGGAGCGTATGGGTTTGTTACTGATATTGCAAGAATAATTCTACGCTAATAAACACAGGCAAAAAATATTTAACAAAAGGGTCTTAAATTAAATACTGTATTTATGTTCTATAATTTTGACAATACGATTTATTCCTTATATTTGTAACCAATTAACATTAGTTATGTTTTAACGAGTGTTTTTTCATAAGAATTATAAATTATCCACGTAAAAAAGTGAATTTATTTTGTAATCAAGTTTATTTAAAAGGAGGTAATAATTGACTAAGTGGGAAAGAAGTATTTCTGCAAGGTTATTATCATTGATTTCAGTATGCATTTAACATATAACTTTGGGTTAGGGGCTGTAGCACATCAAACTCTCAGAAGAGGGCAGTAAGCTAAAAAAAAAAGGTTTAGTTTATGTTTAACCCCACTGAAGTGAAGTCAATTATTAACATTACTTGATAACCCTTTAAAAAGTTGTAACGTTTTATGGCATTTTTAACCTTTTTTCAGTTGTAAATTATATGGGCATTTAATTTTTTATTTTAAGTTAATTTTGGGGATTGTTACCTTTTTTTGTACAAAAAATGGGCATTTTTAGCTTTCTCAGTTGTAACTTTTTAAAAGACATTGTTCCCCCTTTAACAGTTTTTTCCCAAAAAATTTGGGCATTGTTTGCTTTTCAGTTGTAAAGTATAAGGTCCTTGTTATTTCATCAGTTTTCACTAAAAGTGGGTTTTTTACCTTTAATCGTTTACACGATAGTAGACATTTTTTCCCTTTTTTCGTTGTACACTAAAAAGGCATTTTTGCTTTCACCCCTTGTACAGATAATGGTCATTGTTAGCTTTCATCATTGTACCTTTTGGGGGACATTGTTAGTTTTTATCAGTTTTTACAGTATAATGGTAAAGGGGTTTTTTTAAAAACATTTGTACACTTTTTAAAGGGGGAAATTTTTCCCCTTTAAAACAGTTGTAAATTTATAGAAAACATTGTTCCCCTTTTAACCCAAATTTTTACAGTAAAGTGGCCCTTTTAGCTTTCATTTTTTTGGGGACCGTTTTTAAGGTCTTTTTTAGCTTTCAGGGGGTTTTACACTTTTTTAGGGGGCTTTGGGGTTTCTTTCAAAATTTTTTTTCACGTATTTTGGGGCCTTGTTGCCTTTCTTTGGTGAAAAAGCAAAATTTTGGGGGTTTTTCCCTTTCCTAAATTTAAAAAATTTTTAAAATTTATTTTACTTTAATTTTTATTGGTTGAAAAATATATTAAAAAATTAAACCCTTTTTTTGTCTTCCACTTTTGATTTTTAAATTTTAAAAGATTTACTTGAGGGGAAATATAATATGAAAAAAAATTTAAAAACACACAGCAACTATCAATCTAATTTTTTATATAACTTTGTAAAAACTATACCCCAAAAAGGGGTTATTGTTTTGCTATTGTAATTTTTTTGGGGTTTGGTTTTTGGAATTTTTGGGAAAAAATTTTCAAACTAAGTTTTAAAAGAAAAAAATTTTAAAAAAATCAAAACACAAACATAATATTTCGTGATTTTTTTAAAAGGGAAAAAATAAAAAATAGTTGAAATGTCACCCCTTTTCCTACACCATCTTATCTAATTTTACTTTTTTTTAAAGACAGGTTAAAAAGGTTTTCAAAAATAGTTTTAACTACAACAACAAAAAAATTTAAAAAAAATTGTACCCCCCTTTGCTAAAGTTCTATAAAAAATAAAGTTTTCACCCCCACTTAAATTTTTTTAAAAGGGGAAAAAAAAATAATTGTTTTTGAAAAATGCAAAAAATTTAGGTGCTGCTTTTTTTTGTTTTTTAAAAATTATGAATTCCCTAAAAATTTCAATAAATTCCCCCAAAAGGGGGGAAAAAAAGGGGGGAAAATTAAATTTTTTTAAAAAAGGGGTTTTTTTACCTTCATTTTTTTTAAAAAAGATTTTGGGAAAAAAATTTTAAGGGGAAACAATTTTGAAAAAACGACGGGGAAACCGCCCCAACCAAATTCAAACCCGAAAATTTAAAAAGACCAGGAGATTATTTTGTTAACGCCCCCAAAAGGGAAAGGGGCTTTTAAAAAATTTTTTAATGTGGTTTTATAAGATTTTTAAAAACTAAATAAAAAAAAAGGGTTTAAGTACTGCCCCGGGGGGAAATTTTTCCCAAAAAGGGGGCCCCCAAAGAAAAGGCGTAAATTTTAAAAAATTAAAAAAGGGTTTTTCCAATAACATGGAAGTTGGGGGTTTAAAATTTCCCGGGTTTTTGGGGGGATCGAGGGTTTTTTCCCCTTTTAAAGTCGTTTTTTCCCCCTTTCCCCCCTCTTGTTAAGGGGGGGTTTTCCCCCTTTAAAAATTTAAAATTTGCATTTTTAAAAAAATTTTGCGTTTTAAAAATTTGGGGCACATGCAAATAACCCCCTAAAAAAATAGTTAGAGGTTGGGGAAAAATTTAAACCCCAATATTTCAATTTTTTGATAAAAAATTTAAAAAAAAAAGTTATAAGTACCAAATTTTAAAAACCCTTTTACATGAATGTAAGAAAACCCAATTATTTTTTGTAAAAAGAATGTAAACCACGTTTTAAATTAAAACAAGAGCAGCATTACTTGCAACTTGAAATTTTTTTAAAAAATTTTTTTTTCTTTTTAAAAAAATCGCCCCGTCTAAATTTTTTAAAAAGATTGGTTGTTCATAAAACCCCCTTTTTTTTTTGAAATTAAACCAAAAGAGTGGAAAAACGTCGCTTTTACTGGAAATGAATCACCCCCGGCCCCTTTTTTTGACAAGTCTTTTTCCTTCTCTTTTTTTAAACTGTTACGAAATCATCGAAAGAAAAGATAGGTAAAAAAAAGAGGGGGGAAAAATTTTTTTTCCCTTCCCCAAAAAAGGGGGCGAGGTTAAAATTTTTTCCGGGGCCCCCCTAGCACCCTTAAAAATTAAAATTTTTTGGACCAAATTAAAAATTTTTTCCCCAAAAAAGAGAAAAAAAGTATTGTTTTAAAAAATTTCCAAAATTTTGGGGGGGGAAATTTTAAACCGACTAGCTAAACAAAATTTTCCGCCCCTTTTTTCCAGACATGCGGATAACCAAAACTAATTTTTTAAAGACTCACTCAAAAAAAAAATAAGCTGGAAGGGTAGAAAATGTGACAATTTTTTTTCCCTTTTAAAAAAATATTTCTCTTTTTTTTTTTTCCTTCTGATTGTTTTTTTTTAAACTGATAAATATTTTTCTATATCACTTTTGGTTTGATTTTCTATTTCTTTAAAATTAAAAACTTCATGAATGTATGAGTTTACTTTTTTTACGGCCTTTTGATTTAAAAATTAAAAATTGATAGACCCAAGAAACATTGCTGAAAATTATAGGCTTACAAGATCTTATGTTTTTAAAAAATAACATTGCTTTTAAAGGGAAATGCCCCTTTTGACCCCCCCCTAGGGAAAAATTTTAAAGGGTTTTTTTTTTATCCCCAAACGTCCCTTTCTACGCGTTCGGGGTTTTACCCTAGTATTAATTTACAAACCAAAAGGGGTTTTGTAAACACTGTTGTTTAAATTTTAGGGGGAAAAAAACCCCATTTGCGTGGTGGGAAATTGGGGAAAACAATTTAGTAAAAGTCCCCTACAGTTTTTCCCCACCAAGATTCAAACCTCGAGGGAGGTATTTTTTTTTCATTAGGGCCCTTTTAAATATATATTTAAAAAATTTTTTTTAAAAATCAAGATTTTAGTTTTTTAGTAAAATTTTATTATTAAAAAATATTTTAATTTATACAAAAATTTTTTAATCAAAAATCATAAAAATAAAAAAGTATTTGTAAAAAAAACATAAAAATGTAATAATAAATCATTGACTCAAAAAAAATAAATAAAAAATAGGACCTATATTTGCATAAAATTTTTTTAAAAAAAGGGGGTGTTTTTTTAAAATAAATAAAGGGTTATCAATTTATTATCTTACTAAACTAAAAAAATTTTAATAATTAAGGGGGATTGTTGTTTCAACGCCTAAATTTTCCCTGCACATTAAACTAAGGTAGGTTTTTTTTTACTTCTTCACAATTTTAAGGTGTGAGTTTCAAGGCATTTTTTTATTTTAAATGCGGCAGGAGGGGGGGGGGGGACCCCCCCCCATCCCCAAACCCCCATCCCAAAATTTTAAACCCCTGCAAGAACCTGCCCAAAACCCTATTTATTAGCAGTGGTCGTGTGAATACAGAGTAAGGGGGGTTCGCCCCCTTTTTCTACTGCGGGGTTTCATGGGAAGGGCCCCTTTTAAACAATTTCTTGGTGATGATATCCGTCACGTGAATTTGGGGAAAAACCCCCACCGTTTGGGGGAAATATTGAAATTGAAGAAACCGAGTAAATACAATTCTAAAAAATTTTCTGCGCCAACATTTTTAACTTTTTACTATATTATGAATTTTTTTTTTAAAAAAATATCAAAAAAAAAATTTACAGATGAAAGATCACTGACTTGACGTAAGAGTATTAAAAGGGTTTAGTAACGGTTAAATAATGTTCTTCCTTTCAGAATCTCATATACTGAAAACACACGAACAAACATGTGTTGTGTTGAGAGAAATAGGGGTTTAAATGGAACTATTTATATACAAAACATATTCATTTAAATTAGTTAAAAAATTACAACTAGACCGGGAATCGAGCCCGCGGCCTTAAGAAAACATGAGGGAAGATTTTTACTCATGCCACCTATTAACCCTTAACAATGCCGGGGGCCTATGGGTGGTCATATTGTCAAGGCATAAATTTGACGTACTGCCGTTGGGGGGAAAATAAAAGGGTTCCCAAACTCAGCTCCATTCGCAGGGGAGTTTTTCAAATGCGATTTTTCACAGTATTCTCTCCCCCCCCTTTAATTTGGGGGTGGACTGAAAAAAAAAAAATACTGTCCCCCAGCGTACTCAATAGATTAGAAACCCCCTTGTTTTAAAGTATCAATAAAAAAAAAAATCAAGGAAACACCAATACAAAACCACATATACCAAATTTTTTTGTAATTATAATTAAAAAAAATAATTTTTAAAAAAGCAAAAAAACAAACACTCCTGATAAAGCACAATTTTTACAAAAACAAACATTTTTAGTGTTTTTTACTTTTACAATAAAATACATTAAATCATATCAAAAATCTCCGCTAGTGCCTTTTTTTTTTCTTAAATTTTTTTGGGCACAAAATATAGGTTTTATTTTCTCTACTATAAGTAGAAAACAATGGGCCCCAAAAAAATAATATTCAACCAAATTTGTAGGTAAAAGCTATCATACTATTTTTTTTTTATTTTACCCAAATTTTAAAAATATTTTAAATTTATTTTCCAGGTTTTTTTAGCTTTTTGTTACTAGTTATTTCAAAAATGGATAAATTAGCTTAAACGTAAAAAAGACAAAACCCAAATTTATTACCTTACCTTTAGGACGTTTTTGGCCAAAATAGTTTTTTGGTTTTTAGTCCAGCTCAAACGTTGGGGTACAAATTACCCTCGCAATAAAAGTAAAATTTTTTGTTTTTAAACCCCTAAAAGGGTTCGTAAAAGGGGGAACCTCAAAGCGGGAACTTTATGAAATTAATTTTTTTTACTTAAATTTGTATTAGTTTATTTATTTTGTAAATTTAAATAATATGTCTACAAGTGTGTAAAAATCAAATCTTAACCGAGGGCCATCGTTTGCACACATTATGTTTTGGGGGTTTTTCCTTTAAAAACCAAAAAACCAAAAAATGTCATTAATTGCCCTGGTATTAGACCATTTTTGGGAGAGAACGGTTTTGGGTAAAACTTCCCCCCCTGCACAACTGCTGGGGAAAAATCCAAACTTCGAAGATGATCTTGACCAGGCTCATACCCTCCTATGAAAAGGGAAAAAGGTTTTTAAAAAAAAAATGCTAAGAATGAAAAAACGCAAGGGGCCAAAAGGGAAGGGCAAACAAAAAGGGCAAATTTTTTTGTAAAACCGGCTGCAGTATTGGTTTTGAGGAAATACAAAAAATCAAAAAAGTCAAGACTTTTTTGGGGGCCTTTCCCCATTTGGGGGGGGAATAAAAAAAACCAAAGTAAAAAAAAAATTTTCCCCTTGTGATATTTCATCTAGCTCGATGCTGAAGGGGGCCGATATGTCGTCCGATGTAAAAACCATTTATGGATGTTTTTATTTTTCATCTGATTTAAGACCTAGTGTTTTACCAGTAAAATTAAAATTCCGGGTAAAAAGTTCAACATTTATTGAAGAAGATTTTAAAAAAACAAATTTTTTTGGACAGGTGGGGAGAACAAATTCCAAAAAAGGGGTTTATATTAAATTTATCACAGATAATCTCGGGGGTTTTTTTTGGGCCATTATTTAAGACCGTGAATATATTGAAGAATAAGATATCATTCAAGTCCCCCCAAAAAAAAATTTTCCCACAGCAAACAATAGTGCATTATGAATTTTTAAAATCATAGCATTTGCGGTTTGAACTTGGATTAAGGTTGACAGTAAAAATGAAAAAAACCTTCCAAAAAAGCTTAGAGTGTGAATTTTAAAATTTTTAAAGAAAACGAAAAAAAAAAATCTACCCAAAAATTTTTTTTATTTTTTAATTATGTTTAATAAAACATTTTTTGGGGAAAAAAATCAGCTAAGTCACTAAATTTTTCCCTTTATCCTGATCAATTTATTTTTAACCCAAAGCCCTAATATATTTCAATTATATAAAAAAGTTCATAAAATTTTCCCTTTCTATTCAGCTTTTTTTCAAACAAATCTTAACTGAAAAAAGTGTGTCAGTAGTTTTCGGGGCTTTTCAAAACAGTCTTTTATACATAAAACTGCCTATATGTCAAGCTTTTAAAAACGAAAACGGTTTTTTTTGGGGGGGGTCGTTTCGTAACAGCCCATTCAACATAAAATGCCTATATTAGAGCGTTTTTTCGAAAACGGCCCTATATTTGGGTTTGTTTTTTACCGCCCCCCCCCACCCCTCCCCCCTCCCCTCCCCCCCTACAAACCCGGGGCATTTGGTTTTTTTTTTAATTATCGTTAATTAAATATTTTTTAAATTTGGGGGATAGGGGTTTGGTTGTTTTTTTTATTTATTGCGGGGATACCCGGACATGTTTTTTTTTAAAAATTATTAATTGGAGGGTAGAGGCGGGGTTGGAGTTTTTTTTCAAGGGGTTTTTTTCCCCAGCTGTGCTGTCTTATGTTGAATGAGCATTGGTTCCATCGTCACAAGGCCCGAACCTCCCTGACGGCCTTTTAATTTTTAAATTTAAATTTTAAATTTTAAAAATAATTAAAAGGGTCGGGGTTTTTTGGATTTTTTTGAGCTTTTTTTGGGAGCAGAGACAAAAAAGGAAACCCAAACCCCTTTACTATGACGTAAATTTAAAAAAGGGGAAAAATTTGGGCCCATGACGCCTCCAAACCAAAAGTGGCAATCACCCTTTTTCCCCCTTTTTTAGGCCCTTTTTTAATTTTTCCCCCCCCAAAACCCCGAGGGGGGGGATTTTTCCCGTTTTTGACAAACGCAAGGACCCCGGGGGGGAATCCCCCTTCCCCCCCGGGCTGGAATTTCCCCCAGGCCGGGGGCCCCCCCCCCCCCTCCCGGGGGCTTCCCTTTTTTGGTGTGACTGAAACCCAAAAAGCTCCGTGAAAAAAAGGGGACACCAACGAACAAAAAATTTTCCCCTTTAAGACATTTTGCTACTTTTTTTGGGTTTTAAGTTGACGTTTTTAAAAACTCCACTCCCCCCAAAATCTATACACTCGCACACCCCCCATTTGGGGGGGGGGAAGGGGAAAGAATTTTTAATGTTTTTTTTAAAAAACCCAAAAATTTTGAAAAAACCCAAAAATTTTCCCCCTTCCTTTTTTAAATCCCCAAATTTTCTGTATTAAAAAGAAAGGGAAAAATATGCTAAAAAAAATTATCTTTTTAAAAATAGAAAAGTTGCTTTTAAAAAAAACCCCTTTCCTAAAGTGTAATCATTTTGGGTTTTTTAAAACAAAGGCCTCCCGCACGCTGCGTGGAGGGGGGGGGGGAAAAAACCCAAAGGGGAATAAAAAATGTTTGGGAAGCTTTGGGGATCTGGAAAGGTTTGGGAAAAAAGATTTTTTTTTTCCAAATTTGGAAAATTTTTTTCGTAAAGTAAATGCAGAAAAAAAGCCCCCCAAAATTTTGGGGGAAAGTGGATTTAGAAAAAAAACCCAATTTTTAAAAAGGATTTTTTTTTTTTACAAATAATAGGGAAAAATTTTTGCGAAAAAATAGAATGCAAAAAATGTACCCGAATTTGTAAAAAGTGGGCCCTTTTCCCCTGCCCAAATCTAGACGCTCTCTCGCACGCAACCCTACCGGGGGCCTTTTTTTAATTTTCAAAAATTTTCCCGTAATATTGCCCCCCAGAAAAAATAAAGCTTTTTTTTTTTTAAAAAAGCTTTTTGTAATGTAAAAGAAAAAAAGGTTTGGGGTTTTTTAAAAGGACCCCTTTTTTGAATTACCTTCATCTGCGGGGAAAAGGGAAAAGGGGGGGGGAAACTCAGGGTGAAAAAAAACGGTTTTGGAAAAGCTTGGTGTTTGGGTTTTTAAAAATTTACCCACGTGGACAGAGGGGGGTTCCTGTTTTGTCCCCAATTTTTAAAGGAAAACCCCATTTTTGGGCATTTGAAAAAGGGTTTTAAAAATCTACCTTTTCAAATTTATAGGGTTTTTTAAAAATCAAGCGGGTTTTTTGGGGTTTTTTTTTTCCCCCCCTTTTAAAAAACCCAAAAAATTTTTTTTTCGGCCCTGGGATAATGCAAAAAGTTTTTGCCCCATCATTTTCTATTCATTTTTGCCCAAAGCCCAATTTTTGCTGTTTCCCCGAAAAAAAGGGACCCACAGCAGGGCCCCCCCCTCTGTGGGGAGGTTTTAAGGGTCTGTGGGGAAGGGAAATTCGTATCGAATTTTTAAAGGGGTTTTTTAAAAAAAAAAAATTCGGGGGAAAGTTTTTAAAATTTTTTTTTAACACCGTGATTTTTTTTTCCCAAATTTTTTTTTTATAAACTTTTGAAAAATTATTATTTATGTTTTCAAAATAAATTAGCCGCCATGATTTTTTTCCCCCCGGGTTAAATTTTAAAATAAACATGGGGGAAAGGTTAAAAAATTTTTTTAATATTTAAAAATTTAAAATTAAATTTTTTTTTAAATTTGGGGCCCAAAAAGGGGTTTTTCGTGATTTCTTTTGGGGGCCCCCTAAAAGGCATCAAAAACCATTTTTTGTTAAGTAAGGTTTCCCGGGGGGAAATTTAAAAATTTTAATAAATAAGTCAATGTAAGTTTTTTTTTAAAAAATTTTTCTCGGGGAGTTTTTTTCATTCGTGGGGGGGGCCCCCAAATTTTTTTAAAGGGGGGGGAAATATAAAAAAAAAAATATTAGAACTTTTTAAATTAAAAAAAAAAAGGGAAAAAAATTTTTTTCTTTCGGGGGTTTTTGGGTTTTTGCATTTGTCCCCCCCCCCAAAAACAAAGTTTTTGAAAATTTAAAAACCAAACCCCCTTTAAAGTCTTGAAATGTTTTGGGGGGTTTGTTTTTGTAAACCAATTAGGACAGACTGAGGAAAATGTGCTCTAAAAAAATCAAAATTTTTAATTTTTAAAAAAAAAAAATTCTCCCTATTATTTGACTAGAGAAATCTCATTTGGGGTTTTTTTGGCTAGTGAAAAATTTTTTTGGGTTTTTAAAAAAAAATTTACCCGGGGGTAAAAAAAACCCCCAAAAAGTTTTTTAAAGGTTTTTTTTTTAGGGGGAAAAAACACCCCCCCGGAGTACAAAATTAAAAAAAATTTTTTGGAAAAAAGCCCCCCGGGAAAACGGAAAAAAACCCCCGGGGACCTCGGGTTAGTAGGGCCAAATGCTCTGCCCAAATGAAAAAATTCCGGGTTTTTTTTCCCCGTGCCCCGGGGTCATTCTTCACTCATATTTAAGGAAGGGGAAACAGAGTTTAGCAGACCCCTCCGCCCCTTTTTTCCGGGGGTTTTCGCCCCCGACTCCCCAAATAAGGGGATTTTACAAAGGGATTTATGGACGGGGGGGGTTGCGCATGCCAGAGACCATTAGATTATTGGGGTCATTACGGGGGGGGGGGGGCTCTTTGAAGGGGGTTTAAAAAAAAACCCCCCCTTTTTTTTATTTTTGGGCCCATTTAATTTTTGGGGGTTTGGGGGGGCCCCCCCCGAACAAAAAAAAATGATTTTTGGGAGTGGGCTAGAAAATTTTCTAAAATTGGGGGAAATTTTTTTTTTCCCCTGTATTTTTAACGGGTTTTTTTTTTTGTTGACAAATAAAGCGGGGCTTACGGGGGTTTGTTCTTTTTTTTTTGGGTTATTTTGAAGACCCCCAAAAATATTGGGGGGGATCACAACCGGGGGACCCCAATAGGGGGGAAAACCAGCTGCAAAAGTTCGTTAAAAAAGGGGTTTTAAAAACGCGGGGGGGTTTTAAGGGGGTCGAATGGGAAAAAAAAACGGGACAAAAAAACATATTTTTTGGGGGTTTTTTTTTTTTTTTTTTTTTTTTGGTAAATTTTTTTTTTTAATTTTTTTTTAATTTTTTTAAATTTTTCGACTTTTTGGGTCCGTAGGTTTTTGACGAAGGGCGGGGGGGGTGCTTTCCCGTATTGTAGAGACATCGACCCCCCGGGGGGCCCCCCTTACAAAGGGGGGCCCTTTTTCCGCCCCCAAATGTTTTTCCGCCCCCGGGGCCCCCCCCCTTGTATCTTCGCGTCTCCCCCCTACCCCCCGGGTTTTCCCCCCCCGGCGCCAGGGAAAATTGCCCTCCCGTTTTTTGGGGGGAAAGTTTGGGGAAACCCTTTTCCCGGGGACTGCTTTTGAAAATTAAACCTTTAACTTTTTGACGGGCATTTGGCTTTCTCTCTCCCCCGAAAAAATTTTCCCTTTTTTAAAAAGCCCCCAGAGTCGAAAAAAAATTAAAAAGCATTGAGTTTTAATTCATCTTTTTTTTTTAAAAAAAATGCGTGTTTTATTTTTTTAAAAAAAAGGGGAAAAACTATATTGCAATTAAACTTTTTTTAAAAAAAACCCCAAACCTGTAATTTTATAAAAGGGGGGGGGGGGGGGGGGGGGGGAGTCCTTGTTTAAATTTTCCCTCTTGGGATAAAGCGAAAATAGGGTTTTTAGTCAATTTTTTTGGGGTTCAAAAAGGGGGTCCCTTTTTTCAAAGAAAAAAAAATTAAAAATTTGGGTGTTTTAAATGGGGAATCGGGGTATCTTTTTAGTGTCCCCCGGGTAAAGGGGTTCATTTCCGTACAAAGTAGAAAATTGTAATAAACACTTTCCCCCTTTTCTTTTTTTCACCTTTTTTAAATTTTTAAGCCCCTTTACATTTTAAATTTTGATGTGTAAAAAAAAACCAAAATTTTAAAAATTTTTAGGGTATGTTTTCCGGGGGGTTCCCCGCCCCCAAAAAGGGGGGGAAAAAAAAAATTTTAAGTTTTTTTTCCTTGTAAAAATTTGTGTCTGGTGAATTTTAGGGGTATTTTTTTTAATTTTCCCAGTCTAAAGGTTTACGTGTTCTTATGTATTTTTTAAACTTTGGGGCTTTTTTAAAAAATTTTTAAAATTTAAATTTTTTTTTTAAAAGGGCCCCTGAAATTTTTTCCTCTTTTAAATTTTTTTTACCGTCTTTTGTTTCCGCCAAACAAAACCCCCCCTTTAAAATTGGGGCTTTTTTTTTAAAAAAAAAAAAAGCTTTTTAAAGGGGAAAACAGCCCCTCAAACCATTTTAAAAAATTTTATAGGGGGGCAAAAAAAGGGCTTATGATAACAAAAAAATTTTTTTTTAAAAAGGGGGGTTTAACTTTTTTTTTCCCAAAAATTTAAAGAAAGCTGTTATAAAAAAAATTTTTTCCCCCCCCCTTTTTTAAAAGGTTTTGTCAAATTTTCTTTTTTTTTTAAAAGTGGGGGGGCTTTAAATCCACTCATTATCGGGCGTTAAAAAAAAACCCCAATCAAACAAGCTATAAATTCTTTACGCGAGAAAAATTTCTCGGGGCTTTTTTTTTTAAAAAAATTTGGGGCCCTTTTCATATTTAAAAAAAATTAAAAAAAAAAATTTTATTTTTAAAAAAAAATCTCCACTGCTAAAATAAAAAAAATTTTAAAAAATAAAAAAAGTAAAAAAAAAATTTTGATTTTTGAGTTTAAAATTTTGAAAGGTAAAACTAGAGACAATTTTTTTTCACTCCTCCCCCCGCCGAAAGTCCCTGACGCACTTCTGTAAATTTTTGGTTACGTCAAAAAGAAATTTAAAAAATTGAACAGAATAAAAATAAAAATTAATAAAAAAAATTTTTTTAAAGAGTTTGGTTTGAGCTTAAAATTTTTGCAAGGAAAAACTAAAGACAATTTTTTTCACTCTCCCCCTCCGCCGAAAGTGCTGACGAAACTTCTTTTAAATGTCGGTTTACGTCAAAGAAAATTGAAAAAAATTAAACATGCTAAAATAATAAAAATAAAAAAAGTTTAAAGAGATGAGTTTGAGCTTAAAATTCTTAGAAAGGGAAATTTAAAAGACTTTTTTTTTTAAACTCCCCCTCCCCCGCAAGTGCTGAGGGCATTTCTGTAAATGTGGGTTCCCGCCCCTAAAGCAATTGAAAAATTGAACATGCTATAAAAAATAAAATAAAAAAAGTATTAAAGAATGATTTTGAGTTTCCCAAATTTTTAGAAAAGGTAACAAAAGATTTTTTTTTTCATTTCTCCCCCCCGCCACAAGTCTGACGCACTTTTTTAAAATGTCGGTTACGTCTAAAGAAATTTGAAAAAATTGAACAGCTTTTAATAATAATAAAATACAAAAAAGTTTTTAAAGAGATGAGGGGTTTAGGTTCGAATTTACCAAGGAAAATTTAGAGAAAAAATTTTCACTCTCCCCCCCCCGAAAACGCTGACCCCATTTCTGAAAATTGCCGGGTTCGTCAAAAGGCAATTGAAAAATTCAAACAAAATTATACATTTAAAGAAAAAAAAAGCGCCGGGTTGTAACAAGGCTTATTTTTGACATGTGTTATAGTTTGAATTGGGGGCCGGAAATGGGCGGGATACCACAAAAGCCACCTTCACCGGGGTTTGGGCACCCCCCCGGGCCCTTTTGTACCCGCATGGGCCCCCCAGCCCCATGGGAAAAGGGGGTTTTCGACCCTGTGCCCCTGCAACCGGAACATCTTCACTCCGGCCTTTTACCCCAAGGGAGGGCTTTCCCGAGCCCCCGGTGGCGGCGGGGGAGAGGGGGGCCCATGGACCCGGCGAAAAGGGGGGCCCGTTTTTGGGCCCCCTCAACACGGAAATTAAAGTGGCCTTGTTAATAAAGTAGGGGGGGGAATTGCAAAGGCGTCCCTTTTCCCGCATCATCAAAGGGGAGAGGATTAAACAATTGGGGTTTTTCTTTTATACTGGTAGAGAAATTCCCGTACATCTTGGTGCTCCAGAAAGGCGATCGTGCGCAAAAAAAGCTGGTTTGAAGAACAAATTACAAATTTTGCCCCCTCGGTTGCAGGACCATGGCGTTAGCCCCCGATCCCACGTAGGCTTACTTTTGAGTAGCACGGGACCCCAAACTTTAACCCCTGTTTATGTCTCATTTAGACGGGCAGCCAGCTAGACGCTAGGCGTGCTTGAAAAAACCGTAAGTCGCGTGCTGCAGAGTAATAGTTTGTTTTGAGTACTGCCCCAATTTTTCTTTTAAAACCCTCCACTTTAAGGAGCCTCGGGGGAAAGGGGACGTTATTTGAAAAACCCCTCTCTCCCGCAACCCACAAATAGCCGAAATTAACAAAAGGGTTTCTTTTCGATTCAAAATGACGACAACTTTGTTTTGGGCCCCGGCATTGGTTGTCCCCAAAAAGCTAAAATTTAAACCAATAAAAGGGGAGCAGGATGAAATGGACTTTAAAACCCCCTTTAGACAAATCAAAATGGGTCAAACCTATTAAAAAAATCGAAGCAAAAGGAAAACTATCCGTGATGCCTGTGTGAATTTTTTGAAAGGGGGTTGGGCTCACTGGCTGAAACAATTTAAAAACATACCTTTCCGAATACAAAATAACCGTTTAAAGGAACGTGGGGGGGGACAGGTCTTGTATGGGGGGCCTACCCCCTTTCCGGGAAATTTCCCTTTTAAGGGGAACCTTAAATTTGTTTTTTTCACGAGGGATAAAAAAAACCTTTTTGACGTATAAAATTTGACACCCGCATTTAAGTGCTCGTATTTTTTGCCGCGAGTGCCCGTGCCCTTTCCCAACAAAAAAAACCCGACCCAAAAATGTAAACCCGGGTTTGCAAAAAGTCCCAAACCAAAAAAGCTTTTTAAAAAGCGGGCCGATCTGTGTTTTGGGTTGAAAACTGGGGTCGTTGTTCAAAAAACCAGACAGTTTTGAAAACCCAAATAAACGCCCCGGGGTTTTTTTCCAGCGGGTCACAGATCGGTCTGTAAAGTCAAAAAGGTTTGCGAGGAATGCGGGAAATTTTTCAGTTTGGGAAAAAAATCAAATTATTCCATGGGTGTTATGAACTTTTTTTTGAGTATGGGGAAACCCCTTTCCTTTTTGGTATTTTTTATATAAAAACGGGCCCCGCCCAAAGGGGTAACGGGAAAAAAGAGTAGTTTCATTTTTTATTCAAACGATTTTAATGCAGACAAAAAAAGCTTCTTTCAAAGGTGGCGGGCAACTTTACTTGCACAAACCCAAACCCCCCTGTGTCGGAAAACGTGTTGAAAACCCTGTGTTTATAATCAAATTTAAAAACAAACATTGCACCGACTGGGGGGGCGATAGGACTCGCATATTCAAGGGGATACCACAAGGGCCCAATTTTTTGAATTTATTGTTCAAATTAAAGCTTAAAAATTTTAAAAGGGGATATCACCCCCCTTGGAAAAAACGCAAACCCCTATGAGGGAAAATTTTTAATTTTAAAAAAATAGATGGGGGTTTTTAAAAAATGGACTCCAAACTTAAAATAAAAGGGTGGGAAAATCATGTCCATGCTTTAACGGCCCGCCCCACTTTATTGCCCTCACGGGAACTTTTTTCCCCGATTTCGCTGCCCAAAATTTTGCCCAAAACTTTGGGCTTGGACGAGTTTTTTGGCCCAAAGGGACATTTCCCCCTTTTTTTAAAATTAAAAAAGAAAAACGCGGGGTATGGGGGCCCCTTTTGCCCCCAAAAAGGAGGACTAAGAAATGGGCAAAGATGTAAAGTTGGGGGAAGGGGGGCCATTTTGAAAAAGGGGTATGGCTTTGGGCCCAAAGATAATTTATTCCCTTTTGATTTTAACGGGGTTTGGGGGGGAAACTGAAATTGTGTAAAAGATGTAGAGTTTCCTAGGGAAAGGGGCCGCCTAAAGGGTTTGAGAGTTGCCATGGGAAAGCAAAGGGGGGAATCCTTTCAGAGAGGCGTGAAAGGGTTTAAGCTGGAGCGGCCATTTTTGGTTTACCGCCGAAGGGTAAATTTTAAAGGGAAATACTTTCAGTTTTACCCAACGGGGGCAAATCAGTGGCAGACCAACAGTCGCACGTGTTGTACAATGGCCCCTGCTGGGAGGCCCATCAACCCCGGTGCCCTCATTCTTCTTTGCGGGAAAGGGCCGGAGGAAAAGTGTTGGGGCGAGGGGTAAAACGGTGTTGTTTAAAGCTGGAAAATCCCACCACCGCTTCCAGTTTTTGGGGCTGTTTTTGGGAAAGGGGTTTGCCCCTTGTTACCCGAAAAGGACCCCCCCGGGTTAAAAAAATAGTCCCCCCCGAGACCATGGAACGCGTTATAAAAGCGACCAAAGGGCTTTTTTGGGAAAAGTTTGAATGCCCCCCCCACGGGTCGTAGAGATGTGGGAGGGGATTTTTTAATGGATGAAACGCCCCGAAAAGGACTTGCAGCAATTTTACCCCGGAAACGAGGTTTTATCCCAAAGGGAAACCCTCTAAACCCAGGGAAAATTTTTTTTCTTTGGGGGGGTTTACAAATTGTTATCAACCCTCTTCCACGAAACAGCCTTTTCTTGTGGGGAAGACAAAGTATTTTGGAGGGTTTTTTGTTCTTGTATCCATACTTTGGGAAAATATAAAAAAATACCCAGCCCGGGCCACCCCAAAATTCATTTGGGAAACCCAAAATTGCCCCGCCCTTTTAATTCAAGTAGAAAGGAAACCCAAAAGGTTACAGTGACCCCCCCGCGAGATTTTTCCTGGGGGGAAATTGCCTCCCAGGATGAACGACAAGTTTAATGTTCATTTTTGCGGGAAAATGCGGGGAGGAAAAAAAACCAAGGGGGTTTTGTCACACAACGACAAAAAGATCGCTGGTTGACAGGCGTCGGGTTTGATTGACGGATCCGGAAACCCGGGTTTGGAAAGGCTACACCTTTTGGAAGCATTTGCACAAAGTTTTGGGAGTACAATTTTATCTTTTTTATGACCGCCCAAACCAACGTTCTGGAGGGTTGTTTCAGGGGTTTACTTGATATTTTTTTTGAAAATTAAAAAAGGAACCCAAAGCGGAATGGCCAGAGGGGTTTGTCCCTCACAAGAGGAAAAGTTAGTTACTTTAAAAATTATGGGGAAAAGGGGAAAGGGGGTAAAACTAAAATTTGGGGCTCTGTTTGAAAAAAACCCCGGGGTCTCCGCATTTCTGGCAAAATTTTTTTTTAAAATTCCTAGGGGGGGGAAAATTTTTGGGAAAAGGGCCCCGTTTTTCCACATAGCCTTTTGTCAGACCTACCCAGGGGGGCCCAAGACCTGCGGACCCCGTACATCACCGTGGACAGCTTGTTTTGATGTAAATGATGAGGTTATTTTCCCTCAATTAAAAAGGATGCGCGGGGCCCGCGTTGCCCCAAAAACCAAAAAACCCCCGAGTGGGGCGGTGGCGTGCTACCCGACTGCTATGGCTGGGTTTTGCACTTTTTTCAGCACCCGGGAAAAATTTTGGGGACCTCGTTTTTGTATTTTATACAGTTTGGGTTTTCAATTAAACCAAAGGGCCCCGGCATTGGAGTCCACCGACCGGAGATTTTTTAAGGTGACCCCCTTGTTTGAATTTCCCGGGTTAGGGTCCGGAAAGGCTACTTTAGCCCCTTTGTATCTGGGGGTTTCCCAAAAATTTTAACCCCTTACCGATTTTTGGGCTTTGGCGGGGGAATCCTCCCAAAAAAAAAGGGTTTTGTGAAAGGTTGCGGGATCACCATAAAACAAAGGAAACCGGAACGATTTTAAATTTTTTAAAAATTTTTAAAAGGGCGAGGGTCCACCAAACAGGCGCAAAAAAAGAAACTTTTACGAAAACCGCCCCAAAATTGTAAGAAAAGGGTCTTGCGACTGTATTTTACCGTTTCGCCAAAATAAAGTTTTCCGGGGCCCGTGTACCCCAAAACTTTCGGATAACAGATGTTTTTTAATCCCGTTGCCGTTTGGGTACAAAAGCCCTTTGTAAACCGCTGGGCCCACGAATAAAAGGTGACATTTTGGGAACGGGCTGAAAAATTATTTTTTTTTTTCTTTCACTCTAAAATTTTTCCCCCTCCCATACCTTTTTTTAAAAGATTTGGGGATTTTTTTTCATATTTTTTTCTGAAATTTGAAAACAAGCATTTTTTTTTTATCCCCCCCCGGGGTTTACTTTTTTTATATTTTTTTATTTTCCCGAAAGTCCTCCCCTTTCCCTGATTTTTTTTTAGTCAATTATTGCTTGTTATTTTATTTTAATTCTAGCCAAATGTTTGTTTAAATACATATATTTTATTTTAAATCTAATACATTGTTTGTATATTTTTTTTTTTTTCGATAAACTGATTTTTAATTTTTTTTTATTTTTTTTTAAATTTCCCCTTTGTTTTATATATTTTTTTCAGTCAAATTTGATAACTAAATTGTAATATTTTTATTTTAAATATTCACATATAATTTATTTTTTTTTTTTGGTACCGGGGGGCCACTATTCCCCCTATTTTGAAAATACCACAGTAAACTTTTAAACGGGTAAATAAATTTTTGTAAACAAAACCAGTTATGTCAATACTAATTTTTAAATATATTAAAAATTTTTAACAGTATATTTTTTCACGGTGTTTAAAATTTAAATTTGTAAAAAAAAAAACATTTATTTTTTATACTAAAAAATTTATTTATTGTAAAAAATTCCCCAGTATACTTTACCGTTATATACTTTTTTTAAATTGACCAAATAAATATTGAAAAAAATTATTATGTTTTTTTTTTTAAAGTCTTACCCCACACCTCTCCCTACCCTTTAAAAATAAAAACTCATATAGTTAAAAGCTCAGTCTAAAGTGCATGGTCACCAAAGTTGATGAATTTAAAATCACAGATTGGGGGTTGCTTGAACTTACATGTTTTTGAAGCACTTCTTCTTTCAGCCACAAAGGAAGTGGTGTGTCCGAGGCCCGGTAAAATTTCTTAGGGGTTTAAATTTTTTCCCTTTGGGGTAAATTGCAGCATATTCCATTCCCCAGAAGATTTGATTAATGGGAAAACCGCTCAAATTAAAATATAAAAAAATGCGCAGAAAAATGTTTTTGGGAAAACCACGCTCAGTTAAACCCGCCCGAGATTCGAACCCGATCCCCCGCCTCAGCAGCCGAGCTCAATCCCACCGAGCGTTTTAAATTAAAACTACGCCCCCTGAGGGGGGTTTTTTGTATATTTTAAAATATATTATTTTTTTTGAAGTGGAAAATTTGTTTAGCGTAAATGTTATATAAATTATTTTTCCGCATATATATTTTTTTTTTTAAAAAAAAACAACAAAAATTTCAAGACTTCAAAGGGTGTATTACTTGTGTTTTTTTTTGTTTAAGTGTTGCGGTGATAAAATTTAAAAAACTGTTATGTTTTGCTTTTTAAACTCTACACCCTTTTCTACTATATAGAAGCCCCGGGTTAAAGAAATTAGGGGTGTAAAAACCGTCTATTTTAATTTACAAAGCCCTTTCCCCCCCCCCCCTTTTAAAAAAAAAACCGTATTTTCCCCATCCCAGGGAATCAAACCCCGGGACACGTGGCGGGGTTGGCCAACTTTTGCTAACCCCAGGGCCAAACTGTTTCATTAGAGTCTTGACCTTGAAAAATTTGCCAAGCGACAAAAATTTAAAAAGGGCAAATACAATCTCCCCCCCACAAAAAGGGGAGAGAGAGCGATACATTTTTCTGGACACTTGTCGCCGTGGGTAAAAATCCTAACGCTTCACCGCATGATGAAAACAAGGACGGGGGGGTTCGAACCCGGGGTTTCACTGGATAAAATTGCCACCACCCAAAAGGGACCCTTTTTTGACTTTGGGTTTGGTAGCAACATAATTTTTTTTTTTAAAAGGAACAGGGAAAAGTGAACCTCAACTTTTAAAAACGGGGTGAGACAAGGGAAGCCCCTTTACAGGAACCCGTTTCCCCGGGAAAAAAATCATGAAAATTTTGGCTAATTTTAAGGGTTTCGAACCCCCTGACATGTTAAGACCGTTCTTTGCTTCTTTTGGTGACTATTTTTCCCACCCCCCCTTTGAACCAACATTTTCATTTCATAAAAAGGGAAATGGGGAACCGGGACATTTGGGATCTGGGGGGACGGGACAGAATGTAACGCCCCCGTGGCCAAGGGGTTTCCCTTTTAAAAAGTCTTGCCCATTGCCCACGCACATAGTTTAAACGGGACCAAAAACATGTCTCCCCCCACGGGAGAAAAGAGAGTTATTTTTTCCCTTTCTGGACACTTGCGCAGGGGACAGTTTTTCCTAAGGGGGCCGGGATGAGAAAAGCTTTTGCCCCCTTTTATTTTGCTTTTTCTTCTTCACCTTTTTAAATACTTACCAAAAATTCTGAAAAAAAATTACACTGTACGGGGAAAAAAACCCGGGAAAACCTTTGGGGCTTTACATATGTATCTTAGTACGTATACGGGTTTGCCCTTCAAAAAGGGGGGTAAGTTTTAAAACTGTAAATAAATTTTTGGATTGGGATAAAAAAATTAAACCCCTGGATAGCAAATAACCCAAAAACAATTTTTTGGCGTCTCCTTCAGGTCTTTTTGGAAATTGTCCCAGCAGGGGTTTTTTAAAAATTTTTTTAAACCCGACTTTTTAGTCCCATTTTTTTTTTATTGAAAAAAAGCAATTGTTTAAATTTTAAAAAACAACAAAACAACAAGCAGAAATTTTTTATTTAGGTCTTTTGCCAAATCCCAATAAAAAAAACATCTCCCAGGCAGAAAATGGTAGGAGTCAATTTTTTTGAAAAATCAAAAATTTGGGTTTAAAATTTAAAACATTCAAAAACAAGCAGCAATTTTTTTTAGGTGATTTGCCCAAATTACATAAAAAATACTCTACCATCTAGAAAATGAGAAAGGACCCACCTCCAAAATAGTTCAAGACACTTTTGAGAGACGCAGAGTGTATTTTGAAATGTTTTCCACGTTTTTAAAAACCTGGCAATCTTACTTTCCAACAAATTTCAAGACAAAAAACTTTAAAGGTTTTGGGGCTCTTCCAAAAGCACAACGTTTTTAATTTTTTGGGTTTTTCTCAATTTCCCGTTTAAAAACACTTGACCCCGATTGTGAATTCTCTTTTTTCGTTTAAATGTCTAACGCCCGCATAATACCTCCTCGTCCCAAAGGTACCCTTGTGACAGCTTTTTGCTGACATTAAATTTTGGGGCCGATAAGATTGGATAGTTTGCGAGGAAACCACCACAAAGCAGTTTTTTTTTAAAGGGCCCATAAGTCAATTGGAAAAGCGGGGGAAAAAAAAGAAAAAAAAACACCGCTTTTAAACGTTTTTTTTTTCAAAATTTCACCCCCCTAGCCCCTTTATGCCCAGCACAGATTTACGTCTAGTTTATTTTTTCATTTTTTAAACATCACACTTTGCCCCCTCCGATTATATCTTTAAGCGGGCTTTAATTTAAAGCGCTTCCCAACCCAAAAAATAATATTTTTGATTTTGGGGAAAGGAAAAAACGTTACCAAAACTGCCCAGACCGGTATGTAGTCGGCGTGCTTTCCCCTTTTAAAATTTTTTAACATTTGAATAATTTTTGAAAATTTTTTAAATCCTCGAGTTTTACGGGTTTCCCTTGGGACTTTACCTCCGGCGGTGGTGATGGGCAGCAGCTACTGGGCTGGCTGGTAAACAGGGACTTGACGGTGGATACCCCCAGGGGAATTTCTGACCCCTGGTGGAAAGCCCCTCGGACGGTGGGCACGCGGTGATTTCTACTGACTGGTAACGGACGACTCTGATGACGGGTACGCCTGTGACTTTGGTAGGTAGACGACCAGGTGGTGGGTTTTACTTGGGGTGGGTACGCCTGTGACTCGGGGGTGTGTAGGGCTGTTCTCTGAGGGGGGCCCGGGGGCCCGGTGGCATGAAGAAACGGTAAAGGGTGGGTGTGGATCGGAAGGGCGGCGGTGGAGGCCCAGGGTAACCAGCAAACCACGCCCCCCTTGCGGAAATTGAAAACCCGGCGCACGTTTACATCCACATATACTTTTTCCAAAGGGTTTCTCTCGTGGGGTATTTAAAGGTCCCGCGCTGGGTACGGGTGACAGGTAGAGTCACAAAACTCTTTGTAGCCTCGCTCCTCTACTTTTTTAAATTCCCTGTTTATCACACACAGCGACACGGGGTGAACTTTCCCTCCCCCTCATAAAGGCAGCCCCCCCAAACGTAGGGCCCCACAAACATTAAATTAAAAAACCCGGGATCGAAGCAGGGTAAAGCGTACCTGGAGTTTAAACTTTTCTGTAGATTGCCCGTTTCCCCCGTTGTTTTTAACTGCCGTGTCTTTTAAACGCGTTCAAAATTTCCACAACGGGGGTTTGGAACCCGGGTTTTATTTCCGGCGCGGGTTTAAATACCATTTTTTCTTTATTTAACTCACACACTCTTCATCTGAAAAGAAAAAAAAACCCGGGGGGGGGTAAAAAAAACACAAAACTCCCCGTTAGATAGGCTATTAAGGGCCCTCCCGAATTTTGAAATTGAGGTTTTAATTTTTAAACCCGGGAGTTTTTTTTGATCTACGGCTAGATCACACAATTTAAACGGTCTGCACCGCTTCGACGATATTTACCAGTTCTGTAATTTTGCCCATATGGCCCGCCCTAAAAAACGTTTAAAAATTAGAAAACCAAAGGGTGGGCACCCCTTTTTTAAAAAGCCCCCCCCAAACCCCCCTTTCGTTTAAACGTCACACGATAAAATTCCCTTTGTCTCCCCCACCAACCTGGGCCCGTGTCGATGCCCTCGAATTTAAGCTTTCTCAACTCGTCTTGTTGTCCCAAACTTTACTGGCGCCGGGGTTTTGCGACATAACACGCGATGTTTACGTCTTTGGGGAAAACCCCAAGGGTTTTTTCGAGGTCAGATAAAATTCTTGTCCCTGATTTGGGTTGCCCTGCCAACCTGGTCCCATCTTTTTGGGCCCAACGACCCCCAAAACTGTCCCCATTTATTAAAGGCCCTGATTTATATTTATGGTCATTATTTTTATGCTTTTTTTTTTTATGTCGGAAACCTTACATTTATTTGTTAAAAAATTATTGGGGGGGGTGGGTTTACACTTTTAATGGCCTTTGGGGAGGCAGGGGGGATTCATATTCGTTTCAGGGGGGATGGGGGTTTTAAAAACCCCCCCCTTTAAACACCACAAAAAACGCGGGAAAAACCTTTTTTAACTTACCCCCCGGGTTTCCGTGACGGTTACACACATCCATGAAATTGGGGGAAAAGACGAACCAAACAAAAAATTTTTGGGTAACTTTTGGTGCCGGGGGATAGGGGCCCCCTAACTGGGTTTCCGGGGCCCCCTAAATTGGCAAAATTAGGGGCGTTTAAGTTGCGACATAAAAACGCAATGATTACGGCTTGGGAAAAATCCCCAGGTTGCCGGGCCCGGAGCTGCGGGTGGAGGAACATTTCCATGCATTTGACGGGACCTACCAAAAAAACAATTTTAGTAGCATGTGACGGGGGGAAAAGGTGGCCCTCTAACGGGGGATTCCGGGGCCCCTGATTGGCTTTTTTAGAAAATCCCTAGAGTTTCGCCCATAACACGCAATGTTTTCGTCAAAAGAAAAATCCCCAGGGCCCCTTCCAGGCTGGGGGGTGGGGGAAAAATTTCCATGCATTTCGACAAAAACCCTCCCAAAAACAAAAAATTTTAGTTGACTTGTAAACGGGGGGTTTGGCCCCTAACGTGGTTTTCCCGGGGCCCCCCTGATTGGCATAATTAGAGATGCTAGAGTTGGGGGCCCAAAAACACGCAATGATTGGGGGCATGGGAAAAAAATCCCCCGGGTTGTCCGATCCGAGAGCTCCCGGGTGGGGGTACTTTTCCCAAAACTTTCGACAAAATTTAACCAAAAAAACCAATTTTAGTGGGACTTGTGACGGGGGTAGGGGCCCCTAAACGTGGATAACGGGGGCCCCTGATTTTTGAAAATTTAAAGAGATGCTAGATTTTGGACAAAACAGCAATGTTTAAAGGGTCTTTGGGGAAACCCCCCAGGTTCTGAAGTCACTTCTATTTTGTCCCAATTGTTTTCCCCACCACCCCCGGCGCCATTTTTTGCGAATGATTAGGGTCTTTGGGAAAAACCCCAAAGGGTTATGGGAAGGTCACTTGTAAACCGGGCCCCAGGCTGGCGTCAGGGTGGCGAAGGAGGAGGAAGCCCCCTGGGGGGGAAAACCCGGGATGAACAACCCCGGCTCTGAGGAAAAGGGGGGGGGGGGGGAAAAGTAAAAGGGGGGGGTTTGGGTCATCAAAGGCGGGCGACCCCCTGCCAGAGAAGTTTGGTGTCATTTACTATCGGGCATCCGGAGGAGAAAGACGTGGAGTGGCTCTATGCTTCAGCAAAAAAAAACTACAGGGGCCCAAATTTGAGAATAAAAAACCCCCCTTTTTCCCACCAATAAAAAATTTCCAAAACCCCTTATCCACCAATGGAGGAAAAAGGCGGGGAGCGCAACCCCCGGGGGTCTATCCAGAAAATTTAAAAAAAAACCCCAAAAAGCCCCAAATTTGGGATAAAATAAAAAACACCTCAAACCCCAATAATAACCCCAAAACCCCCAAACCCCAAAACCCCCCTTTTAAAAAATTAAAAAATTCAATTACCAATTTTTAAATTTAACAAAATTTTCAAAAACCAAATAATTTTTAACGAAATAATTGTACCCAAAGGCCAAGGGGAACCCCAACCCCCCCGGGTCCCGGGAATTTTTGGTTTGGGGAGGGGGCCCCCAAAAAGAAAGGGGGGGGGGGCGGGGGGGAGCAGGGGTGGGAAAAAACGGTAAAAAACACAGCTTACTATTTTGGGACGCTGGGGGCTCATTTATTGTGTCTTTCGCAATGTTTTTAAATAGGTGTTAAAAGGGAAAAAACCTAGGGGGTTATTTTGGGAAAAGGCGTACAAAATTATTTTCAGGTAAAAATTGACATTTTCCTTTTTTTTAATTACTAATATATTGATAGATTAAATTTTGTCCTATGTTTTAAAAAAATTACAACCTTGGTTGTACAGGGTTTTTAATTTTAGAAAATACTCAAAAAATTGGGGTTTGTTTTTCTGTAACAAAGCATCCACTTTTTGACAGTTTTTTGATACTATTCGAATTTAAAATTTAATCGTTGATATTTTTTTTGGGAAATTTGAAATTTTTTTTTTGTCTACAAAAGCAATATTATACCTTTTTAAACTTTTTTTTGTATGTATGTTGGTTTCTACTTTACTGAAAAAAAATGTTTTTATGGGAAATTTGGGGAAAGGGAAACAACCAAAAAAAAATTTAAAAAAAGGGTTTTTAATTTTTTAAGCCTTAACGTAAAAAAACAGCATTCCCCTATGCAAATCAATAAAAAGACAAAAAAGTTGTCATTTGGGTTTTTCTTATTTCATACTACAATGATAGAAACATAAAACTTGGTTTTATTTTTTTTAAATTAAAAATTTTAAATTTTAATATTTTTTCTTTCCCTTATTAGGTGCTTTTTTTTTATTTGGGATTTGAAGATATAAAATAGCTTTTAAATAGTAGATTTTTTCCGGGTGAATTTTCAATGGCCTCACCTCCAAACGTGTAATGTTTCCCATTTTTCTTTAAATTTCAAAAACTCTTATATCTAAGCTGTGCCCAAACCCATAAAAATGTAGCGAAAACTTTAAATTTATCTTTTAAATTTTTAGCTAAAAAGGGTTATGACGGGGGGTTTTAAAACCCCCCAAAATAATTATTCCAAAAATTCAATTTACCTTTGAAAGTGTGTTCCCCCAAACCCAATTTAAGCAAAAAAACCCCATTTCCATATTATTTAAATATTTAATTGCACCGTGGGACAAAACCCTCTAAAGTCAAATTTTCTTAGCCCCCAATTTTCCCTTTGAAGGTGGTCCATCATAAATTTTAAAAACCCAAAGGGAAATCACTACCATTTTAAATTTTTAGGAGATTGTGCACGGGGGGGAAGTTATTCCCCCCCCCCCCCCCCCCCTGAAAAACCCGTCCCGGCATTTAGATTTTTAAAAATACATTTTTTATATTTAAAGTTTTTTCCAAAACCAAAAAAAAAAACAATTTAACTAAGAAATTCAAAATCTTCAAAATTTTCAAATTTTGTTGTCCCCTGTGGGTGAAAACCCCACTTTTTAAAAGTGAAAGAATTTCCTCCCCAACCATTTAAAAGGGACTTTTTCACCTATTTATTTAATAACGGGAAAAAAAATTCTCTCTTTTAGAATTGGTGGTGAATTTTCAGATATACCATATGGAAAAAGGGGGCAAAGCCCTTTTCAAAAAAATTATATCAGGGCCAAAAATTTTGGGGGATGATGGCCCCCTACAGTAAAAATAAAAGCGCAAACTGTATATTTTCTAGGGCCTTCTTTTTGGGGCAGTTTGGGAGAAAATTTTTTTTTTTTTACACCCCCCCCGGCCTAACCCCTTGGACAAAGTAACGCTCTGGGAAAAAAAGGGAAAGGGGGGTATTTTTTTATAAAAATTTAAAGCCCTTTAAAAATTTTAAAAACCCCTAATTTTCCCAAACACAAAAAAAAAGTTTCCCCGCCACTGTTTATAAAAATTTTCATAAGTTTTACATAAAAAAAAAAATTTAATAATTCATTTTGTTACATTAAAATTAAAAATTTGGATGTAGCAATTTTTTTTACTTTGCAACAATTACACAATGTTCTTTTTTAAGTGGGGAAGTACCCTACCCTTAAATAATACATTAATTTTTACCTTAACATTTTTTTCCTTTAGAGTTGCCCCCCAAAACTTTCCATACTTAGGGGGAAATTTAAATTAAATTGGGTTTTAAATTTTTTGGACTTTCCCTTTAATGTTGGGGAATTTTAAGTTTTTAAATGTTTAAACTTAAAATTCCCCTTTAAATATATTTAGTTAAAAAATGTTTTAAATTTTAACTTTTAAAAAATTTCCCAAATTTCAACAAAATTTTAAAATTTAATTTTTTAAGCAATGACGTAAACCCCACAATCCCATATTGGGGGGTTTTCCCATTACTTATATCGATGCATTTTTCCCCCCAGAATTACTCGGGAGTGCTCTTTCTATAAAATTCAATTTTTTTTTGAAAAATATACCCGCGAATAGCAATAAAAATAATTCTTAGTGGGGGCTTTTCGGAGCCCCCTTTAAAAAGTTTGTCAATTTTTTTTTTGTGAAAAAGAAATTGGGGTTAAAAAATTTTTTAAAAAACCCAAAATTGAGAAAAAGGGTGTTTTTCGGTGGTTTTTGGGGGGAGGGGGTTTTGGGCCGGGACGGGTTCCGTGGAGCGTTTCGCGTATCCGGGCACGCCTGATTCGCCAAATTTTTTACCCCCCACGGTAAGCCCACAAAGTTCTCAAAAAGTTTTTTTAGATTTTTTTAAAATCAAATGTTGCTACCAAAAATAAATTATCTGTACTTACATGAACATCAGTTGTTAAAAATTCCCCAATGTTTTTTGAACTAGTATTTTTAAAAAATATATAAAAAGAAAACAAATAAATTCTATTTTTTTATTTTTTATTTTTTGGGTAAAATTAAAAATTTTTTTTGGGTTTATTTGAAGTAAATGCAAAAGGTTATTCCCTAGGAAGATTTCCAAATTTAAAAAATTTTGGGCCGGGATTAAAAGTAAAGAAAATACTTTTGTTATCTCAAATAAATAATTTAGAAATAAAATTAGACGTTTTAAAAAAACTTAAATGGGGCAGTACCAAAAAAAAAATTAAGTAATTTGTTTTTTTTTTTAAGACAGACTTGCTTTTCGGGGGGAACAGGGCCCTAAGGCAAAGGGTTCATATACAAAACAAATAGAAAACAAAAATGCTATTCAAAAAAGGGGAAAAATATTATATTTAACATCGGGGGGATAAAATAAAAAAAAAAAAAAAAATGTTGTCTGTATTTAGAATCCATGACTTTATTACAAAATCAAAACAATGTTGTTTATTTTTTAAAAATTACCATTTTTTTGTTATTTACAAAAATTTGTTGCCCCTTGTTTTTACATTACCAAAAACGGTTTACCACTCAAACAATGTTATCTGTAATTACATTCCCCATAAACCGTTATTACTCCCAAAAAACAATTTTGGGTTTGAAATTTTCCCTTTTCCAAATTAGTTTTTTCCCAAACCACCAAACAGGTTGCCCCTATATTTTTTATTCCAAAAAGTTGTTACTACTCACCCCAATGTTGTCTCTTTTTAAAACAATTCCCATCAGTTGTTACGAAACCCCCACACTTTGGGTTGTCTGTATTTACTTTAAAACATCAGTTGTTATACACTTTACACAATGTTGCATGTTTTTAAAATTTGCCATTTTTGCTTTTAAACTACTCACAAAATTTTTTCCCTGTCTTTACATTACCATAAAAACTTTTACAAACCCACACAATGTTATCGTAAAAAAAAATTACCATCAAGTTGATACTAACCCCCAAACAATGTTTGCCCTTTTTTAAAAAACTTCCAAAACAGATTTACTACATCCACAATATTATCCTTTTTTTAAATTCCCCAAAAAAATTTAAAAAAACCCCCTTTTGTTATTTACACACACAATTTTTGGTCTGTATTTACATTACCACCCAGATGTTATTTCCCGGGACAATGTTTGCCCTTGTTTTTACATTACTTTTCAGTTTTTAAACTCACAGGCAATATTGTCTGTATTTACATTAATAAAAGTTTTTTGTAATGTGGTCTGTTTTTACTTTTTTCATCATTATTATATCCCGCCCAATTTTGCCCTGAAATTTAAAATCCCAATAAAGTTTTTATATACACCCCAATGTTTTTTTGTTTTTTCATTAACATAAGTTGCCTACTACAAATTTTTTTCTGTATTACTTTTCCATGGGGTTTACCACTACTCAAAAAATTTGTTTTTTTGTTTTACTCCACCATTAGATATTACAACACACAAACATTTTTGTTTGTATTTACATTAAGGGCGGGTATTTAATTTACACATAAACAATTTTGGGCCTGTTTTTAACATTGCCATAAGTTTTTTAATTTCACAGGAAAAATGTTGTCTGTTTTTTACATTCCTAACTTATACTACACACAAAATTGGTATGTATTTACATTACCACAGTTGTTACTAAAAAAGACAATGTTATTTTTATTTCCCTTTTTCCATCAGTTGTCACAACAAAACAATGTAGTCTTTTTAAAATTAAAAATCAAGTTTTAATAAAACATACAATTTTTGACTTTTTTAATTTACCATAAAATTTTTTATTTAACCGACAATGTTGCCCTGTATTTACATTCCCCTAAGTTGTTAATACTCACAAAATTTTTCTGTTTTTAACTTTTCCATAAGTTTTTACTAAAAAAGACAATGTTACTTTTTTTTTACATTACCTCATTTGTTACTACACGCATTTTTTGTTGTATTTACATTACCATCAAAGTTTTTACTACAGAAAGACAATTTTGTCTTTTTTTTATTTCCCTAAGTTGCTCCCTATCACACAAGTTGTCTTTTTTTACATTACCAAAAGTTGTTTAAAAACTCCAAAAAATTTTTTGTCTGAAATTTACATTACCAAATTTTGTAAAACTAAACCCCAAATTTTACCCTGTTTTTAAAATTACCAAAAGTTGTTACTACCACTAAACAATGTTTTCTGTATTTACTTTTCCCATATTTGTTACTCACAAAAATTGTTATCTATTTTTCCCTTTTAACCAAATCGGGTTTGTTACTACACAGAAAAGTTGTTTTTGTATTAACATTACCATTCGATAGTTTTTTTATACACGGGGAAAATTTTTGTCTTTATTTCCCGCTACCATCAATATTTTTAAACCCCTACAATGTTATCTGTTTTTTAAAATTGGCTTTCAAGACTTTTACTCCACAGAAAATTTTTGTTTTTATTTATATTAGATAATTTTTTTAACAGAAAACACAAATTTTGGGCAATTTTTACATTACCAAATTTGTTTACTACCCCCAAAAAGTTATCTGTTTTTACTTTCCCATAATTGTTACAAACTCACACAATGTTTTCGTATTTACTTTAAACCATAATTTTGTTTACTAACTCACCAATGTTATCTGTTTTTTACTTTTACCATCATTTTGTTACTAAAAAGACAATGTTATCTTTTTTTTACATTCCCTCAGTTGTTACTATAAGATATTTTGGGCTGTATTTTACATTACCAAAAAATTTGGGTTACAAACACAAAAATTTTTTCTGTTTTTAACATTACCATCATTTGGGTTACTCCCAAAAAGACAAATGTTATCTGTATTTAACTTTACCATTAATTTGTTATTTCCACAAAACAATGTTTCTGTTTTTTACATTACCATCAGTTGTTACTAACATAAAAAAATTTTGGGTCTGTTTTTTAACAAAACCACATCAAGTTTTTACTAAACATGTATTAATATCAGGTAAAGAGTTTACCCCAAAGTGAATGTGTTCTTTTCTATATTGGGGTGAAGGTTTAACCCCCTTATTTTTTTAATAGAAAAAAAACCCGTCCCCGGGCATTCCTACCCCCGACATGCCTACCTTTTGGCCTCTGCCCCTATTTGAAGAAGATTTTAAAACGAATTCATCTTCCATCAAAAAAGGGGGGACCCCCCCCCACTTCCCCATGGCTGTACCTGAAAATCAAACTCGGGAAACTGGGGTTTTGGGGGCGTGACCTTGGGCCGGGCAAGTGTCTGGGGCGATAGCCAAAATCAATCCCGGAAATGAAACCCCCCTAGATTTCTTGATGTTGGGGTTTTGTGAAAGACCCAAAAAATTTGTCACAAACCCCTGCCATGATCTTACTGGAAACTGAGGGGGGAATCTCAACCAACGTTTAGTTTCCCCCCCCGCCGACAAAACTAAACAAAGTGTGCGAAACGTTTTTAAGCCCTGTTTAAATTTAGGAGCACATATTGAGTCATTTTAAAATACGAAAAAAAACTTCCAGGGTTTTTTTGTATGACTGGAAAATTTTTCCCGCTAATCGGGGGCCCTTTCCTTTTTTATAACTTTTGAAAGGTTTTTGATCCCTTTGTGCTCAACCCGGGAAAGTTATTAGCTATTTAAAAGCATTGTTTTATTTTATAAATTATTTACTATTTTTGATCATGTTTGAATATATGTTTAAAGGGGGTGGTATAATGACTTTTTAATGTGTGTGTGCCTTAATGTTTTTTTTTTTGTTTGTTTTTCCCCCGCCCTATTATTTAGTTCTAATTTTTCCCCTTTATTTTTTTTTAATAAAATTCATTTAAAATTCAATTTTTGTATGTGGGAATTTTATATTTATAAATTTATTTGTAATTGAATTTTAAATCTTTTTTTTTTTAGGCCCCTTTTAAGTATTTTGAAAAGAAACCCCTTTATTATTAAGGGTTAAGTGTTAAAAAGGGATGGTTTTTAAAGTAATTTCCCTAAAAGTCCCCAGTAACTTACAGGTTTAAAGGGGTTGGACTATTTGGGGGTGTGTGTAAAGCTTAAAAAAAAAATGTCAAAATTTAGATCGTTGCTTGCGAAAGGTTAAAGGGGAAAAATTTAATGTGATTTTCAGAGGCTTAAAAAAAACTTTAAAAAACATTACGTCCATGGTTTTGCCCCAAAAAAAATTAGAAGAAGAAAAAGCTTTTTTATTAATTGGGGATAGATGAACCTATTATTGGGGATAAAAAAAAAAAAATTTTAAAAAATATTTAAGTTCTTAAAGATAAATTTTTTTTGACCATGCGTAAGACTTTGGGAAAAAAAATGGGGTTTTTTAAACAATATACAAAGTTTTAGAAACAAACGCAAATAATCCCTTTCCCCTTTTAAAAAAATAGAAAGTCTTTGTTAGTTTTTAAAGTAGGAACCACCCCATTGTAAGTGAAGAGTTAAAAACATTCAATGAAAAAGTATTTTGCCAAAAACTTTAAGCCAAAATCAATTTTAAAGGGTTTGTTAATCGTAAAAGTGAGAAATCTAAAGACACAGCTCAGATAAAGGGTCATTTGAAAAAGGGAAAAAAAACATGGACGTGGATGAAAGTGTCCTGAAAGTGAAACATAAAAAAACCTTAACAATTTTAAAAGTTTTCTGTGTGGGCAAAGGTTTTTTTTTTAAAAATTATGGGTGCTTGTTTTGTTTTCAGGTTTCCCTTAGATTGAAAGTTGTCAATACAAAACCCAGGGTATCTTGGCCCCTAACCGTTGTTCAAATGAAAACTATTTAGCCGAGTTTGAATAACAATTTTTTTTTTAAATTTTTTTTTCCTTACAAAACGATTCACCATTTGTAAAAATGGCGCCGAAAAAAGGGATGGAAAATTTAAAGGGGGGTTTTTCTTTTTTTTTGGGGCAGATCTTGTCTAAAAAAAAACCTTTATAAACCAAATTTTTTCGGGGGAAAAAATTTAAAAACTACCACCCCTTTAAAAGAATAAGGAGAATTTTTTTTAGGGCTTTTGGGCACTTTTTTTAAAAAGGTGTTGATTTTGGTTTTTGTGGGCCCCAAATTGATAGGTGGGGGAAAAGGGGGGTTAAAATAGAAAAAGGGGTTTAGGGGGGAATTTTTTAAAACTGTTTGATGGGGGGACGAATAAATTTTTGGGAAAATTTGTTTTGTCGGGGAGATAAAATTTTAGTAAACAAACTGTTAGCTAAGTTGTTTTTTCTGGTAAAAAAAAGGGTGGGAAAACGGGGGGGAAATTTTTAAAACTTTTTTTTTCCCCCGTTCCCCATAAAAATTTTGTTTGTTTTTGGGTAAAAAACAATTTGATCATTTATTTTTTTAAACCCCTTTATTTTGCTGAAAGGGAATTTTTTTTTTTTGGAAAACAAACGGGGTTTTTTGCATGGAATGCTTTTCCTTTTGAAAAACCCAAAATTTACTTTTTTTTAAATGTCATACTTTAAAAATGAATAATAAATCTTGGGGGGTTTAAAAAAATTTTTTTCTTTTAAACATTTAGTTTTTTAAAAACCCCACAAGACCCCAAAAACCCCGTAAATTTTTTTTTGGGGTTTATTTAAAAAAAATTTTTGGAATTTGGTCAAATTAAAAAAAAAAAAAATTTAGTAAAGAAAAATTCCCCCCCTTTAAAAAAGAAATAAAATTAAAAGGGGTTAGGCAATTTTTTAAGGGGAAAGGGGTTATTAAATTTTTTTTAATTGTTTTTAAATTTAGAAGAATTAGTAGAAATTTTTTTTACAACAATTTCTCCAAATTTCCCCAAACAAATAGTTTTTGTTCATATTATTCAAAAAATAAGAAAAAATTTTTTTAAAATTTTTTCTAGCCCCCCCTTTTAAAATTTTTTTTTTTAAAAAACCCCTTGTTGTAAAAAAAACCTTTTTTCTTTCTAAACCGTTTAAATACCCTTTTTTTTTTCAATAAAAAAATTTTTTTTTGGGTTTTTAGGGGTTTTTTGAAAGGTGTTTTTGAGCGAAAAAGGGGGCCCCCCAACCCACCGCGGGGGGCCCGGGGCGAGGGGATGCCATCTTTTCCCCTAAACCTGTTGGGGGAATTAACTTTTTTTTCCCGGGGGAAATGAGGGGCCCCCCAAACCCGTGTCAAAAAACAAAGAAAAATTTAAAAAAGGGTTTTGGGAAGTATGGTCAGAAAGTCGTCCCCTTTCCCCAAACAAGACAAGAAAACCCACTAAAAAGAAAATCTTTTAAATAAAACCCCCGGGTTAAACCCAAAAAAACCCCCTTTCTTTCATGGGAAAAAGCGCCCCATCTTTTGGGAAAAAAATTCCTTCGGGGAACTTGAAAGGATTTTTCCATCCGGCCATTTTCCCCCTTTCCCCCTGTCGGGGCAAAAAGGGTTTTTTCCCTTTTAAAAGGGGGTTTTTTCCAAAACCCCTGATGTTACTAAAAAAACGTTGCTCCAGAAAAAACATCTGTTTTTTGATGAAAAGGGGCTCTTTTTTCCCTTTTAAAAAAGGGCCTGGGGAGTTTTTCAAGAAGCAAAATTTTTGGGAATTTAAACCCAAATGGGGGGTTCAGCCCCCTTCGGGGGTTTTAGCCCCCTTTTCCCTAAAGTCGCACCCCCCAGTGAGTCAGCCACCCCCGAAATTTTTATCACCTTCGGGATTTTCAGCCCCTTTCCAAATCATTTTAAACCACCTTCAGCCCAATTCTTTTCCCCTTTCAAGGGGAAAAACCACATAAAAAGCCCCCAAAGTCGCCCCCTTTTCCATTAAAATAGCCACCCCCCGGAAAATTTTAGTCCCCCTTTCAGGGGGGTCAGCCCCCACCCCAGGGGGGGGGCCCCTTTCGGGGGTTTCAGCCCCTACAAAAAATCACCCAAACCCCCAAAATGAGTCGGGCTACCTAAAAAGTTTACCACCCCCCCGTGATTCAGCAACCTCCGGGGGGTTTTCCCCAAAACCCCCTTCATAAAACCAAACCCCCAAAGGGAAAATCACCCCCCCTTTAGGGAATCACCCATTTCCCCCGGGAACCAGCCCCCCCTTTTTCTAAAAAAACCCCTCTCAAGGGTTTGGAAAAAATTTCTTTGGGGAATTTCTTTTTTTGGGGGGTTTTTGGGGAAAATTTTTTTCTTTTTTTCTAAAATTTTAAAACCCCCCCTCATCACGCTCCTATCCCCAAAGGGGGAGAAGGGGATATCAGGGTTCACCCAAAAGGTTTTGGAGCCTGATGGGGTTTTAAATTTTTTTTTGGGTCCCCAAAACCCCAAAATTTTTGGGCCTTTTAAATTCATATAGCAGCCCCCTTCCCTTATTTTTTTTAAAAAAACCCTTTCCCCAAAAAAGGGTTTTTTTTTAAAGGGGAAATTTTAACCCCTCTTTTATTAAAAAAAAACCCCAAAAAAAAAATTTTTAATTTTAAAAAACAGGCTTTTTTTCCCCTTTTTTCCCCTTTTGGTTTCTACTGGGGGATTAGTAAAAATGGACCCTCGGGCAGTCTTTTTAAAAAAAAAAAAAAAAGGGAAGGGTTTGGAAAAAAAAAAATTAAAAATTTTAAAACGGATCAACTCATGTATGGGCCTAAACCCGGAAAAATTTTTTGGGAATTTTTCAAAAAAAAGGCTCTTAAAAAAAATAGAAAATTATTTTAAAAATTTTGATAAAAAAAGGGGAAATTGGGGGAAATTAAAAATAAAGAAAGCCCCAAAACAAAAATAAATATGGGGGGTTTAATTGGAAAAAAAAATTTAAAAAGGGGGGGTTATGGAGAAATTATTGGGGAAAAATTTTTTCGATTTTTAAAGGGGAAAAAAAAATTTTTAAATTTTTTTAAAAATTGTTAAAATTTTTAAAAAATGAACCTTCGTTTCCCTTTCCTGGCGAAAAAAAATAAAAAAAAAATTGTAGGAAAAAATAGGGGGGGAAAAAATTTGGAAAACATAAAAAATTATAAAGGGGGCGATAAATAGCGAAGATTGAGTAAAAATAAATTTTTGAGCCCCAAAATTTGTTTTAAAAAAAATTTTCCCCAAAAAAAAATTTGTTTTTTTTTTAAAAGATTGTAATCAAAAAAAAAAAAAAATATAAAATTACAACAAATTTTAAAAGGGTTTTTAAAATTTTTAAAAAGGGTTAAAAATTTTTCCCCAAAAAAATAAAAAAAAGTCAGAAAAAAAAAGGGGAAAAAAACATTAAAGGGGCGGTAAAAAAAAAAATACTGAATTTTTTTTAATTTTTAAAAATTTTTGGCAGAATATTTAAAAGGGAATGTTTTGGGAAAAAAAAAAGGGGGGGGGCTAAAATTTTATGTTGTGGTATTTTTATAAAATAAAAAACAAGTCTTGATAAATTAGGAAGATTTTTTGATATTTTAAAAGAATTTTTTAGAAAAATTTTAAAAAACAGCTCAAAAAAATAAAAAAAAAAGGAGAAACAATTTTTCCCCTCATCTTTAAAAGAACTGTTTTAAACCGGGCCCGGGGGTTTTTTTGTAAAATGCCGTCCCCCCCTTTAAAATCTTTCTACCCCCGCTCCTCTCCCGCACATTTTTTCCTGTCGTTTTTTTTTATCTTGTTTTTTTTTTTTTCCCCCACAATTTTATATTCAAAAAACTTCTTGAAAAACCCCCCCCTTTTTCCAAACCAAATTTTTCATGCCCCATACCATTCATCCTAGCTTCCTCTAATCCATGTAATCAACCCCTTTGATTTTTACATCTTCATTCCTAAAATTCAACATGTTTTTTGCAAAAGGTCGAAGTAGGTGAAAGGGTTTAAAAAAATGTCCGGGTTAACAGATTTTTTAAAAAGTGAAAAAACTTTTTAAAAAAGCCCTTTAAAAAAAAGGGGGGCTTTTTAAAAGGGACATTGTTCAAAATTTGGGAAAAATTTTTTAAAAGAGTTTTTTTAAGAAATCCCTTTGGGGTTGGAGCCCCCGGGGAAACAAATCTAAGGGGGCCTTTATGTTGAAAAAAAGGAAAAACTGTTTTAAAAGAATTTGCCATTACCTTTTACCGGGGGAAGGAGATTTAGGGCCCCGGGTTCCCCAAACCTTTAAAAACCACGTGGGGAAAAAAAAATTTGGACATCAAAAAAAGGCTTTTGGGCCCCGGTTTTCCTAAGTTCAACTGGCACTTTTTTGTGGAAAAAAACTTTTGGGGGGCCCACATTTCATAAATTTTTAAAATTTTCTCTCATTTATAAAAAAAAACCCTTTAAAAAACCAGGGGAAAGGTTTTTTAAAATTTTTTGATGAGTTATTGGGGGGGGTGCAAAATTTTTTAAAAAAATTAGTTTTGGGGGACTCAAAAAAATTTTTTCCAAAAAGGGGGGTTTTAAAAGCAAACAAAACATTTAGAGATAAAATTTAAAATTTTCCCCCTGTTTAACTTAAAGGGGCGCAACGAATTTTTGGGGTTGTTTTTGGGGCACATTCAAGGAGAACTTGGGTGACAAAAAAATTTTTAAAATTTTTAAAATTTTGGGAGTGGGTTTTTTTAAAATTTTAAAAATTTGACACTAACAATTTTTGAAAAGGGGGGAAAAAAGGGGCTGATGTTTGAAAATTCCCCCACGGGGGTTTTAAACCCAAAAATTTAAAAAGTTTTTTTTTATTTTTGAAATTTTTTTTAAAAACAAAAAAGGGGACTGTCTTTTCCCCAAATCGGGGGCTAACACGTTAATAGCACAATATTAAATTTTTAAAAAAAAACCCCCGAGGTTTGGGAAGGATCACTAAAGCCCCTGTTGGAGGGGAAAATTTCCTTTTTAAAGCTAATTTAAAATAAAGGGGCACTGTACTGTGTGCCCCGCTACTATAGTTTTTTTTTAAATTCCCCCTGTTAACGAGCAAGAAAACCAAAAACAACCCCCGGGATTGGGTAAAGTCAAATTTTTGTTTTTTTAAAATTTTTCCTTAAGGGGTCGCCCCTTTTTAAGGGGGGTGCTACTAAAGGGTTTTCAGATGCCCCCCTTTAAACAAAATTCCCCCCATTAAAAGGGGAAAAAGAGCCTTTATATGGCACAAACTAAAAACTTGCGTTAAAGGGAAATGGGTTTTTTTCAAACCAATTTTTTCCCCGCTTTAAAAAGTTTTAACCCCCTCAAAAAATTTTTGGGTTTTGCAAGGGGTTGCTACACATCAGGCCATTCACCGGGGCCAGGAAGGCACGCTAAAAACGGGGTTTAAACTCAATCACTTCTACCATTCGTGACCCTTTCTAAGTCCCTTTTGGGAACCTTTTAAGTGCAATTAAGGTGGGCATGGTCTTACAAAAGGGTTTAGAGTGTTAAGGTGCGCACAACATCATTTATTACTGAAGACGTAATCACCGGGTGGGGACATATCCAATTTGAAAAATCCTTTAAGGAACCTCATAAAAGTGAAAAACCACAAGGGTTTTGATAGGTTTTGAAACATTGTGTGTTTTCAGTTAGTCCCGGGGCATATTCTAAGTAAAACAAAAGTGAATGCCTAAACCCCCTTTTTTTAAAGATACGGCAGAATTTTTCATTTTAGTTGGAACCCCATTTTTATGTACCTGGCCATTGCTTTTTCTTGGGGGAATGGTATCCCAGATCTTTATGTGGGTGGATCCAACTTCCTCAAATTGTCCTTGGGGTTTCATAATTTTTTGCGGGCCCCTTTAGGGGGGAAAGGGACCCAACCATTATAATCTGAGCCGTATTTTTTTGTTGCACTGAAACCTCCTTCAATTTTCGATGCTTTTGGGAAGGGAAAAATTCCCCAGATAACCAAATTGATCCGTGAAGCTTTTGTGAGGCCCAATTTACAACTAACTCGTGACGATAAGGGTAATACATTTTTCGGTCCTTTCAAGGAGAACAACCGATTTGGGGGGTAGAAAACAAGCGCCCCCAATACTCAGCGGAAAACGCCCTTACTCGTTACCCCCCAATAAAGGGAACAGAATTGAACATTTAAGTGGATATTAAAAACCGGTTACATGCGCACATTAACCCCAAATGACCAGGCAAATACATATCCCAATATTGCCTTCCTGAACCTAGTTCAAACACCAAACTGAGAGTTTGGGGTTTAAAAGCTTCGCACAAAATCATCGGGTAAACACGAAAAAAAAATTACAAAGGGTCCCAACGCAAAGAAAAATGGGGAAATGGTTATGAATTTTTATTTTTTCCCATTATTAACCCCTTTTATATGAAAAGAATTGACAAATACTTTTCACCCGGGGACCAAATTACCAGGGGAAACTGTGGCGCGAATCCCCGATCAAAGATTAAGAAATGAATTGAATACGTTTTAAAAAGGTGCATCTTCACTCCTTTCTTATGTGCGATCCCCCCGTCTGCTCTCTTTTTAAAGAAAAAATTATTACCCTCAGCTGCCCGGTCCCTTTTGGCTTTTTAAATTATGATATTGTCACGGGCGATTCAGTGGAATCTAATTGTTTAAAAAAAAATTGAGTGAATTGCTAACCCCAAAAACTTTTCCCAAACAGAAAAACCTAGCAACCCCCCTGAATTATTAAAGAGGAAACCAAAGCAACGAAAGTTCCCCCCAAAATTTGAGGAAATCAGACAAATAATTAAAATTTGGGGGCGGGAAAGGAAACCCCCCAACAATTCTTACTTATTAGTAATTCCTGGGTTAAGTAA
The DNA here is from genome assembly GCA_039000515.1 of Timema cristinae. Classification (NCBI taxonomy): domain Eukaryota; kingdom Metazoa; phylum Arthropoda; class Insecta; order Phasmatodea; family Timematidae; genus Timema; species Timema cristinae. Next base: position 5,456,660 of record JBCFYV010003508.1, on the reverse strand, counting down.
CGAAAAGGGAGTTTTTCAAAAATTCAAGAATTTTATACTAGGGGTGTTTACTCCGTGGACAGGGAACATTTTATACTTTCTTTTTTACCCTAAAAAATTTATTGGGGGAAATACTTTAGAGAGTCGAACAAGGGTGGCAAAAAGGTTTTTCTCACACTTTAAACTTTTTAAAATGCCGGTTAAAGAATCATACAACCGTGATGCTATTAAAAGTTTCTTCAGGATTTTGTGATTTATAATCAAAAAATACGCTGTTGTCATCTTTGAAAAAACGTCAATGGAGAAATTAAGTAAATACCTTATCCCAAATCAAGAGTATCCGTTAAGAGTTTATCTTTTCCCCAGATTGATTTTGTGGGGTCACTCCCCCCACACTTTTTTAGGGTGCAGCGAACATTAAAAAACGATTCGGGTGTCAACGCTAATTTTGGCAGTTCCACCACGTTTTGGGGGGTTGAAGTCCCACATCTTTTGAAAAAATTCGTTCCCAACCAGTCCCCAAATTAAACAGCAGTACCCCACACCATTGGAGAAAGTCCCAATAATTCAAACCCGGGGTGATTGGCTCCGGGGGCTACTCCTGAAAAATTTTACAAATTTCCATTTGGTGTACAGGTCAATTTTGGGGCTGAAAAAACATATTCGTATTGCCCAACCCCGGGGTGATTGCCAGGTTGGAAAACCTAATTTAAAGATTAAAAAGGTTCCAGTTTTTAGCAAATAAACGTTCACCCTCCATAAGGGTAAACCAACGAAAAAAAATTTTGGATTTTAGCAAAGTTTATTCAAAACCCAAAGCAAAGAATCATGATCGTTTAAAGGGTTTTTTTTGCCAGGGGGGTATTAGGGGCCCAATTTTATGTTCAAACAAGTTCAACAAAGGCTTTTTTAACCCAAACTTAAGAAAAAAAGAAGGACCGGAATTTTACCCCAGGGGGGGGAAAAAACCCCTTTTTCGACCAACGGGGAACTGAGGGTGGGGGGGTCGTTCAACCTTATAGGGAGACACAAAACCCTTCTGTTCCAAAAAATATAATCCCCATAAATGTTGTTTAAAAAATATTTGATTTTCAGTGGACTTCTAAAAACCCTTTTTCTCTAAAGGCCATTTGGTTCTTTCACACCACTTTATAAAACCCGGGCTTAAAGGTAAGAGTTTTCGATTTAATTCACCTGCCCCAACCCTTAAGGGGGGACCCCCAAGTGATCGGTGCAGCAACAAAAACTATTTTTCCGTTGGGTGGTTATGGAGGACCCTTTTGAACATGGTAGGAGTCAAAGCACCCTTTAAAACTTTGGAGAGTATCGTCTATCCAAACCAACTTTTTTACCAGTTTACAATATAAACCCATAGATAAGTAATATCAAGGGGATTCCCACATGTTTTCACCATTTGAACCAGTTAAAGTGGGGAACACCAACTCATTTTCCCCATTTCTGTGTGCCTTACACAGTTTTTTTTTTTAGGACCACTTCCCAAGAAAAGAGGGGCATGGTTTTTTCAAAAGGGTTATAGTGTTTTAGATTTGCGTCCAATCATATTTATTTAAAAACGGCCAGGTGACCTCCCACGTCCCCAATTTAAAAATTTCCAATTAAGGGACCTAGAAACTGTAAAACCAACGGGGAGTTGTGATATTTAGGGGGGAACCTGTGGTGTTTTGGACCCGTTAGTCACCGAGGCCATTTTAAAATAAACACATCCCGGGAAAAAAAATAACCGCTTTAAAATCGATTTAATTTTCTCATCTTTGTTTTCGACCCCATTTTTATGTACCAGGCCGATTGAATTTTTAGGGGCTGTAATTCGAATCTTTGATGGTGGGCATATTCACTTCTCTAATTTTTTTCTGGGATTCATAGTCTTTAATAAACTATATTTTTTGAGTAGGATCAACCAAATTTTGCTTCTATTCTCGCGTTTTTTTTTTACTAAAGAAACCCTCAATTACAGTTTTTGCGACCTTTTGGGGGGGGAATTTTTCCCTGACTAGCCCTTACCCCTTATGAAGCAAAAGGAGGCAACAAAATTTACAATAGGGTAATCATTGTTGGGGACCCTTTTAAAGGTCACAACCAAAATTGGGGGGTCCGTCAAAAAGCAGTTAAGACCACTTAGCTGGAACCCCGCTTAGCCGTTCCCCAAATGAAGGAAATTTTTTAACTTTCAAAGGAAATATGAAGAACCCGCCATGCACACTTAACCATCAATGAAAACCCGAACTTTAAAAACCATATCCCAATGATTGGTATCCAAGGAAACAAGTTCAACCACCAAATTAGAGTGGTATTTACGCTTCTTATCATCACATCATCTCGGTAAATAACTGAAAATCATTTTTAAAAGGGTCCCCAAAAAGCAAAGGGAAATGTGAAAAGGTTAGAGTTTTCTTTCATCCCATTGTTCCAAAAATAATGCAACGCAACTGAATAAAAAAAAACAATACCCCCTCACCAAGGGTAGATAGGGGGAAGAAAGGAGTAGTGTTTGATTTGGGGAAGGGGTGGAGGCAACGGCCCCCGACAGTAGGTCGGCTTTCCCATTCAAAACAGAAAAAAATCCCCACCTCGTCAAATACTATGTACTAAACCCTAGTGCTACGTTTTCTAACACTACTATAGTCCTACTAATTACCACCATTATTACGCAAATGTTGTGTATTCATTCTATAGAAAAAATTTGACAATTTTTAAAAATACATCTTGTCGATACCGTACGTATACGATACTAGTGGGGTGTGTGAGGCCCTTGTCTTATTTGTTAAACTAATACACCCAATAGAGTTTTCCACAAACCTATGCAACCAAACTAGGTGAGGTTTAAAACTTAGGGGGATTTCTTACGAAACCTTAAAACGTTTTACTGTGGACTTAAACATTTTGTAATTCCATACAATTTTTAAACTTTTAATTAAACACTTGTCTTACATTTCCAAGGTAACGAATTACAATGAATTTTATATTTTTTTTGGGAAAGAAATCAACCATTTTATTTATTTGTAGGTTTTTCAAGTTTTTTTTTGGACTAAACAAGATATTTTATTTACTAATAGAAGGATATATTTATGAAACATGAAATTTTCACTAAATTGAAATCATTCTTTTATGGAGTTTCAATTATTAACTCAAAACGTTCATGTTTGTTTCTTTAATTGTAGGTACTATAAGGACGACATATGTCTTAAATTAATTTAAACTTAAAAGGTTCTTCAAATAATAAACTGTTAATCATGTTCATAATAAAAAAAATCAAATATATAGGGGTTTGCTTAATCTCAAGTTTCAGTGATCAGACATTGAAGCCCAATGACGTAAATGTCGTTGCTGAAAACCCACGCGTGCAATTTAAATTTGGAAGTGAAGTTTGAACCTCCAAGCTACATTTACTGAAGACAGTAATTACTGTAGACAAAATTCCGTCCTAATTCATGTATTCATGAAGAGGGGCGGAGTATTACGATTCATTTCTCTATTTTTGCATCCCTGACGTATAATAATTACGCTAATATACGTGCTCAACTAAATACTCATTTTTTTCTCCATGTCTCTACTACTGAACTTTGTGCACTACTATTTTATTCTCTTTTTATTTTAAACTAATATATTTATTTCCTCCCCTGTACAAGAACCCATATTTCTTTCCAATATTCATCTCCATTTGACTAGCACTAAATCTACATCGGACCTTGACTTAATGTAACATAGCGGCAGATTGATAAACTAACTCGTCTACAACTTCTTAAACACTCCTGTGATATACATTTTAAAACAAAATCATAGCAAATTGGGAGGAACATTCCCTTTTTTAAATATGTCTAGTAAACTATCCTTAACAAATTTTCTTAAAAATAGGAATACAGTATTATTTGTAAAGTAAAAGGGCACTGCAGACATTACTTTAAAAGCAATTTGTTTGAGCAAAAAATTTCCAAATTTTTAAGAAAAGTATTTTTTTAAACAACCTTAACTTTTAAGGCTAGAGCTAAAAATAAATATATGGTTGAAGCTAATACCATTTAAAAGCCTGGATATAATTTAAAAACAATTTGTTTTTAACAAAATTTTCCCCAATTTAAGAACAGTTATTTAACAAAACAACCCTAAAAATTAAAGGCTAAGCTAAAATATAATAGATGGTTTTGAAGGTAATACCATTTAACGCTTAGATATCAAGTTTGATCAAAATTCGTCAAACCATTTTGGGTTTTGGCACCAATTAAAGACAAACACGTGAGGTACAGCAGATTTATACAGATAAACATTTTTGGGTCAGAGGTAAATAAAATGGGAAAAATTTAACATAAAAGGCAAGGTCGAATTTTAAAAATTTTACAATATTTTCCTTTCCATGAGAAAGTAAAGATTAAAAAATAGAAGGGCAACACCATAAAATAATTAAATACCCATATATGAAAGGAAAAAGTTTGGGGAAAGAGCGATCATAACTATTCAAATGAGCCTGATCTCTTTTGTTGTCAAAAAATATTCAAAAAATCCCACCTCGGCTTGGGTTTGTTTTCCCCTGCATTGTCCCTTTTCAATTTATTCAATTAAAGATGTTTTATGTAAAAAAAAAATTTTTGTAAACAAAACTATTATAAAATTATTATCTCAAAATATACATTTGCGAATACAATATGTTAGTACAATCAGCATTGACATCATTATTATTTTAAATTACCCCGCTCCAGTGAGCATATGGTCAAGAACATAAGTCTTCTTTGCCGGTATTAGAAATTCGAAGTTTTTAATCCCGCTGAGTGTATTGAGGTTCGTTTTTTTCAAAATCGTTTTCTACTTTTCCCCCCAAAAATGCTTGTACATTTACTTCAAAATTTTACCTATACATTCCCAGAACAAAAACCATAATTAGTATCCTACTTAAATATATATTAAAATAATATATATATAATATATATAATAATATATATATAAATATATATATATATAAGTGCGAGGAAGGCACATATTGGGGGTGACATAAGCATACAGGGCGTTTTTACATGATCTGTTGTGGTACTGGAGGTGTCATCCCGGTTACATTTGGATACAAAAAGGGAAAATTTTAAAAGAACTGATTATTGATAGGTGCTAATGAGAAGTTTTAACACAATGCTAATATGAAGCCTGAGTAACCTCAAAAGGAAGAGAATCTTTTGAGTATTTCCCATATTTTAAACTAGAGTATAAAAGTATAAATGACTAGCATCATTACGCTACACACCTACAGAATGCCATGGACATTTTTCTGGAAAGTATATGGGTTTAATCTGTGTTTTGTAACAAAAAATGTGGGGAATGTTGTTGAAGACCGTTTGCCCCATCATTTCTAAAGTGAAATTACGAAGTGCTAGGGATCGTGTTGGGAAAGACGTGATCGTGGTCTGGTGTTTGGAGAAAAGGAAAAAGTATGGTGAACTCACTTTGAAATATTTTCAAAGCGTTTTTTTAAAACAATCTACAAGGATTTGGAAAAAAGAAAAATATAAAGAAAAAAACAAACTTTGAAGGGTGTGATACAGCAATGGAGAAACAGAAGACTAGAAAAAATTTGACTACTTATTGAGAGATAAAAATGAAAAGAGATTGCCCCTTTTAATGGTGATTATCTGATAGGGTGGATGAAAATTTAAAATATTTAATGAGGGTGAAGAAAAAAAGGAGATTGGAAATCATAACGTGATAAAAAGAATGTTTTTTAAAATGATAGAATGAAATAAAAACCTAATAATGATTATAGATGAAGGGGACAAATTTTTAGGGGATAAGAGCATTTGTACCTTTAAAAAATTATGATAAAGGGTTAGAAGTCCCTTATTTCAAGATGAAGCAAGCAAGACTAGCAGCTAAAAGCAGTAGGCTTGATGCGCTAGGGGTATGGAGGAGGGCCTGCGGCCTGCGGCCTACGGGCTTAAACATTTATTGGTGTTTTGCGCAAGAACAGACAATCACTCTCCTGTGTGTTGACAGATAATTCAGGTGGCAGTGCAGTGTGTGGGGATAGCCCGCTTGGCTATCATCCAGGAAGGTAGTCATAAAATACCCAGTATTTAAAAAAACTTTTTAGTTCATCCTAAATTCACCCTTTCGAAGAGATTTGGTATAAAGTCCCACTAGACTTCAAACATCCAGGAATAAATTAAATTGTTTTTTGGTTGTAAACTTATCTTTGTTAAGAATTATTTAAATTCATTTCAGACACTCTTTCAGCCAATTATTTAGAGTCTTAATCTTTTGCTTACGGTATTTTCCTTTGGTTTCTTGACTTGAAAATAAATGTTATCATTTAACTTTAAAATTTAAATTATTGATTTCTTTACCCTTAGTATAGTTATTTTTTTATTTTGTATTTTTAAACTAAAGGGCACTTCCCAGAAAATTTTGAACTATGAAAATACCGTAGACTTAAATATTGTAATGAAATTTTCCATAGTTGTTATTCCTCCAATTATAAATAATTTCATTTTTTTTTTCTTAATTAGCTTTTGGGTTGAAAATTTTCTTATTTTAAAGAAAAATTGCATTTTTAAGCTTTACCCACTATCATTTTTAAAAATAATATTTTTCATTGGAAATAATTTGGGTATTAAATAGAAACTAGTTTTAAAGGGGTTTCCTTTTGCTTTAAAATACATATTTCATGTATTAAATCTTAGCATGTTACAGCGTGTTAGCAGTTGCGTTTTGTACGAGACCCCCAAGCATAAAGGATACTGAACATGACCATCGTTGTGGAACATCATTCTCGGGTGACATAAACTTGTTGGGACCAGAAAATAAAACTCCAAACAAACCTCAAGCGCCTGGGGATAATTCATTTAAGTAAATCCTCCCTCTTTGCTTTCTTTTTCAATGAGTGGGAAAAGTTTAAAAAGTATGTCCTCTGGGGGAAGGATTACTACATACTGGTACTGAAGACACATTCTATCAATATAGTTCACTAAAAAAAATGTCACGATCTGCAAAACAAATACCCAAACCAAATTTCATCATCAAGAAGTAAACACGGTTTATATACATTACAAATGTTGCAGAAGAACTTGGTGAGGTATGGCTACTGCTTTACCAGACCTCCACCGATTTATTGGATCAGATTTTACAACGGCTTTCGCAGACAAGGAAAGGTTAACTTTTTAGGAAAAATGTCTAATAATGCAGCTATAGACTTTTTAAACCAATTTTATTTTATTTTTTATAAATTTCTTCTAAAGTGTTGGGTCAAAAAAAGATAAAAATAAAAAAGTTTTTCATATAATTATCAAAATAATATGTTTTTTTTATGAGTACATTTTATTTTTAAAAGTAAATTACTTTCCTATTAACAGATTTTTTGAATATTTGCAAAATTTTAGATTATATGAGAAAGTAAAAAACTATTATTTGTTCTCGATTTTTTTTACTTCACACTATCAAAATTATGTTTTTATTATTTAAAATTTTAATTCACCAGTAAGGGGAATAAAATACCCAAATGGGTGACGGGAACATATGGTGCAGCTTACCACATAGATCCATTTTTGGGGCCCCCAGCCACCCATACATTTATCTGGGTCCTAATACAAAAACAAAGTCTTTCACAAAACACTGCAAAAGAAAATTTTAAAGGTGGTGAGCACTGAAAAGATAAAAATAATCTAGCTTAACAATTGAACAAAACTTTATAATTTATTCATGCGTATAGTTATTGTTATTTACATGTATTTAAATACTTAATTGAGCTAATTTTGGTGTTATTGGGGAGCCCCAAATTACATTACCCCACCACCCTTGAAAACCTCTAGGAGGCCCTATTGTGTCAATGTGCTGTAAACAAGAAGTAAGATCTAGACAAAAATATAGGTTTAAAAATGGTATATTGGTTGTAGCGGTGGAGTATCCCACCATCCACCCTGCGATATTTTTATCTGATAATATGAGGTTTAAAAATGGGTATTTTCTTGTGTGGTGGTGTATCCCACGGTCCACCCTGCATATTTTTTTCTGATAATATGAGGTTTTTAAAAAAGGGTTTTTGCTTGTGGTGGTGGATATCACACCATCCACCCGCGATATTTTTAAAAATTTAATTAAAATGATAGGTTGGTTAAAAAATGGATTTATTTTGGGTTTTTGTGGTTGGGGGGAGTATCACACCAATCCACCCTGCGATATTTTATCTGATAATATGAGGTTTTAAAAATGGATATTTTGCTTGTGGTGGTGGAGTATCACACCATCCACCCTGCGATATTTTATCTGATAATATGAGGTTTAAAAAGGATATTTTGCTTGTGGTGGTGGAGTATCACACCATCCACCCTGCGATATTTTATCTGATAATATGTGGTTTAAAAATGGTGGTATTTTGCTTGTGGTGGTGGAGTATCACAACCGTCCACCCTGCGATATTTTATCTGATAATATGCACGTCTGTGTGGAGTGTATGAGATCCATGGTGGTATTCACATCCACCTCGTGCAATCCTCTACTACTGAATATTATATGGTTCAATTTCATTAAAACGTTCTGTATCTCTGAACTTAAAAAAATACTTTCTTTCTAGTTGTCTAATATTTCATTAATATTTTTTATTTGTGAGTTAAACTTTAATTTTTGCCTCTCCTATGAGCCCTCTTTAAGGTGAGGCCCTTTGCCTCTCAATCGACCTTAATACGGCTCTGAATATCAATGGACCGTGGCTTAACTCTATGTGTTTGCATGTATTTATAAATATGTTTATTTCTGGTGTGGGGTTATTTGGTATTTTTCTGATTATAACTTACATGTTGTGTTTGTTTTATGTTCATGTTTGTATCTAAATGGAGTTATTAGCCGACGTGCTAGTTTTGTGTTGAGTTAGACTGCTGAGGACGGGGATATCAAGGTTCGAATCTCGTCGGGTGAATTGAGTTTTTTTCCTAAATAGTATTCCCTCTCCCTCCACGAAAATGCAGATTCAATTCCTCCTAATTCAATCTTCCATATTCTTAGCCCTTTATCCTAAAAATACTTAAGCATATTGCTCGAACGGGTAGTAAGACGTGGTACAAAAAAAATTAATTAAAGCTAATATGTGGTATGTTGTGATATAGGAGTAAAATAAATAGTTAGTAAATCTGAATAGCTCTGTACTATATCCTGCATACCACAAACTCTCTACCAACCTCTATAGTTTCTGTTGAATCAATTGGTGATACGACATGAAACGCCGGTAATGTGGCCAAAGCCGGTCCCAAGCCCGGTCGAGAAACACAGAGGGACGTTTATTGTAGTACGGCCCCCGGAAGAGTCCACAGAATTCACATCAAAAGACTGAAGATGCCGTACTAGACCAATAAATTACATCATCTGCGAGGTAAGATCAATCATGTCATCATACTAAGGTAAGACTGTATTCGCAAGGGTAACCTAATGAAATAACTTTTTTTTTTCTAATGGCTAAAGTTAGGAAAAATAAATTTTAAAAACGTTCGCCCTCATTAGTGTGAGGGAGGCGAAAACCTGCTAGAATGAATGACATATGGATATTCATATCCATTGCACAAATTCGAGATTCAAACCTAGCCTTTTCTACGTTTATCAACCCAGTTTATTGTGCTTGCCGCCTTAAGCCACGTGGCCAATTATGCTGGTAGCAGACTAGGGAATTTGTGATTCTTTAAATAATCATTTAATTATAAAATATTATAGCTACGTTGCATGCATATTTTATAATATGTTGTTGATATTTTAAATCAATAATAAAGTTTAGCTGTTTTCAAAAATGATTATGGGAGTGTATAACACCATAACAATGAAGCAATAAGCCAAATTACATGGCTTAGTGGATATTGTTCCAGACCTACTGCTTCTTCAGAAAAATCTGGAATTGCAGGGGATGGATCCTGAAACCTCGGATCTGCAAGAGCGCTGACCAATAGACAACTTTTATGATTCTAATAGTAATGTTAGCATAAATACACACTACAGTCGTATATTCATATATCTGCTGTAACGATCTTACAAACGAGTACGAGTTCAACACATTTCAACGCCAAGTAATATGGGGCTAAACTCACCACCTGCCTGTTGAACGGCCCACTTTCCGCTCGCCTTGGACACGCACGCACGCGAGAAAACCCAACGGACACTGAGAGTGGGGCCGCTGCCTTCACTTCGACCGTGATTAAGGCCCCGCCCACCAAGAAGAAATCGTCGAACTTGACTTGAGCTGTTTCCGGTTTCTCCTAAAATTAAATGCTATCAGCGCTATCTTTAAAACCCAGAGCTGCCATTTTCTCCCACCTGAGCGCTGCTCGTTTTCCTTTCGTTCATTTATTCCTTCCCTCACTTCCCCCTCTCTGAGGTCAGAATCGACGCTCACAAATCGTATAAAAAGGACTGTAGCTTCTAATCTCTACTAACTATACCACAGGCTCATTAAGGTGAGGGTGTTTCCTCCGACGTCTCTTCTGGGATTACTTATTTCTTTTGAAATTCTTTTTGGCATTATTATGAGGGGGAACTGTTTTCTAAATTTACTGTTTAGGCTTTAACTTCGAGAATTTTAACTTGGTTCATGACTAATGGGATTTAAGTGGCGTATCCACGGCTTGTCAAAATTTACTTAGATCCTTTTGGTGCACCTTAAGTGCTATCTTCACTCTTACCTTAATCGGTCATACTTGGGGTGCATTCAACCGGGGTGTAAAATAATCTTTATATAAACTAAAACTTTGGTACTTTATTATGCTTTATGTTGTTAGGCGTAAACACGTTTTTGGTGCGTTATGTTAGCGCAGGTTAGACTGAAATTGTTATTGAGAGCTCATTGGAGTTAAATAATGGGGACAGCCATTACGGCGAAATCTGGCGTTAACTTGGAATTTGGTTGTATCTTTGATTTTAGGCTGAGAGCATGGCTCTGTATTTAAATTTAAATTATCAGGTTCTTTATGTAAATATTAAATTAGTAGGTTTGGGTCGTCTCTGACACCATGTATTGTTGATGTGCCTCATGGGATTCTTCTAGCCGAAACATTAATAGAATTGGTCCTAAAATTGTGTAGTGGGTTAGACTTGAGTTATAAGTCTATGATATACTGGCAAGCAGATGTTAAGGTTATTAAAAAACAACATATGAGGTTTAACCATAGTTGTATGTATAGGTATTTGAACTTAGTAACGTATAGTGATATAAGGTTTGCTAGTTTAGGGTTTGATAAAATGAAACTAAAGCTACAGCCCATGATGTTTAATCATGTTTATATGTAGTTAAGCTCAGTTTTGTAAGGTAATGAAAGTGACGGCCTTGCGGTCTAATAGAGTTAACTTTATTTTGGGCTATCATGCTGAATTGTTACCTATAGCCAGTTAGGCTTAACTTCATATTGATAATGAGTGGAGAGGTAAATGTATAGCATGTATGTGCTTAGGCTGCTAGGGTTTGTAAGAAGACTTTACAAATTAGTATCTCGAAATATTGACATTATAGGGCGAACCTCACCAATGAACTTGTAACCAGGTATCCACGGTCGGATCTCTTGAGTGGACCCTAAACTGAACTTTAACTCTAAATTTAACTTTGTACTCTCTGGGTTATATCTTTAATAGAGTAAATTCCTATTATGAATATTTTCAGCTATTTAGCTATACTTTGACATTGTACTATGTTTTTTTTTTGATATAACAAATAAACTTGTCAACATTATTTTCTTGTATCTTTTCTGCTCTCCTGCAACGCTCCATTTGTTTTAAATAGATGAGGGTGAAAGACGGTACACTGCAACAAAGGTTGTAAACGAACTTGATCATGGAACATAAACGGGTAATTAGAAACAAATTAATGAACTAGCTTTGGCTTAAATATGGGGAAAAAAAACCCACTTTCATGGGAAAATAAACCTAAACAAACCAACCAGGATTCAAACTAAAGCCCCAATCCGGTTGAACCATGATTCACTCCCCAAAGTGTCTAAATTGAAGGTCCTTAACGACAAATTGAAATACGGTATAGTAGAGGGTAGCTGATATCACACCGTATCGAGCTCGTATTGTGATGAGTTGCTGTAAACATCCTTGTTCCCCAATAACAAGTGACGACCAAGGAACCCCCTCGCTTCCCGGCGTTGTAAACATTCGTGAACATATAGACCGTTTTTCATTAGGAAGGATACTATTAGAGTATGAAAAAACTATAGACCATTTTCTGTAGGAAGGGATTATAGGACGTATGATAATGAGGTGGTGTTTTAAACAGTGCACGTGGGGGTTTGACGCTCAGGAAGGTATCTTTTCCCCCGCCCCGTCCCGGGCGTAACCAACCGGTTCAAGCTCTGTCCGCTCCACACCCCCGAAATGTTTGAACCTCCGATTCCCCCAAAAAAACTCACATCCTTTCCCCCAAACTGACCTCAAGACATGTTGATTGATTTTGATGATTAATTGTCGATCATCGATGATTGAGAGGGTTTCTAGCGTAGACTTCCAGCCCCCTCCACTAACATGTTGATTTTCTATTTCACTCTTCCGCTAACGGGCTTAAACACTTGTGACGTCCCCCAATTTCCCTCTCTCCGCTAACGTGTCAAAACACGTTTCCCTCTTTCTCTAACGGCTCAAAACACTTTTCCCCTCTGCTAACGGGTTAAATCACTTTTCCCTCTTTCTTTAACGTGTCAAAACACTTTTTCCCTCTCCTCTAACGGTTTTAACACATGTGGGCGACACCATTCCCTCTTCCGATAAATTTTCAAAACAATTTTCCCTATTCCGCTAACGAGTCAAAACGCCCCTTCTCTTCAACCACCCTCGGGTCAAAACACTCCCCCTACAATCACCACCCGGGTCAAAAAACACCCCTCCCCTTCAACCTATCCCTACAACGCCGTACTACTTCCGCTAACGGCTCAAAACACTTTCTCCCCCTTCAAACCCTTCCCCTACAATCACCTCCCCCTTCAACCTTTTCCCCTCCACCCCGTCCCACTTCCGCTAACGCTCAAAACAAATTTCTCCCCAAACCCCTCCCCTTCATCCCTTTCCCTACAACCACCTCCTGGATAAAGACCCCTCCCTTCAACCCTTCCCCTACAACCCCGTCCCTCTTCCATTACGGCTCAAAACGCCTCTTCCCTTCAAACCCCCTCCTGGGTCAAAACACCCCTCCCTTAAACCCTTTCCCTACATTCACTTCCACTTTCAACCCTTCCCCCTACAACCACATCCCAAAATACTTTCAATACCCTCTCTCAATACGTATAACATGTTACAATACTACCTCTATCAGTATACTGCCAAGGACGGAGGAATCGCTGTTCGATTCTCTATCAGATGAACTGATGTGTATATCCTCAAATATTTTTTTTCCACTCTCCCTCCACTCAAATGCGGGCTCACTTCCTCTAAATCAAAGTTCCCAATTATCAATCTGTTAGTTTAATATTTAATTTGTTTGGTATGAAGAACATTTAGAAGTAATTGTGCTTTTATGTCGTAGCCTTGCTATAGGCCTCTTTTTTTAATGAGCCTCTTGGACAAAGATCCCTGGTTCACACCCTTGTCGTGATAAATTCCCTGGTTTCAACTGTTGACCAATTTCAAAGGCAGAATAATATGAGCAGTTAGTTTAAAATAAAGCTATGTTTTTTATCAAAGATATATTTTATGTAACCGGATATTTTTTTAGCTGCCAGTGCCATCCTCCACCTATCTGCATTTTTTTCTAGTCAGATATTTAGTTTTATTGTACATGAGGCCACTATGTAAATATATACTTTTTTATTGTAAATAAATATTGTAAAAAACTGTTATGTTTGTGTTTTAACGTCTACATCCTCTCTCTCCTGCTCCGTCTCAAACATTATGGTAACAATGTTGACATCTCCGGAAAGTTTCACAGTACCAAAGCAGGGCACTGCCCTTTAATGATTGTTGAAAACCAACTCTCCCTCCTTGCAGATGTGGGTACCTATCACAAGTTATTGTGACTTATCAGGCATGTGTTTAGGTGAACTAGACACCTTATAGTCCCTATAGATAGATACTGATGACAAATTTTAAAAACTAGATAGTTGGAATTCGAACACGGCCAATCAAGTTGAGGCTATTTTCTACCACTCCCTCGAGAATACGGTATGAACAAATGGTGCAATCAACAGTTCTGAGAGGAGCGTGTGACTATGGTTATTTGTCACGTCACAATAATGTCTGAAATACGTAGAAAGTATTATTATAACAAGCATTAGTATAGTCTAACTCCACTTCTTTTGTATTGTGTAACATTAATATATTAAACACTTCCTGGTATTATGAATATTGTTTTAAGGGCTTGCGGAGGTCAGGGTTAAAACATTTCCACCGCCAAAGGCTGAACATATTCTAGGGATTTTAAAAAAAATAATCATTCATCAATTAGCAATCAACATGTCCAACATGCCCGGGGGACATCATTAGCGGCCTTTGTCGACTTTATACGTAACAGGGATTCGAACCCCCCGCCATCTACCACCGGTAAAGGACTCGTGTGTTCTGTTCTGTGGTCCAGAGTCAAACCTAGATTCTCTCACATAAACGCCTGATATCTTAACTCACGCTGAACAGTGTAGTAGGTAACAGATTTATAATCTTTGGCGTAGTGTTTAACTCTTGTTGCCAACTGTCTCCCTGCTATAGTTTGTCGCATGGTCAACATCGAGATTCTTGGGGCTAAGCACAATATACATTGTCAATATTCTAAAACTGTTCATCTCCTACCAAACAACTTAAATATATTCTAGATACGTTAATGTTGATCGCTCAAAACGGTCCTATAATGGGGCCCAACGACGTGTGCCACGGGACCCCTGACCAAGTGTTTTAAAGCTCGCTCAACGGCCGCAGGGTTCAAACCCTGAACAGGATCATAAATATCTAGAGAAGAGTGTTTATCAAACATTAGGGTTTGTAATGCTGCAGGGCACTATAACAGATTCTATATTTCCTGTAAGTGGCCGGTGAAGAGATTACTGTGAGCAATAACGATATTAGATTGGTAAATGTAAGCTATTACCATCGATAGGTTATTGACTACGCGCCTGCTTTCAAGGAATGTAAAACAATAATTTTACCGGTTGTTCTCTTTCTCACCTTGGGAGGTTACAAAACATTGTCCACTGCGGTAATCGAACCTGGGACTTTTAGTATATCTAGTAACATTTATATCTGTTTAATGGATGAGGAGGGTGGTTTGGAGGAAGTGAGCCCACATCAGTGAGAAGAGAAGACGGGATGGGACCCCCTGCCACAACAAAGCACTTGGACGAGATTCTAAACTCAACCCTTTCCGGTTACCGGCAAACCAGCATATCTCGAGACTTGACACCCTTTACCATCTGTTACATACACTCTAATAGTGAAAATACCCATTATAGAACGCTAACGTACCTGGTAAGCTTTAATTTAGAGGAAAACAAACCTCTAGTTTACCCGACGTGATTCGAAACTCGAACTACTTTGAGTACTAACTAAGCAAACGGATTAGAGGAAGTGAACCCTCATTTGCATAGAGATAGTGGAAAACACCCCTAATTTACCTGGCATAGAGTCAAACCTAGAACTAACTTAATTACTAATTAGGAGGTGACCCCTCAGGGAGTGTGTAAAACCACCCCAACTGAGATTCGAACATCATCATGGAAACAAACCAGGGAACATGCTAGGAGACATGTAAACATTGTGGAACTGTTTGAGAAGCTCTGGTTAAATAAGTATGAGACAAACAATTTGTAACATGTTAGATAACCCCGGAGGGGTTTGCTTTATCTCCTAACAACAATGTTCCCTAACTGACTAAAGTGTTTGGCAACTAGTGGACCAGATTCGAATCGAGAGTGCTTTCTTAGACCTGTGGTTCGCAAACCATCCCTCGTTCATCCCCCTTGGCGTGATATATTCCCTGGTTTTCAACTGGTGAGTTTAGAACCTAAGGCTCACTAACGATTGATCTTGGGCATCAAGAATCAGACGAATGTGTCACATTCACTGTTTGACTTGTGATCGCATTAACATTACGTGTATAATGTTACAGCTGGACCCTGCCCCATACTGACGGAGATAGTATATAAACAAAGCGTACTACCCCCCTCCAATATAAATTCAACTCAATTAAGATCCCTACAATAGTATGTTTCTCTGTTGTAGTTCTTGTAGCTAAGAAGACATAATAAAAACGATGCTGCACAACATATTTCATTACTCAATCCAATTCTAAGTATTAATTTGTTCATGTACTTACAATACTAATCTGCTCACAATAGAATCCTGCAAGGCTGGCCGGCACCTGGAATCCTAGACTGGCGAGTGGGTCAAGGAGATACAGGGGTTCAACAAAGCGTCCCGCACTCCGACTGTACAAACGAGAAATGACCTATGAACGATCAACATCAACTAGAGGACAATTATGTATCCGACCTCTGACGGAGACTAGAGGAACCTCCTTCAAAACATCGAGTGATTGGAGATATTCACGGATATTCCGATGGAGAAAGCGGAATCAACAATGGTCTACGTGACTGTTTCAAGGCATCGTTGACGTCATCATGCGTGTGTTTGTTGTACTCCCACCTCCCTTACAGATCAACGAAATCCCTATATAATGGCTGTGCAAGCATGCCATAATCGACTATCCTACGATCAACGATCGACGACAGACCATTGTCATGGACCTAGACAAGGGCTGGAGAAAACTTGTAAAATGTATCAAAATCGTCGCTTAGACGGTGGAGTTATGAACTCTAACTTCTGTATCAACTTTTAAACTTTTTGCATATAATATTCAGTTTCAAAATCTAACGTATTAATATTTTGATCGTCAAACTATGTCCAAATATTCTATCTTAGATACGTCGCCGCTCGGGCGCTGGACTTTTGCATATATTTATTCTCGTAAATATCCTCAGTTATGTGCTGATTAGAAGTTTGACTTGTTAATATTATTGTTTGGAATAGTAGAGTATTCCTTTTTTTTTTATCGAAGTAACTTTTCATATTTAAAATTATGGTTTGAATTAACGTAACGTGATGTAACTTTTTACTGGAATTTGAATTAGGATGACTTTAATCTTTTGTAACGTAAGTTCTGTTTGAACAGCTTAAGTTTTGTTAATTGATGGAACTGTTTGTTCCATATTCTAAGTCAGATCTGATAGTCCCGTGGGAGTTTGGCTTAGGTCTGGTAGTCAAATCCTCACGTTGTGTAAACTCTGTTGTGTAGTCGTCAAATTTAAATCTTTATATTTATGATATCGTTTTCTGTGAATTACGAAACCTTTGGAACCATATCAAGGCGCCCATTAGGCCCTTATAATTTTGTATCGCATTTAAAAATATACGCTATGGTATTGTCTCTTATAGACTGGACTATCAATATTATGATGGATTTCATGTTCCTTTTGTTAAACCACTTGCGCAACTTTAATGATATAAAGTTGTTGAATTCGAGCATAATTTCAAACTGTACTCATAATGATATAATTAGACCATTTTTTGCTATCTGCGCTATTGTCATTTAATTGAATAAACTGCTCATTTTGTTGAATCTAAATATTTTTTATAATTTCCATTTATCATGTATGTTCAGTTCATCCTCTCCATTTTATTACTTTTTATGGCGGGTAATATTAGGACCCAGAGAGGGTGCAACACGCAAACACACTATCCGTGGTTCAAATCACGGCTGGGTGAACGTTACACTCTCCCTGCGGCTCACTTAGCCTAGTATTATAAGTTTAATAATTTTGCTAAACAACTCCACTCCATAGATTCCTTCAACAGCGCCGGAAGGTTTTTCCATATTCTCCCTGCGGGTACACTTACGTGTGTGAACTTGAAACCTTACCTTAAATATTTAATTTGTTTTGGTAGAAAGACCAAAACTATAGTATGAAGAGCATATAGCTACTTAACCTGTGGTCAGTATCTATCATCAAACTTACTCTGTATGCGTTTGTTTTTCACCTGCACACTGGTAGCGTAGTCTAAGGCGTCACTGCTAATGCCAGGGAGGTCGTGGGTTTGATTCCCGTTCTGGTACATGACCATTCTAGGTGTCAGTCTCCCGCAAACGTAGACCGAAGGTGTTTTTTTTCCGCACACTTAGTTAAAATGCGGGTACATTTTCCGTCCTCATACCTACTATACGGGGCTCATGATTGGTTTGACTTCGAACACTGAGGCTATTTTCCGAATACCGCATGGCTTATGCTTTTGTTTGTGTGAACTAGACACCTTATAGGCGTACAGCTGATGACAAATTTTGTAAAACAGATAGGTTGAGTTCGAACACTGACCTATCAAGTTAGGCTATTTTCCAACTCTCCCTCCAGAATACCGTGTGGCTTAGATTACGTGTGTGAACTTGTCACCTTACCTTACAAGCAGCAATATTATTTAGTAGATTGTCAGGATCAGCGGGGGGAGGTTGAAGTCGAAACCGTGTCTGGTAGCGGAGTTAGGGGTTCAAACATTTCCATCGCCAAAAGCTGAATATATTCTAGGCTATTTCAAACTCTCGCTCCACGCAAATGCGGGTACACTATCTCAAGATATTGAATACCGTGTGTGAACTCGTCACCTTGTAATCCCTAAGCTCCAAACTATAGGATTCAATACATAAATATAAACAGTTAAAGAAAAATAAAATAGAATATAGAGGAGCGCGCAGAGTGAATATCCTAAAGTTGTGAGTAATAAAATGCTGGACATTTAGCATGTCCCCAGCGCACGCAACTCACTCTTGTGAGTAGCGGGAAACAACGGTCCACCTTCACAGGTTGCCTAACATATTAATATATAAAAAGGGTTGAAGGCTAATCCCTCGCACCTTTTCTAGACATAGGGATAATATGGCGTAATTATGTAATAGAATAAATTCAAGTCTTAGAATCTTTTAGATTTAATTTATGCCAAACTTTATTAAACAATAAGCATATTATTTGAAGAGCATTTAATAATTCAGTTATATATATATATTATCCAAATAAAAAATTGTTCCATAAATATTTACTCTTTTCCTTCTAATCATTACGTTATTTATTATGTACCCTAAACATATTACGTAAATACAAATATTGATGCATAACATTAATTTAATATGATCATACGTCATACAGTAAATGATGTCTCCTAACTAACACATTTTTGATGTTGTTGCGAAAATGCCACATGTTACTAAAAGTTTTAGTTCCATCAAAACTACCTAATGCCAATACCATTCAACTTTAGCGCTAATAACCTACTAGCGTAACTCACAATAGCCTTCGCCTATGTCCTAAACAAGGATTATAGTAATATTATAAATATCGAGGATATTTCCTAACATTACCCCTTTAAGTTTGTTTATTTGTTACTATTTTGGCACAAAATAGATATTAACAAAACTATCCTAAAAATAACAATCGAGAAAATAGTAAAAAAAAATAATATAAAGTTAAGTTGATCTATATAATAATCTAGTGCAATACTCCATTCTACTAATATTGAAAATCTCGGCACCATATTTTCAAACACTTTCCCACCTTAATGTTTACCAAACCCAAAATGCCACATTTGCAATAGAGACCAAATAAAGTTAATTTTGGTTGAGTATAATTTTCGCGCATAATGCCTAATATCCATAACACAGAAAATGTCTGACTTTACAATACTCTCATTATAAAGTAAATCAAAAGACGAAGATTTACGCAAATACATTTATAATTAAATTTGATAAAAGATCTAAAAAAGAATTTTGACTAGTTCCCATAATTTATATTTAAAGCGAAATTGGATTTTATTCTTACATTAACATAATATGTCCGTTACGCCGACGCTTAGTCCTACATGGTCGCAGCCAAGTCCAAGAGTGACGTCTTCCTCGACGGATGGTCTTTTATATGGCACACTCATCGAACAGGATAGGCACAAAGGAAGGGGGCGTGCCGGCAGAAGAACATTCTATATTATTCTGGCAAAGCCTGGCAGTTACCATCTTCTTCTCGTTTCTTGAAGTTGGGCGGATTTATCATGGTAGAGTTGGTGCCGGGCTCTAGTGGCGAGAGGCGGAACTTGGCTCAGTCTTGGCAGTTGTTCGCTTGTGGTTCGTGTAGTCGGATGTTTTGTTTGCGCAAGGTGCTCGGCAAGATTAGTGGTATTGGGTACTGTCCCCATTCTGTTGACTTGGAGCAATAATTGCTACAAATCTCCCTCCCTTGATCTTGCGTTGGGGGGGGGGGGGGGGGGACGGCCGTCGTTGGCACCGCTGACTGTTCCTGGCTTCTCGGGAAGACGGAGATGCTCGGGGTTACTCTCGTCGTTCTTCTTTCGTCATCCACAGCACGGTCCAGCACCGCTTCCCCATAGATATCTGGACCCATATATTTTGAGGAGCCGCATCTCTAGCCGTTAGCCGTCTCATGCCGGATGTGTATACCATCCGCCCACGCTTGGTCTTGCTCGCGGCCACCCAGGAAAGCTTCTCTAGGAGTCGCCATTGCCTTCTGCCATGTCGTTTCTCCATAGCGTTCCCCCCGCCGCGCACAGAACAGGAAAAAAATAAGGGAACGGAAGACGTGGGGTAAAGGGAGTTCTCAGAGCTGCACATAAGAAACAAGTATTAGAGTTCATTTCCTTGCAAGACCATATTCAATGAGCCATTTTATTCACACCCTCGCTCTCATACGAGGATGAAAATAGCGTAAATCTTCAGAGGAAAGCTTGAGGACATAACGCACATCACGCACTCCGTCACTATGAATGGGCTCACTTTGTCCTACTATCTGGCCCAAAAATGCTGCTTATATAATAAGCAGTGGTCACTATCACATCTTTCGTAAATTCAACAATTCCATTAAGATGGAGTTCACAAACAATTTAAAGTTCATTTTGCCACGGGCCCGGGCTTTCATCATGGTGATACTCCTACTTAAAACTAACTTATAACTATACATATATGCAAAATATTTAACCTAAATTACACAAATTTACGCTCAGTTATCCCTATGGACTCTTGGACTGGCGCTCTTTATGTGGCTGACGTGAGCGCGTCTCGTCTCGGTATCGTCTGCAACTTTCTGAAGGAGGACCGTGACAGGGGTGAGGAACTTAGTCACCTCCCACGGGCCACACCACTTGGGGCACAGCTTTGCCGATCTTTTGTCGACCGCGGAGCTCAAGGGAAAATCTTTACATAGAACAAGGTCTCCAACTTTAAATGAAACGGGAATCCTACCTTTGTTATATGCATTAGCCACCCTTTTCTGTGCCTTCCTAAGATGGTCCAAGACACTCCTACATCTATCTTCCAAGGAAACCTCGTCACTATCCTTTAACAGGGGATGAATGTCCCAAATATTAAACAAAGGGTGGACCAGCTCCCGCCCAAGGAACACGGAAGCCGGCGAGCATCCAGTCGACTCGTGATAGGCGGAGTTAAAAGCCATATTCAAGAAATCTAACTCTCTATCCCACTTCTGTTGTACCTGATTATGAAAAATAGTCAGGGCTATTCCCAGGTTCCTGTTAAACCTTTCTACATGGTTAGGTCCCGGATGGTAAGGACTGGTAGTGATATGCCTAATGCCCCACCCGAAGCACATGTCATGAAAAGTAGCTGATCTGAAACAGGGTCCGTTATCACTCACTATGGTCTTGGGGGCCCCAAAGAATGCCCACACACGCCGACACAGGGCGTTTACAGTAGTAGTTGCTTTCATGTTCCGCAAAGGAATCAAAATAACGAATTTGGAAAATGCATCAACCAAAACAAGAATACAAGAGTTACCTAGGGATGATCGGGTGATAGGCCCCACATAATCAACGAACACCTTCTCCCAGGGGCGTTGGGCTACATCGGCCGAATGCAGCCCAACCCTGGAAGTATGGGCAGGTTTGGCCATCTGACAGTCTTCACATCGACTAACCCATTCCTTCACGTCCTGATATTGCCCAGGCCAAAAGAATTCTCTCGAGATTTTCTTGACAGTCTTTAACACGCCAAGGTGACCTCCAAATATCGAATTGTGAAAATATTTCATTAACATGGGGCGTACAGACGCCGGAACAACAACCTTCCTACCTTTTCCTCTAGCCAGGGTAATAACAAGAAGATCTCTCAAAATAGAATACTGACCCACCTGTTCCCCTTTCCTGATCCTCTCCATAATCTCACGACACCATGGGTCACTGCCCTGATGATCCCTGATAGAATCAAAGGACTCGGGTATCGATTTAATAACAAGCGAAGTGGGAGTAATTTCCTCTGCCCCAATGGAATTACAGTCTTCTGCCATGCGTGATAGAGCATCCGCAGTAACATTTAGTTTCCCAGAGATGTGATGGGTCGAAAATTTAAATCTTGATAACCTCCAAACCCATCTCCCTACTTTGCCTAATTGTTTTGGATGATTCCACATCCATGCCAGCGCCATGTTGTCAGTGTACAATTCAAATTTTCTCTGCTCTAAATAATCCGCGAACCTTTCTATACCAGTAACACAAGCAAGGCATTCCTTTTCATAGGCACTGTACCTTCTCTCGGCCTCGGTGAGTGTCCGGCTAGCGAACGCCACCGGCCTGACACCCTCCGGAGTCCGTTGAGAAAGCACAGCACCCAGAGCAATAGCAGAAGCATCCACGTGAAGAAGAAAGGGCATAGAAAAGTCGGGCATCCGCAATACCTCTGGTGATATGAGTTTACTTTTAAGCAAATCGAAGGCACGAGCTTGCTCCTCACCCCAACAAAAGTCAACGCCCTTCTTTTTTAAGGAGTTAAGAGGCGCGGCTATTTCAGAGAAAGATGGAATGAACCTAGCATAATATGCGCACATCCCAATGAAACGCATGACACCCTTAAGATTTCTGGGCGGGGATATTCAACAATGGGGCGGATGCGCTCTGGGTCTATGAGAAGATTCCCCGAACAGATAACATACCCAAGATATTTAATAGATGGCTTTGCCCACGTGACCTTATCAGGATTAACCGTTAAGCCTACTCTACGCAAGCGACATAATACTTCCTCTAAATGCTTTACATGATCACTCATCGAGTCGCTATACACACATATATCGTCTAAATAGTTGAATACATAATCAAATTTAATATCAGCAAGAACGTGATCCAAAACGTGACTCAACGCCTGTCCACCAATACTACAACCGAGAGGAACGCGATTAGACTCATACTGTCTCCATAGGGTGACAAAGGCCGTATATTTTTTTGATGACTCGACCAGGGCGCATTGTAGAAAACTTGCATTAAGATCAATTAAACTGAACACTTTCGCCCTACCTAAGTGCTGAAAGGCTGAGTCAATACTTGGCATCGGATAAGGATCGAACTGGATTTTTTTGTTGATTTTCCTGTAGTCCACAACCAATCTATAACCTTCCCCCTTCTTAGGTATAATGAACGCGGGACTGGCATATGGAGAATTAGACGGACGTATGACTCCTTTGGACTCTAGATCATCAATCAACTCTCTAAATATCTTCATTTTTGGGGGGCGCAAGAGTAGGGACCTGACCTCACAGGAATCTTGTCCTCCACCACAATTTCATAAGGTAATACGTCACATTTTCCAAGTCTAGGAGTAATAACATCCGAAAACCTTGAGATAATCCCATTAACCATATCTTCGTCACTATTCATAACATACATGGAAGACTTAATAGAAGAATGACACAAAGCAATAATATTTCTTGGGGCGAATTCGAAAGACAATTCTCCACGACTAGAATTAATTATAGCACGGGTTTCCCATAAGAAATCATTACCCAAAATGATATCATAGGGGAGGGCAGGAACACAAAACAAACTTCTTTTCCAAGAAAAATCAGCTATTTTAATGGACAAATTTATCTTCTTGCTAGCCAATAACAAGTTTCCATTTCCCACAATGAATGGCCTAGTATCAATATGTTCAATAGGAATTTTCTTCGACCCAATTAAACTATCCAAAAAGGTAGAGTTGATAAATTATCCACTGGAGCCAGTATCCAGCAAGGCAGAGCCAGTCTTTGACCCAATCGTAACCACAACAACAGGAGGGAGGGGACAATTATGCTTAGAAACCTTACGCGTGGTGGGCCCCTTTTCTCCACCCCGCGTTACGCGTTTCCCGCTAAACAGTCACGTTGATAATGCCCAAAACGACCACAACGAAAACACTTGATACGAGATACATCTAATCGTCTTCCTGATCTGATAACACCAAGAGGCCTTGCTCCGCGTGTAGCAGAAATATTAGAATCAAGTGGCGTAGTTGCCGAGGCTGAAACCACCCTATTTTGAGGGGAGATATTCTGAACTCGCGTTGGATAGTTTACAAGATACTCTTTTTCTGCTAGTAACGAACCATCAATATTACTGGCCAATGAATATAACTCTGCCAGGGTGGTTGGTCTGTGTGAGAATATAAAATGTCTCCGCGTCAACGGGGAGACATTTTCTAAAATAATTTCAACTACCTCTTCCTCCGCTAGGTTGAGATTTAATACTCCGCGGGTTCAGAGATAGCCAGTATAAACAACCGAAATGGTTCTTGAGGCCGCTGAAACCGTCGCAACTTTTCGTTACAAAGTCTCTCCTTCTCTCTCTTTGAGCATAAAGACTCAAGGATGCGACTTTTTACCATATTCCAAGGAAGACCTAATTGTAAACATTCCGAAACTAGATGCGCTAAAAAACCGGAAGTTCTCCCTAAACATAACGTAAGGAACTCAATATCGCCTACAAGTCTAAGTTTAGCAATTCTATTAGCTTCTAACAGGAAATTAAACAAAGCAGAACAAGACTGGCCGTCACAAACTGGAAGTAGCTTCAAACGCTCACTAGCAACTTTACTCTGAATTTTAGAGGTGGCAGTAACCGGCTGATAACTAACAGAAGCCCCGGGGGAGTGATCTGCTTACGAGCCCCATCTAATTCAAAAGGACCTGACTTGCATGGTTCGGAGTGTTCCAGAGGGGGGTGGCTAATGTCATAGCTAATATTAATATTGTCTGTGTCGCTGGACTTACTGATACTTTCAGACAGCAGGGACCGCAACACACCAACAGTAGCCTCGGGGGGAAATGATATATTTCTTGCCTTGAGCTCCCGGTGAAGCTCCCCAGTTTTGAGTTCATAGACGTCCGATCTGGTGCTGATCAAACTTCCCAGTGGGGTGGCCATGTCGGAGGATGAGTTCATGAAACAGGTCAAAAAACACAATTAGGATAGAGAAGTAACAGTTACGCGCACTCTATTAGCAGAGTGGCGCAGCTTGTAATCCCTAAGCTCCAAACTAGAGGGATTCAATACATAAATATAAACAGTTAAAGAAAAATAAAATAGAATATAGAGGAGCGCGCAGAGTGAATATCCTAAAGTTGTGAGTAATAAAATGCTGGACATTTAGCATGTCCCCAGCGCACGCAACTCACTCTTGTGAATAGCGGGAAACAACGGTCCACCTTCACAGGTTGCCTAACATATTAATATATAAAAAGGGTTGAAGGCTAATCCCTCGCACCTTTTCTAGACATAGGGATAATATGGCGTAATTATGTAATAGAATAAATTCAAGTCTTAGAATCTTTTAGATTTAATTTATGCCAAACTTTATTAAACAATAAGCATATTATTTGAAGAGCATTTAATAATTCAGTTATATATATATATATTATCCAAATAAAAAATTGTTCCATAAATATTTACTCTTTTCCTTCTAATCATTACGTTATTTATTATGTACCCTAAACATATTACGTAAATACAAATATTGATGCATAATATTAATTTAATATGATCATACGTCATACAGTAAATGATGTCTCCTAACTAACACATTTTTGATGTTGTTGCGAAAATGCCACATGTTACTAAAAGTTTTAGTTCCATCAAAACTACCTATTGCCAATACCATTCAACTTTAGCGCTAATAACCTACTAGCATAACTCACAATAGCCTTCGCCTATGTCCTAAACAAGGATTATAGTAATATTATAAATATCGAGGATATTTCCTAACATTACCCCTTTAAGTTTGTTTATTTGTTACTATTTTGGCACAAAATAGATATTAACAAAACTATCCTAAAAATAACAATCGAGAAAATAGTAAAAAAAAAAATATAAAGTTAAGTTGATCTATATAATAATCTAGTGCAATACTCCATTCTACTAATATTGAAAATCTCGGCACCATATTTCAAACACTTTCCCACCTTAATGTTTACCAAACCCAAAATGCCACATTTGCAATAGAGACCAAATAAAGTTAATTTTGGTTGAGTATAATTTTCGCGCATAATGCCTAATATCCATAACACAGAAAATGTCTGACTTTACAATACTCTCATTATAAAGTAAATCAAAAGACGAAGATTTACGCAAATACATTTATAATTAAATTTGATAAAAGATCTAAAAAAGAATTTTGACTAGTTCCCATAATTTATATTTAAAGCGAAATTGGATTTTATTCTTACATTAACATAATATGTCCGTTACGCCGACGCTTAGTCCTACATGGTCGCAGCCAAGTCCAAGAGTGACGTCTTCCTCGACGGATGGTCTTTTATATGGCACACTCATCGAACAGGATAGGCACAAAGGAAGGGGGCGTGCCGGCAGAAGAACATTCTATATTATTCTGGCAAAGCCTGGCAGTTACCATCTTCTTCTCGTTTCTTGAAGTTGGGCGGATTTATCATGGTAGAGTTGGTTCCGGGCTCTAGTGGCGAGAGGCGGAACTTGGCTCAGTCTTGGCTGTTGTTCGCTTGTGGTTCGTGTAGTCGGATGTTTGTTTGCGCAAGGTGCTCGGCAAGATTAGTGGTATTGTGTAAGTGATGTTTATACTTGACTGTCCCCATTCTGTTGACTTGGAGCAATAATTGCTACAACCTTACCTTAAATATTAACAACATATTCTTACTAGTTTTTTATTGACAATCAGCAATTAATTTACAAGCAGCAATATTATATAGGTCTTTGCTGACTGTGAGTACTTGACGTATGAATAGGGGATTCTGACTGTTTAAAATATAAGCCGTATATCTCATGACTTGACGTATGAATATGTTAAATAGTGAGTATTCAGGCATAACTTTTATTTGCTGTCAACCTAGAATTATTTGTATAGCAGATCACCTGACTTGACGTATGAATACGGGGTTCTTACTGTTTAAAATATCACATGGCTTGGCGTATGATAAATACTCAGCAAATTGTTAAAGAAAACCTTACATTAACTTTTTTATTATTTGTAAACTCTCCTAGAAACCTTACATTAACTAAACTGGCTTTCGATGCCATCTAGTGGATCGATAAGCAAGCACGACATACCCGGTACGGCAATTAAATAATATTCTACTTGACAATCGAACCCAGTATCAATATTGAATAAAACGGCAATTATTATTTTCTCGGCGCTGTCTGAAAGCAACATTGTTAACCGTGTCAGGAATTGAATCCCGGAACCAGTAGACATACTATCGAACGAGTTAATGTTACGGGTGAATATTGCAAACAACAATCATAGGTGAAGCTGGTATTCGGCCCAGACATCGGTGGGCGCGGATAACAAAGATCCACTACTCGTGTCAAACGAATAACAAAATGTTTTCAAAAGTCTCTGATGGAAATTGAAAGAAGTCCTCGCCAAGGCTGTTTCTCTAGATTTATAGTCCTTGCCAGGGCAGTTGCATAGCAATCATCAATTAGCAATCAACATGTCCGGAACACGAGAAAAGGTGGGTTACGTGACATGAAACATAGCAGTGCGCAGATAGGTCCACTACACGCTTCACAAGGCTGTTGGGTGGCAGCGGGACGAGGTTGAAGGGGAGAGGGGTGTTTTGACGTGGGAGGTGTTTGTAGGGAAAGGGTTGAATGTGTTTTGGGATGTGGTTGTAGGGGGAAGGGTTTAAAGGGGGAGGTTATTGTAGGGAAAGGGTTTAAGGGAGGTGTGTTTTGACCCCGGAAGTGGTTGAAGGGAAGGGGCGTTTCGAGCCGTTAGCGGAAGAGGGATAAGTGTTTTGACACGTTAGCGGAGGAGGGAATGGGTACGGCACAAGTTTTTAAACCCGTTAATAAAAGAGGGAAAAGTGTTTTGATACCGTTAGCGGAAGAGGGAAAAGGGTTTTGAGCCGTTAGAGAAAGAGGGAAAAGTGTTTTAACACGTTAGCGGAAGAGGGAATGGTGACGTCACGAGTGTTTAAACCCGTTAGCGGAAGAGTGAAATAGCAAATCAACACTGCTTAGTGGAGGGGGCTGGAAGTTTACGCTAGAAACCCTATCAATCATCGATAATCGACAATTAATCATCAATTATCAATCAACATGTCTTGAGGCTTGGTTTGGGGGGAACGGATGTGAGTGTTTAGGGGAATCGGGGGTTCAACATTTCGGGGGGGTGGAGCGGACAGAGCTTGAACCGGGGGTTACGCCCGGGACGTGGCGGGGAAAGATACCTTCCTGAGCGTCAAACCGCCACGTGCGCTGATAAAACACCACCTCAGTATCACACGTCCTATAATTTTCCCTTCCTACAGAAAATGATCTATAGTTTATTCATACTCTAATATTAACCTTCCTAATGATAAATGGTCTATTTGTTCACGATGTTTACAACGCCGGGGAGCGAGGGCGTTCCCTTGGTCGTCACTTGTTATTGGGGAACAAGGATGTTTACAGCAACTAATCACAATACTAGCTCGATACGGTGTGCTATCAGCTAACCCCTACAGTAGGTGTATTTGCGGTATACGGGAACACACCCATTAATCATGATTTTAATGGATCCTGAGATGACAGGATAGGCATGTGGGATGGGGAGGGTTGGAGCCCTCGATGTGAGGGAGGAGAGGTGAGGGGGTTGAGGGGGGACAAATATTTTTTTGGTGCAGGATACAAGGACACAACTGTTTCTGGAGAGGTGAGGGGGTGGAGGGGGGACAGGACGAGGACTAGGATCTCCAGGAGAGGTGAGGAGTGGAGGGAGGGTAAAAAAAAATATTTTTTTGGTGCAGGATACGAGGACACGACTGTTTCTGTGGGATGCGGGAGGTGGAGGGTTGAAGCGCCAGGATGGCTGAGAGGAGGGCGAGGGGGGGACTGCAACTGCGGGTTCAGGTTGTCTCACGACCTGGGTCGGGTCTCGAAGTATCCACTCTACCGCCACGCAAATGCGGGTTCATTCCCAAGGGTCGTCTCACGGTCTCGAAGTATCCACTATATCTCCATGCAAATGCGGGTCGTATCACGGTCTTGAAGTATCCACTCTACCTCCACGCAAATGCGGGTCGTCTCACGGTCTCGAAGTATCCACTCTACCTCCATGCAAATGCGGGTCGTCTCACGGTCTCGAAGTATCCACTCTACCGCCACGCAAATGCGGGTTCATTCCCAAGGGTCGTCTCACGGTCTTGAAGTATCCACTCTACCTCCACGCAAATGCGGGTCGTCTCACGGTCTCATAGTATCCACTCTACCTCCACGCAAATGCGGGTCGTCTCACGGTCTCGAAGTATTCACTCTACCTCCACGCAAATGCGGGTCGTCTCACGGTCTCGAAGTATCCACTATACCTCCACGCAAATGCGGGTCGTCTCACGGTCTCGAAGTATCCACTCTACATTCATGCAAATGCGGGTTCACTTCCCAATTCCTACGCGGGTGAGATATGACAAGTATATTCTCCCTCAAACCCTGTTGGTCAGTCCTAACAAAGATTTGGAATTAAGGATATGACAAGTATTATTCACCTAGTATATTCTTAATATTCAGTACAAAATTCTCTCTATCAAAGATTCTTTCATGCATAGTCTTAGTCTATCAACATATGCATACATATAGTGAAGTAGAATCAGATTGAAGATAAGCACTCTAACAATATGAAGTAGAATCAGATTGGAGACAAGCACTCTAACAATATGAAGTAGGATCAGATTGGAGACAAGCACTCTAACAGTATGAAGTAGGAACAGATTGGAGACAAGCACTCTAACAATATTAGGAATGGTTTAAATCTACACATGCAGAACTTTTACGATTCTACTAGGTGAGGAGTTGAAGAGAGTGTATTTAACCAATCTCCTTGTTACATCCTCATTTAAAGCTAATTCTCTAACAATATGAAGTAGGAACAGATTGAAGATAAGCACTCTAACAATATGAAGTAGGGACTGATTGGAGGCAAGCACTCTAACAGTATGAAGTAGAATCAGATTGAAGACAAGCACCCTAACAATATGAAGTAGGAACAGATTGGAGACAAGCACTCTAACAGTATGAAGTAGAATCAGATTGAAGATAAGCACTCTAACAATATGAAGTAGGATCAGTTTGGAGACAAGCACTCTAACAGTATGAAGTAGAATCAGATTGAAGATAAGCACTCTTACAATATGAAGTAGGAGCAGATTGGAGACAAGCACTCTAACAGTATGAATTAGAATCAGATTGAAGATAAGCACTCTAACAATATGAAGTAGGAACAGATTGGAGACAAGCACTCTAACAGTATGAAGTAGGAACAGATTAGAGACAAGCACTCTAACAGTATGAAGTCTGGACCAGATTAGAGACAAGCACTCTAACAGTATGAAGTCTGGACCAGATTGAAGATAAGCACTCTAACAGTATGAAGTAGAATCAGATTGAAGATAAGCACTCTAACAATATGAAGTAGGATCAGATTGGAGACAAGCACTCTAACAGTATGAAGTAGTAACAGATTGAAGATAAGCACTCTAACAATATGAAGTAGAATCAGATTGGATACTAGCACTCTAACAGTATGAAGTAGAATCAGATTGGAGACAAGCACTCTAACAGTATGAAGTAGAATCAGGTTGGAGACAAGCACTCTAACAATATGAAGTAGGAACAGATTGGAGACAAGCACTCTAACAGTATGAAGTAGAATCAGATTGAAGATAAGCACTCTAACAATATGAAGTAGGATCAGATTGGAGACAAGCACTCTAACAGTATGAAGTAGGAACAGATTGGAGACAAGCACTCTAACAATATGAAGTAGGAACAGATTGAAGACAAGCACTATAACAGTATGACGTCTGGACCAGATTGAAGACAAGCACTCTAACAGTATGAAGTCTTGACCAGATTGAAGATAAGCACTCTAACAGTATGAAGTAGAATCAGATTGGAGACAAGCACTCTAACAATATGAAGTAGGAACAGATTGGAGACAAGCACTCTAACAGTATGAAGTAGAATCAGATTGAAGATAAGCACTCTAACAATATGAAGTAGGATTAAATTGGATACAAGCACTCTAACAGTATGAATTAGAATCAGATTGAAGATAAGCACTCTAACAATATGAAGTAGAAACAGATTGGAGACAATGAAGTAGGATCAGATTGGAGACAAGCACTCTAACAGTATGAAGTAGAATCAGATTGAAGATAAGCACTCTAACAATATGAAGTAGAATCAGATTGGAGACAAGCTTTCTAACAATATGAAGTAGGATCAGATTGGAGACAAGCACTCTAACAGTATGAAGTAGGAACAGATTGGAGACAAGCACTCTAACAGAATGAAGTAGAATCAGATAGAGGATAAGCACTCTAACAATATGAAGTAGGAACAGATTGGAGACAAGCACTCTAACAGTATGAAGTAGAATCAGATTGAAGATAAGCACTCAAACAATATGAAGTAGGATCAGATTGGAGACAAGCACTCTAACAGTATGAAGTAGGATCAGATTGAAGATAAGCACTCTTACAATATGAAGTAGGATCAGATTGGAGACAAGCACTCTAACAGTATGAAGTAGGATCAGATTGGAGACATAAACTCTAACAATATGAAGTAGGATCAGATAGGAGACAAGCACTCTAACAGTATGAAGTAGGAACAGATTGGGGACAAGCACTCTAACATTATGAAGTCTGGACCAGATTGAAGACAATCACTATAGCAGTATGAAGTCTGGACCAGTTTGAAGACAAGCACTCTAACAGTATGAAGTCTTGACCAGATTGAAGACAAGCACTCTAACAGTATGAAGTCTGGACCAGATTGAAGACAAGCACTCTAACAGTATGAAGTAGAATCAGATTGAAGATAAGCACTCTAACAGTATGAAGTAGGATCAGATTGGATACAAGCACTCTAACACTATGAAGTAGAATCAGATTGAAGATAAGCACTCTAACAATATGAAGTAGGATCAGATTGGATACAAGCACTCTAACAGTATGAATTAGAATCAGATTGAAGATAAGCACTCTAACAATATGAAGTAGGAACAGATTCGAGACGAGCACTCTAACAGTGTGAAGTAGAATCAGATTGGAGACAATCACTATAGCAGTATGAAGTCTGGACCAGATTGAAGACAAGCACTCTAACAGTATGAAGTCTTGCCCAGATTGAAGACAAGCACTCTAACAGTATGAAGTCTGGACCAGATTGAAGACAAGCACTCTAACAGTATGAAGTAGAATCAGATTGAAGATAAGCACTCTTACAATATGAAGTAGGATCAGATTGGATACAAGCACTCTAACACTATGAAGTAGAATCAGATTGAAGATAAGCACTCTATCAATAAGAACTAGGATCAGATTGGATACAAGCACTCTAACAGTATGAAATAGAATCAGATTGAAGATAAGCACTCTATCAATATGAAGTAGGATCAGATTGGATACAAGCACTCCAACAGTATGAAGTAGAATCAGATTTAAGATAAGCACTCTAACAATATGAAGTAGGATCAGATTGGATACAAGCACTCTAACAGTATGAAGTAGAATCAGATTGGAGACAAGCACTCTAACAATATGAAGTAGAATCAGATTGGAGACAAGCACTCTAACAGTATGAAGTAGAATCAGATTGAAGATAAGCACTCTGACAATATGAAGTAGGATCAGATTGGAGACAAGCACTCTAACAGTATGAATTAGAATCAGATTGAAGATAAGCACTCTATCAATATGAAGTAGGAACAGATTGGAGACGAGCACTCTAACAGTGTGAAGTAGAATCAGATTGGAGACAAGCACTCTAACAGTATGAAGTAGAATCAGATTGGAGACAAGCACTCTAACAATATGTAGTAGAATCAGATTGAAGATAAGCACTCTAACAATATGAAGTAGGATCAGTTTGGAGACAAGCCCTCTAACAGTATGAAGTAGAATCAGATTGAAGATAAGCACTCTTACAATATGAAGTAGGATCAGATTGGATACAAGCACTCTAACAGTATGAAGTAGGAACAGATTGGAGACAGGCACTCTAACAGTATGAAGTAGGAACAGATTAGAGACAAGCACTTTAACAGTATGAAGTCTGGACCAGATTGAAGACAAGCACTCTAACAGTATGAAGTCTGGACCAGATTGAAGACAAGCACTATAATAGTATGAAGTCAGGATCAGATTGGAGACAAGCACTCTAATAGTTTGACCAATCATAAAGCAGTAGTTGTTTTCAGTGTTTGCGGTGCTGTTGATAGCCCGCCTCTTATCTTTTATAATCTAGATTATATTGCCAATAGCATTCTTTGCAAATACGTTTACTATTCAATAAAACTAACTACTAACAGTTCTACCGGTACTCTTTTGATATGTTTCTCAATATCCATTATATGAGTGTTGGTAACTGACAGCTAGTGTAGATCATAGGAAACAACCTAATGGAACAGGCTACTGATCTAGAGATCCTTGGAGCATGTGATGGGATGATGGGTTGGGTGCGGAGCAGCTGACCTTCGGGGGTTGTCTCTCGTACGGTCAGGCTGTTTTTTCTCCCGCCCATCAATGACTCCTGGTCATTCATCATGGGTACGGGGCGAATCCTGGATAACTCAGAGGTAAGAGCATGAGCTGAGTCCCGACCTTCCAATAAGAATTCTAGATATGTTTTGTTCACGTCCTTCTTTACTCACCATATTTCTTGCTGACAGCTCGTATACAATAGGAGTGTAGGTGACAGAGTGTTCTTCGATTGGTAATACTATATTAGCACCACGTCTTACTTACGCTAATGTGAGATGAAATGAAGGACCTACAGTTTAACGGGGGAGGCCTGGCATTCCTCGGTGAGGGAAGGGTTTGTGGCGGGACCGAGGATTGAACCCCGGCCGTCAGCATAGAAGTCTGACCCCTTACACCTAGACCATCAGCTCACCCCGGTAGCGCGTATGATGATGGTATAATGTTAGTTCTGTGGTATTAGTTAATAATCTTTTAAAATCTTTAAAAAAGATTTGTTTACATCATTAACTGTCAATACAAAGTTCGAACCAGCTTAACACTTAAGATTTATTAGACACAAAGTACAGTTTAAATCAATTAGAACTTTCATCTACGATATCTAAACATTACTAGACTATTATTTATCATCATGCTCGTCAAAGTTTAAAGGTGGTTGCTTAGAGTTCAGTCATTTATTATCTTAAAAAATAAACACAGGCAAAGTTCAGTCATTTATTAGCTTAGTACAGCAAAGTTCAACCATTAATTACCTTTAAAAAACACATACAGTCCATTAATTACATTGGCTAAATTGCTTAGTTAGTGACTGGATTACTAATATATTTTTTCAGAATTAAACATAGAACTATATCAAACTAAGCAAAGTTCAGTCATTTATTAGCTTAGTACAGCAAAGTTCAACCATTAATTACCTTAAAAAAACATACAGTCCATTAATTACATTGGCTAAATTGCTTAGTTAGTGACTGGATTACTAATATATTTTTTTCAGAATTAAACATAGAACTATATCAAGACCCTCTACATTCATCCCGACAACCAGTAGCTTTTTTTTTTACATCAGAGCGGTTCATATTTGAATACCAAGCAATTGTGCAATTTTTTAATTATCTTTAAATGAAGCTGGATTATTATGCAACTTAATCACCTTTAAATGAGGTTGGATTATGACGGAGCTAGCAATATTTTTTCTAAAACACAGGCAAAGTTCTATCATTTATTGGCTTAGTACGTCAAAGTTCGATCATTAATTACCGTAAAAAAACATACAGTCCATTAATTACATTAGCCATAGTTCAAACAATCTTAATCGCCTTTTCATTAATTCTTTTACAAGATTCATACATTTAAAAAAGTTAATTACATTACGAAGTTCAACCATTAATTACCTTAAAAAATTCATCTGAATATTGAATTAAGCAAAGTTCAAACAATCTTCCTTAAAAACAAAGTTCGACCATTAATTGCCTTAAAACAAACAGTTACTTCATTTGAATATTGAATTAGCCAAAGTTCAAATAACCTTAATTACCATTAAATGAATTATCTTTAAATGAGGATGTAACAAGGAGATTGGTTAAATACACTCTCTTCAACTCCTCACCTAGTAGAATCGTAAAAGTTCTGCATGTGTAGATTTAAACCATTCCTAAATCATTTACTTCATTTGAATATTGAATTAGCCAAAGTTCAAAAAATCTTAATCACCTTTAAATGAGGTTGGATTATGACGGAGCTAACAATATTTTTCTAAAACACAGGCAAAGTTCTATCATTTATTGGCTTAGTACGTCAAAGTTCGATCATTAATTACCTTAAAAACATACAGTCCATTAATTACATTAGCCAAAGTTCAAACGATCTTAATCACCTTTTCATTAATTCTTTTACAAGATTCATACATTTAAAAAAGTTAATTACATTACGAAGTTCAACCATTAATTACCTTAAAAAATTCATCTGAATATTGAATTAAGCAAAGTTCAAACAATCTTCCTTAAAAACAAAGTTCGACCATTAATTGTCTTAAAAAACAAACAGTTACTTCATTTGAATATTGAATTAACCAAAGTTCAAATAACCTTAATTACCATTAAATGAATTATCTTTAAATGAGGATGTAACAAGGAGATTGGTTAAATACACTCTCTTCAACTCCTCACCTAGTAGAATCGTAAAAGTTCTGCATGTGTAGATTTAAACCATTCTTAAATCAGTTACTTCATTCGAATATTGAATTAGCCAAAGTTCAAAAAATCTTAATCAACTTTAAATGAGGCTGGATTATGACGGAGCTAACAATATTTTTCTAAAACACAGGCAAAGTTCTATCATTTATTGGCTTAGTACGTCAAAGTTCGATCATTAATTACCTTAAAAAACATACAGTTCATTAATTACATTAGCCAAAGTTCAAACGATCTTAATCACCTTTTCATTAATTCTTTTACAAGATTCATACATTTAAAAGTTAATTACATTACCTTAAAAACACAAAGTCCATTAATTACTTTTTTAACCAAAGTTCAAACAATCTTAATTAATTACCTTAAAAACACAAAGTCCATTAATTACCTTTTTTAACCAAAGTTCGAACAATCTTAATTTCTTTTAAATGATGTAGGAATATTAAGAAGTTAACAATATTCTTTCTAAAAAAATCAGTTACTTCATCTGAATATTGAATTAAGCAAAGTTCAAACAATCTTCCTTAAACACAAAGTTCGACCATTAATTGCTTTAAAAACAAACAGTTTCTTCATTTGAATATTGAATTACCATTAAATGAGGATGTAACAAGGAGATTGGTTAAATACACTCTCTTCAACTCCTCGCCTAGTAGAATCGTAAAAGTTCTGCATGTGTAGATTTAAACCATTCCTAAATCAGTTACTTCATTTGAATATTGAATTAGCCAAAGTTCAAAAAATCTTAATTACCTTTAAATGAGGCTGTATTAGGAAGAAGTTAACAATATTTTTTCTAAAAAATCAGTTACTTCATTCGAATATTGAATTAACCAAAGTTCAAACAAACTTAGTTACCTTTAAATGAGACTGTAACAAGGAGATTGGTTAAATACACTCTCTTCAACTCCTCTCCTAGTCAGATCGTAAAAGTTCTGCATGGGTAGATTTAAACCATTCCTTAAGTAGTAGAACATTTTCCGTAGCACAAGAATAGAAGCTAGCGTAATGAGTAGCGCACTTGTTTACGTTGAACAGTTTTTTTAGCTTTCTCAGGGAAGGACATCCAAGTTCGCCTAACTCAAAAAACTCATACTTGTCAGTATCGGAACCTATGAGTTAACTTCTCCGCTCCTTTGATATAGATCGATACTCGTGAGCCGTATCGTTCTAGATGGGGGATTATGGTGGAACGTAGATTCATATATGGTACAGTAGCCCCATGGCTTCTTTGGTGCTGACTGACAGCTCACAACTGACAGTTAAAAGCTTTTAAAAGTTACCAAACCAAATTATGTATCCCTCCGCCGAACCATATGATCTGCAAAAACATATGTTTAGCAGCTGTCCCTTCTGACGGTCAAAATCTAGGTATTATACCTCAATGTTGACTGTCAGAAGTCAGCTGTGAACTGTCAGTCAGCACCAAAGAAGCCGTGGGGCTACTGTATATCACCCTCACTCCAAGATAGTCCATGATGACGAGTTCTTACCCACTCTATATTTTCCATAGTCGAAACAGAGAGGTTATCCAACTTACACGGCGGAAGAAATGTTCAAAATGTAAAACACTCACCTCTTTGAAAACGAATGATATTTCTTCGCCCGAATATCCTTGCACATCGATCAACATAGCGACGCGCTCTGAAGCTACTGTTTGCCGGGATGAATGCAGATGAGCCCGCCTAGAAGTTCAGATCTATATATATATTGTTCATCTCACGCAGATGTTCTCGTGTGAAGCTTATAATCAAGATTCTCTACCCTCCCGCAGGGTCATACCCTCTCCACATGCTCCGGAGACCGTTCAGCCTGATTAGAATCAAAGGTATTCTTAAATAACTCTAACCTAGCATGAAGAGACCCCATTCTCAATCATAGGTCAGGTATTCCAAGACGATGGGGGGATCTGTTTTTTTTTTTGTTCACACAGGTTCGCTACCATTAAAAAAATTTAGATTTTGTTCACCAAATATAGCTAATTCTATTTTGACTTAAAATCTGTATTGTATATGTAGAGCATTTTAATTTGAAATGACGGATTATGCCCAAATGGAGTCAAAAATAGGCTAAAATTGCAGTTTTTTCTTAAGTGGTATAATAAGACAGGGTGAATCTTTGTTGGTTGTACTGGCGTTGATTCAACTCTATATTTAGGCAAATGCGAGGACATTTTCTCAAAATTCAACCTTTCTCATCCCTAACACAGCATAATGTGTATATTTCGTGTTCTATACTGTAAGTGATTAAAAAAAAGAATCAGATTGGAGACAAGCACTCTAACAGTATGAAGTAGGATCAGATTGGAGACAAGCACTCTAACAATATGAAGTAGGATCAGATTGGAGACAAGCACTCTAACAGTATGAAGTAGGAACAGATTGGAGACAAGCACTCTAACAGTATGAAGTAGAATCAGATTGAAGATAAGCACTCTATCAATATGAAATAGGATCAGATTGGAGACAAGCACTCTAACAGTATGAAGTAGGATCAGATTGGAGACAAGCACTCTAACAGTATGAAGTAGGAACAGATTGGGGGACAAGCACTCTAACATTATGAAGTCTGGACCAGATTGAAGACAATCACTATAGCAGTATGAAGTCTGGACCAGATTGAAGACAAGCACTCTAACAGTATGAAGTCTTGACCAGATTGAAGACAAGCACTCTAACAGTATGAAGTTTGGACCAGATTGAAGACCAGCACTCTAACAGTATGAAGTAGAATCAGATTGAAGATAAGCACTCTTACAATATGAAGTAGGATCAGATTGGATACAAGCACTCTAACACTATGAAGTAGAATCAGATTGAAGATAAGCACTCTATCAATAAGAACTAGAATCAGATTGGATACAAGCACTCTAACAGTATGAAGTAGAATCAGATTGAAGATAAGCACTCTAACAATATAAGTAGGATCAGATTGGATACAAGCACTCTAACAGTATGAAGTAGAATCAGATTGAAGATAAGCACTCTAACAATATGAAGTAGGATCAGATTGGATACAAGCACTCTAACAGTATGAAGTAGAATCAGATTGGAGACAAGCACTCTAACAGTATGAAGTAGGAAACAGATTAGAGACAAGCACTCTAACAGTATGAAGACTGGACCAGATTGAAGACAAGCACTCTAACAGTATGAAGTAGAATCAGATTGTAGATAAGCACTCTAACAATATGAAGTAGGATCAGATTGGAGACAAGCACCCTAACAATATGAAGTAGGATCAGATTGGAGACAAGCACTCTAACAGTATGAAGTAGGAACAGATTGGAGACAAGCACTCTAACATTATGAGTAGGATCAGATTGGTACAAGCACTCTAACAGTATGAATTAGAATCAGATTGAAGATAAGCACTCTAACAATATGAAGTAGGAACAGATTGGAGACAAGCACTCTAACAGTATGAAGTAGAATCAGATTGAAGATAAGCACTCTAACAGTATGAAGTAGGAACAGATTAGAGACAGGCACTCTAACAGTATGAAGTCTGGACCCGATTGAAGACAAGCACTCTAACATATGAAGTAGAATCAGATTGAAGATAAGCACTCTAACAATATGAAGTAGAATCAGTTTGGAGACAAGCACTCTAACAATATGAAGTAGGATCAGATTGGAAACAAGCACTCTTACAATATGAAGTAGGATCAGATTGGATACAAGCACTCTAACAGTATGACGTCTGGACCAGATTGAAGACAAGCACTCTAACAGTATGAAGTCTTGACCAGATTGAAGATAAGCACTCTAACAGTATGAAGTCTGGACCAGATTGAAGATAAGCACTCTAACAGTATGAAGTAAATCAGATTGGAGACGAGCACTCTAACAGTATGAAGTAGGAACAGATTAGAGACAAGCACTCTAACAGTATGAATTCTGACCAGATTGAAGACAAGCACTCTAACAGTATGAAGTAGAATCAGATTGAAGATAAGCACTCTAACATATGAAGTAGGATCAGATTGGAGACAAGCACTCTAACAATATGAAGTAGGATCAGATTGGAGACAAGCACTCTAACAGTATGAAGTAGGAAACAGATGGGGACAAGCACTCTAACATTATGAAGTCTGGACCAGATTGAAGACAATCACTAAGCAGTATGAAGTCTGGACCAGATTGAAGATAAGCACTCTTACAATATGAAGTAGGATCAGATTGGATACAAGCACTCTAACACTATGAAGTAGAATCAGATTGAAGATAAGCACTCTATCAATAAGAACTAGGATCAATTGGATACAAGCACTCTAACAGTATGAAGTAGGAATCAGATTGAAGATAAGCACTCTAACAATATGAAGTAGAAACAGATTGGAGACAATGAAGTAGGATCAGATTGGATACAAGCACTCTAACAGTATGAAGTAGAATCAGATTGAAGATAAGCACTCTTACAATATGAAGTAGGATCAGATTGGATACAAGTACTCTAACACTATGAAGTAGAATCAGATTGAAGATAAGCACTCTATCAATATGAAGAAGGATCAGATTGGATACAAGCACTCTAACAGTATGGATAGTTAAGAATCAGATTGAAGATAAGCACTCTAACATATGAAGTAGAAACAGATTGGAGACAAGCACTCTAACAGTATGAAGTAGAATCAGATTGGAGACAAGCACTCTAACAGTATGAAGTAGGAACAGATTGGAGACAAGCACTCTAACATTATGAAGTATAATCAGATTGAAGACAAGCACTCTAACAGTATGAAGTAGAATCAGATTGGAGACAAGCACTCTAACAATATGAAGTAGGAACAGATTGGAGACAAGCACTCTAACAATATGAAGTAGGAATAGATTGGAGGCAAGCACTCTAACAGTATGAAGTAGGAACAGATTGGAGACAGGCACTCTAACAGTATGAAGTAGGAACAGATTAGAGACAAGCACTCTAACAGTATGAAGTCTGGACCAGATTGAAGACAAGCACTCTAACAGTATGAAGTCTGGACCAGATTGAAGACAAGCACTATAATAGTATGAAGTCTGGATCAGATTGGAGACAAGTACTCTAATAGTTTGACCAATCATAAAACAGTAGTTATTTTCAGTGTTTGTGGTGCTGTTTATAGCCCACCTCTTATATTTTAGAATCTAGATTATATTGCCAATAGCATTCGTTGCAAATACGTTTACTATTCAATAAAACTAACTACTAACAGTTCTACCGGTACTCTTTTGATATGTTTCTAGGTAGTTGGAAGTATTCATGAAATTATAACTAAAATATTTAACAAGATGAGTGATTACACTGTAATTTCATAGGTTGCGATTGTGATTATTTCGATTCGTTTCAATAACCTATACTATAGTCCTGGACAACAATGGCAGGTCAGCACTGGAAAGTATACTAGTACCTTACAAGTAACCTGCCCCTATGGAGAAGTGGGCAGTGCACCTGGCTACAACTCTAGAGATCCCGGTTGGCACCCCCCGCTACTATTCCCGTGAGGGGGTTACCCTAACGGTCATCAGGGTTTGGTTAATTAGGCTATAGTGTTTCCACTTGTTTCACACCCTCATACTCACTATCACCATCATTTTCTCTATCACTCTCATACTCACTCTCCGGAGGCAATCAAGGGTAGGCCTACCGTTTACCGTTTCCATCTCTATGATAATGTACTAAGGGAAGGCAGGTGCAGGTGAACCGGGACGTTGTCACCTAGAAAAAAATTTATGTTATAATACCTCAACTGTTATGAGAATATATGGCTCTTTCAAGTGCAGCTGGCACACCTGAGACCACCTGTGCGAGCGTTCGTTACATTATGCTTGCTCCGCCGGCCCTACCTCCCATCCACAAACTATTGCCCTACGTCACACTGACCCATCACCTCTCTCTGTTTGATGAGAGAGAGGGAGAACCCCGATACATACACTATCATCATACTGTTAGAGTGCTTGTCTTCAATCTGCTCCAGACTTCATACTGTTAGAGTGCTTTTCTTCAATCTGGTCAAGACTTCATACTGTTAGAGTGCTTGTCTCCAATCTGATCCTACTTCATACTGTTAGAGTGCTTGTCTCTAATCTGTTCCTACTTCATACAGTTAGAGTGCTTGTCTCCAATCTGATTCTACTTCATACTGTTAGATTGCTTGTCTTCAATCTGGTCCAGACTTCATACTGTTAGAGTGCTTGTCTCTAATCTGTTCCTACTTCATACTGTAAGAGTGCTTATCTTCAATCTGATTCTACTTCATACTCTTAGAGTGCTTGTCTCCAATCTGTTCCTACTTCATATTGTTAGAGTGCTTATCTTCAATCTGATTCTAATTCATACTGTTAGAGTGCTTGTATCCAATCTGATCCTACTACATATTGTAAGAGTGCTTATTTCAATCTGATTCTAATTCATATTGTTAGAGTGCTTGTATCCAATCTGATCCTACTTCATATTGTAAGAGTGCTTGTATCCAATCTGATCCTACTTCATATATAGAGTGCTTATCTTCAATCTGATTCTACTTCATACTGTTAGAGTGCTTATCTTCAATCTGATCCTAGTTCTTATTGATAGTGTGCTTATCTTCAATCTGATTCTACTTCATAGTTTTAGAGTGCTTGTATCCAATCTGATCCTACTTCATACTGTTTAGAGTGCTTATCTTCAATCTGATTCTACTTCATACTGTTAGAGTGCTTGTCTTCAATCTGGTCCAGACTTCATACTGTTAGAGTGCTTATCTTCAATCTGATTCTAATTCATACTGTTAGAGTGCTTGTCTCCAATCTGATCCTACTTCATATTGTTAGAGTGTTTGTCTCCAATCTGTTCCTACCTCATATTGTTAGAGTGCTTATCTTCAATCTGATTCTAATTCATACTGTTAGAGTGCTTGTCTCCAATCTGTTCCTACTTCATATTGTAAGAGTGCTTATCTTCAATCTGATTCTACTTCATACTGTTAGAGTGTTTGTATCCAATCTGTTCCTACTTCATATTGTTAGAGTGCTTATCTTCAATCTGATTCTAATTCATACTGTTAGAGTGCTTGTCTCCAATCTGTTCCTACTTCATATTGTTAGAGTGCTTGTCTCCAAACTGATCCTACTTCATATTGTTAGAGTGCTTGTCTCTAATCTGTTCCTACTTCATACTGTTAGAGTGCTTGTCTCCAATCTGATTCTACTTCATACTGTTAGAGTGCTTGTCTTCAATCTGATCCAGACTTCATACTGTTAGAGTGCTTGTCTCTAATCTGTTCCTACTTCATACGGTAAGAGTGCTTATCTTCAATCTGATTCTACTTCATACTGTTAGAGTGCTTGTCTCCAATCTGTGCCTACTTCATATTGTTAGAGTGCTTATCTTCAATCTGATTCTAATTCATACTGTTAGAGTGCTTGTCTCCAATCTGTTCCTACTTCATATTGTAAGAGTGCTTATCTTCAATCTGATTCTACTTCATACTGTTAGAGTGCTTGTCTCCAAACTGATCCTACTTCATATTGTTAGAGTGCTTATCTTCAATCTGATTCTACTTCATACTGTTAGAGTGCTTGTCTCCAATCTGTTCCTACTTCATATTGTTAGGGTGCTTGTCTCCAATCTGATTCTACTTCATACTGTTAGAGTGCTTGCCTCCAATCTGTCCCTACTTCATATTGTTAGCGTGCTTATCTTCAATCTGTTCCTACTTCATATTGTTAGAGAATTAGCTTTAAATGAGGATGTAACAAGGAGATTGGTTAAATACACTCTCTTCAACTCCTCACCTAGTAGAATCGTAAAAGTTCTGCATGTGTAGATTTAAACCATTCCTAATATTGTTAGAGTGCTTGTCTCCAATCTGTTCCTACTTCATACTGTTAGAGTGCTTGTCTCCAATCTGATCCTACTTCATATTGTTAGAGTGCTTGTCTCCTATCTGATTCTACTTCATATTGTTAGAGTGCTAGTCTCCAATCTGATTCTACTTCATATTGTTAGAGTGCTTATCTTCAATTTGATTCTACTTCACTATATGTATGCATATGTTGATAGACTAAGACTATGCATGAAAGAATCTTTGAGAGAGAGAATTTTGTACTGAATATTAAGAATATACTAGGTGAATAATACTTGTCATATCCTTAATTCCCAATCTTTGCTAGGACTGACCAACAGGTTTGAGGGAGAATATACTTGTCATATCTCACCCGCGTAGGAATTGGGAAGTGAACCCGCATTTGCATGAAGGTAGAGTGGATACTTCGAGACCGTGAGACGACCCGCATTTGCGTGGAGGTTTGTAAGAAGTGGATACTTCGAGACCGTGAGACGACCCTTGGGAATGAACCCGCATTTGCGTGGCGGTAGAGT
Source organism: Timema cristinae (assembly GCA_039000515.1). Lineage (NCBI taxonomy): Eukaryota > Metazoa > Arthropoda > Insecta > Phasmatodea > Timematidae > Timema > Timema cristinae. Next base: position 5,412,412 of record JBCFYV010003508.1, on the reverse strand, counting down.
GGATACTTCGAGACCCGACCCAGATCGTGAGACAACCTGAACCCGCATTTGCAGTCCCCCCTCGCCCTCCTCTCAGCCATCCTGGCGCTTCAACCCGCCACCCCCCGCATCCCACAGAAACAGTCGTGTCCTCGTATCCTGCACCAAAAAAATATTTTTTTTACCCTCCCTCCACCCCTCACCTCTCCTGGAGATCATAGTCCTCGTCCTGTCCCCCCTCCACCCCCTCACCTCTCCAGAAACAGTTGTGTCCTTGTATCCTGCACCAAAAAAATATTTGTCCCCCCTCCACCCCCTCACCTCTCCTCCCTCACATCGAGGGCTCCAACCCTCCCCATCCCACATGCCTATCCTGTCATCTCAGGATCCATTAAAATCATGATTAATGGGTGTGTTCCCGTATACCGCAAATACACCTACTCCCTACTACTGACGGTCAAGGGACCCGGATTATTTTTCCCCTGGAGAGGGGGGGGGGGGTGATGGGGGCGTAAACCGGGAGTATGTAATGCCGAGTGGACGAGAAACAGGGAAGCAGAAGAGATAGCCAGATAGATGGTGGACCAGACTTCACCTAGAACTGCGAGCTCCTTGGGTCTTCTGGCCACAAGTACTCGACAGGATCAAGACGATATGTCAAATCTTTGTATTGTAATTGTTGTAATATCTCATATAACCCTGTTTTTCAAATAAAGAAATGGACCTCGGCTCGGGTTTCACTGTCGCTCATAAACGAGTCCTGTCTTGTCTTCCGTGCTTAGTTCCCATCGCCTCAATTGTTATATAAGCGCGGGAGACCTATACCTCAGGGCTCAGTCGGAGAAGCGGGAGCTTGAAACTTCAGAATAGGCTTTTTAAGGCAATCCTTGTCTCCTGAAAATAAGATATAACATAAGAAAAATGTTCCTATCTTTTAAAAGTTATACAACCTCAGAATCTCATGGGGGCTATTGCACCCCCTGGCCCTCCCTTGCAGGCGCCCCTGAAGGTGTTGTTATTTACAAACAAGATAAGACTTGGCAACCTAAGCCCTCTTCCCTTGTCAGTTCCCCCATGGTCCCTTTAGCCCTTACTTGTGATAGGCTTTACACTTTCGGCTGGTCTTAGTTCCCGCACTATTAGGCCGTGGGAAGAGCTGAACAACTCTGGTGGGTTAACATGGTCTCGCTGACCCAAGACAGCACCCATAGCTACCCAAAACGGCCATGTTTCTGCCGTTTCTTCACCCATATATGTTCCTGCCCCAGTTTTTGGATATTTTATATCCCAAAATAGAAGTATAGACTACAAATTATTTTGAAGATGTTCATACACAGAAAGGGAAAATGCTAATTAAGTTTAGATCATCCCTGCTTTTTACATTTATTTGTTTCAATGCTGTATCAAGACTACTTACTTAAAAAGTACATAAGATACAATCAAGTTAAATCAATGGGGTAGTGACTAGTGAGGAAAAGGGACTGCATCAGGACTGGTCTTAATGGGATGAAAACACAAATTAAAAAATAGACTGCTGGAACACTCCTGCAAACCCCTACACTAACTCTCACAACAACCGTTTAAGGCACGTATCCATGGGGAAGGCTTGTGAGGTTGAAGGCCCTCCTGTTGGCACTTGAGTAATTCCATCCACTCAATAGAACATTTAGTGGGTGAGCCTTGACTTGCAAGAAGATAGGCAATGCCTTCTAAATATTCTTTAATGTTTTGTTTTACTTTGTTGATTTATTCTTATCTATGATATATATATGATCTGTACTATTAATTACAATAATGAACCAATAATCATGAACAATTTAGCTTTGTGTTTGAAATATGTACAAGATATTGAAACCATTAATTGATGTCATAATACCATTTTCAACAGGTTATGGGCCCAGAAACCTTTTTAAGGTTCAAGTGAAAGTTTAAACAGAAGTTTTGAGTGTTTGTTATTCGTGATCGTTGGTCTGCAACACTACATCAGTTTGTGTTGGTTATCTTCTGATTCGATTAACTCAAAAATTGTGCTCAAAATGTCATCAGTTAATGTCAGTAATTATAAAATAGAGCCAATAAATAAAAATAATTATGATACATGGGAAATACAAGCAAAAGCAGTCCTCATTCGTAGTGGACTTTGGTGTTATGTGAGTGGTGAAACATCAATAACCTGCAGAAGAAGCAGATAAGAAGAAATGGCAAAAATATGATTCACATGCAAGGTCAGATCTAATATTGATAGTATCCCCAAATGAACTAAAACAGGTGAAAAATTGTGACACTTCGAAGTCATTATGGGACAAATTGAAAAGTGTATACCCCTGCTCGTAAAGCCACATTACTAAAACGACTCGTTCTGCACAAGATGAAGTACAACGATGATATGAGTACCCACCTAGATGAGTTCACAGATGCTGTGGATAAGCTCCAAGATATGGGAATAGATATAAACGGTGATTTGTTGAGCATCATGATGCTCTACAGCTTATCCCCTGCCTACGAAAATTTTCGTATAGCAATTGAAAGTCGGGATAATTTACCAACTCCTAGTGAATTAAAAATCAAGGTTATGGAAGAATCAAATGCTAAACACAAGGATGACCTCAAAGATAAGTATGAGGATGCATTTTTTCTTAAAAAAATTAATAAACATCATCATAAAAATTTTAATTCCGGTCAAAATCACAAAAATGTTTGATCTGGTCAAGGTCAACTAAATAAAAATAATAGTGGTAACATGAACTGGCAAAGATGCAAAAAGTCTAATCATAGTACAGAAGATTGCTGGTTCAACAAGAAAAAGGAATCCACCTTCAAAATTGAAGAATGTCTTTCAATAGGCCTACACCCATCACCACCCATGAATTCTATTTGGTGTTTGGATAGTGGATCTACTTCACACATGTGCTATGACCGAACAAAATTTTCAAAACTATCTGAGCCAAATAATCATGGCATTCTCCAGCTCGCATCAGAGGAACACACTGCAAGTATTTCAGGTATTGGTCTAGTCAAAATTCAGCTCGATGATGACTCAATAGTAAATTTACTTGAAACTTTGCATGTACCAAAATTGACCACAAATCTTCTCTCTGTTGCAAAAATTACTGATAAAGGTTTTAGTGTTATTTTCAAGAAGGTGTGCGTGCAAGTTGTAGATGATCAAGGTAATCTTATTCTAAAAGCAACACGATACAATGGTCTATACTGCTTTGATGCAAACATGTCAGAATATCAAATTTATCTTCAGGAATTCCTGAAAAGTCAAAAATTGAAATGTGGCACAGAAGAATGGGTCACATAAATGAGTCTGATTTAAAATTGGCTCTAAAAGATAATCGCCTCAAAGGTTTGCATTTTAACACCAATGAAAGTCTTGGTGAGTGTGAAATATGTATTAGAGGGAAATTCACTAGACTACCTTATCACATTAGGGAACAACCGAAAACTGTAGACAAGCTGGAAATAATACATTCTGATGTTGTAGGCCCCATGCACACCACTTCACACGGAGGCTCCAGATATTTTGTTACTTTTATTGATGAGGGAACTCGCTATACCAGAGTATATTTCCTGAAGAATAAAAATGAAGTCTTAAATACTTTTAAGGAATTTAAAAATGAAGTAGAAAATCTGACAGAAAAAAAGATTAAATATCTTCAAAGTGACAATGAAAGGGCAGAATATAGAAATTTGGAGTTTGACAAATTCTTAACAGATTGTGGGATTAGAAGACGTTTTTCCGTTGTAAGATCACCCCAGCAAAATGGATTGGCCAAACGAAAAAATAGGTCACTGCAGGATAAGGCCAGATGCCTACTACTGGAATCAAATTTGCCCCACTAATTTTGGGCTGAGGCCATCTATTGTGCAAATTATTTATTAAATCGCAGCCCATCCAGGATTCTGAAAGGTGAAACTCCATATCAAAAGTGGACTGGTCATGTACCTTCAGGTTTTTGGATACAAAGCGTTCATGCACAACAAGGACTCCAGCAGACGAAAATTTGATTCAAGAGCCAAAGAAGGCATTTTTGTCGGATACTCTGAAGTATCAAAGGCCTATCATATTTGGGTGCCACCCCAAAGAAAAATTTCAATTGCGAGAGATGTAAAAATAATTAACAAGCTTTACTATGAATCCAACCTAGAACCCTCAAGTGGTGATCCATTCAGTGAAGAATACTGTGAACAACAATCAAATATGCCAAAAAAGGAAGAAAACAGTAACAGTCAAGAGATTTCAGTAATAGGGAATGAAGAGAATTTAGATGAAATTAATGCAGTCGCAAGGGACAGAGAGGAAAACAATGAAGGATCTGAAGATAGCTTTGAGGAAGAAGAAGTTGAGGAAGAAGGACAAAGATGTTTAAGACCAAGAAATACAATTAGACTACCCCCTTGGATGAATTAATATGATATGTCAGCATTATGTGAAGTTACGGAAGCTCTAGAAGGGCCAGATGCGGAAGAATGGCATGAAGCCATAAAAAATGAAATCAAAGCCCATATAAAAAATTATACTTGGGAATTAGTGACAAAACCAAATGGAGTAAATGTAATAAGTTCCAAAATAGTACTAAAATATAAGTATAAACAAAATGGCGATCTTGAGCGGAGAAAAGCACGTCTTGTAGCTCGAGGATTCTCATAAAAACCAGGACTCGAATATGGAGAGATGTATGCCCCAGTCGCCAGATTAAGCTCAATCAGAACTCTTCTTGCTGTAGCGGTCGAAGAAAATCTAAAAATAAATCAACTTGATGTCTCAACAGCTTTCCTTAATGGGGATATAGACGAAAAATTATTTATGCAAAAGCCAGAATTTCTAGAAAGTATCCTATGCAACATCATGGTTGAAGAAAGTGCTAATGAAGAATCCACCATGTTCAAAAAGGTAAAGAAAATGCTTGAAGAGCTACGCAAACAAAATGGTGAAAAGGTATGTCGTCTTAAGAAGGCGTTGTACGGACTAAAGCAAGCAGGACGCCCATGGTTCTGTAAATTAGATTCCAAACTTTGTAAATTAGGTTTCATCCCTTCACAGGCTTATCTTTGCATCTACATTATGATTAGAGGGAGGGAAAAATTCTGGTTGCAATTTATGTAGATGATATAATCATTGCATCAAATAGTAAAGAAAAATTGAATCATATAAAGAAGGAGCTGTTGAACGAATATGAAATAAGAGATTTGGTAAATCTCCAGTATTGCCTTGGTATAGAATTCGACTGTAAAAATGGAACTATTTCAGCCTCACAGAAGAAATACATTGATGAGATCCTTCATAAATTTAATATGGAGACCTGTAATCCTGTGAAGACTCCCATGGTTCCAGGACTAAAGTTTACCAAGGTGTCAACAGAAAACTTGCCAAATTTTCCATACCAAAATCTGATTGGAGCCCTTATGTATCTCGCAACAGGTACAAGACCGGATATTTCACATTCGGTAAGCTACTTAAGTCAATTTAATAATTGTTTTTCAAAGGAGCATTGGCTAGCAGCAAAAAGGTTCCTCCGTTATCTTCAAGGTACCAAGGAACTGTCTCTGATCTTCCAAAAGACTGGATAACCATTGACCGGATATGTTGATGCAAATTGGGGATCATGCTCCAGTGATAAAAGATCGTACACAGGGTACTGTTTTAAGTATGCAGGTTCAATGATCAGCTGGGAATCCAGAAAACAAAGAACCATTGCTCTATCCACTCAAGAAGCTGAGTACATGGCCTTAACAGAAGCGGCAAAGGAGGCAATGCATTTGAGGCAACTGCTGAACGACATGGGATCTTCTCAACAAGCCATCCAAATCTTCAATGACAACATGTCTGCCCAAAACTTGACAAAGAATTATATAATAAGTTCCCGATCAAAGCATATAAGTATAAAAGAATACTTTATCCGTGAGAAGGTTCAAAATGGGGACATTGTTGTGACATACAAGCCTTCTGAATCCATGGAAGCAGATAGTTTTACAAAGGGCTTGGCAAGCCCCAAACACACCATCTTGAGTCAAGCTGTTGGACTACATCCTCGGCTCTAACGAGTGAGGGGGGGAGTGTTGGCACTTGAGTAATTCCATCCACTCAATAGAGCATTTAGTGGGTGAGCCTTGATTTGCAAGAAGATAGGAAATGCCTTCTAAATGTTCTTTAATGTTTTGTTTTTCTTCTTATCTATGATATATATACTTATAAAATAACATGTCCTGATTGATTGACTGACTGACTGATTTATCATCGCCGAGCGCAAACTATCAAGGCTACAAGCATGACATTCGGACTGTATATTCATTTTGTTATGTAGGCACCCACTAAGAAAGGATTTTAGAAAATTCCACCCCAAAGGGGTCAAAATAGGGGATGATAATATGTATGATAAATGTATGAAAGTCCGTCATTTTGAAAGTTACATAAATAAAATTTTGTATTTCGGTTATTGACGTAAAACAAATAAATACATGTTTCAGGAATTTTGGAAATTTTATTTAATAAGGGATGAAAAAGGGGGTGTAAGTTAGTATCGGACTGACTGACTGATTCATCATCGCCGAACGCAAACTATCAAGGCTACAAGCATGAAATTCGGACTGTATATTCATTTTGTTATGTAGGCACCCACTAAGAAAGGATTTTAGAAAATTCCACCCCAAAGGGGTCAAAATTGGGGATGATAATATGTGTGATAATATGTATGAAAGTCCGTCATTTTGAAAGTTACATAAACAAAATTTTGTATTTCGGTTATTGACGTAAAACAAATAAATACGTGTTTCAGGAATTTTGGAAATTCTATTTAATAAGGGATGAAAAAGGGGGTGAAAGTTTGTATCGGACTTGCATTATTTTTGATCTGAGGTCAAGTTATGGTCATCAACGTAACGTAATATTTTAAATTAATCTGTAAATACATATGTATATTTTCGTATTTGTATATAATCAACTTCCTCGCGAGCAAAGCCGCGGGCAACAGCTATCTAGTACATATATATATATCTGTACTATTAATTACAATAATGAAAAATAATCATGAACAATTTTGCTTTGTGTTTTAAATATGTACAAGATATTGAAACCATTAATTGATGTCACAATGCCATTTCCAACACCTCCCCCCAAATATAAACAAAATTATTTAAAAAAAAGATAAAAAATTATCATGAATGAAAATTGTCTCATTTGAATGATTGTAAACATATTTTCTCTCTGTGCATGTAAAATTCATCTGCCCCCTCCCCCAGAAAGAAAATTCTGGATGCGGGCCTGAACAGTTTGCAATGAGATGGCTAGCAAAGTGAAATCCACCCCCACTAATAGATTACATTTATTCAGAACTTACCTCGATTTTAGCTCTAAACAGGTAAATCTAATTTAATCAACAAGTGAAACAAAGACAAATCAATAAATACCTTGTATTTTCTTACAAGATTGTCCCACTTTTTTTTTTGCTTTTTCAACTGAAATGTCTTCGCCACCCAGCTGTTCGAGGACAGTTCTGCGGAGAAAAAGTTTAGTTTAAACATTCATCATACCAATCATTAATGAATAAACAGGGTTGCTACAAAACATATTTTACAAAATTCCCTGATTTTTCCATTTTTAATGGTGGATGCTGACTTTAGTTTTATTTATTATTGATCATATATTAAAAAAAGTTTGTATCTAATAAACATAAATGGTTTTATCAGTTATTTTATTTAGATATTATTAACTTTAGTTTTGTGTTTAGTTGCGAAATTAATAGGATATTTTAGACATCTTTTTTAATTCCCTGACTTTTCATTATTTTTAGTTAAATTCCCGACTTTTCTTTGTCATCCAAAAATTCCCCGACTTTTCCAGGTTTTCCCTGTCTATAGCCACATTGATAAAATATGTTGGAAGGGAGTAATAGAAAAGGGGGATTTTTGAAGAAGTGTATTATCATTTGAGTGGAAATAAGATGATAAACCAAATATTTTATTGGCCCAGATTAGGCTTTAAAAAAATTAATATGTGAAATTAAACCTATTTACTTGTATCCGATGAGTGAGTCTCGGATCACAACTAGTGTCGTAATCTGCGCATGCGCATACCCACATTCGTGGACGGTATGAATGCACACACAACCTCCTACCTCCTTGGTGTTCTTGTCTTGCTGGATGCTCGTTACCTCGAAGACTGTCCTGTAGTGTCGTGTGCTATTTTCACTTATATTGTCTTGTGTAATAAAGTGTTAACTTGTTCATTCGGAAATTCATGTCTACGATTTACTTCATAACATTTCTAACAGGTTATGGGCCCAGGTGCGCAAACAAAATAATTACAAGTTACAAATTAAAAATCGAACTGTGACTCATAGATCATAGTGTGTGTGAAACCGCCATTAACCACGATGAACACGAACACGGTAAGAATTGAATGGCTCAACAAACAAAACTACGACACATGGAAACTGTAAGTGCAGGCCGTGCTAGTGAAAAACGACAAGTTGGAATTTGTTAACGGCACAAATACAAAGCCGGAACCGGGCGATAACAACGAAAATGCCGCCAAGGTGCTATAATGGGAAAGAAACGATCAGAAGGCAAGATCGGACATACTCTTGTCAATATCTCCAAACGCGCTTAAACAGGTAAAGAACTGTGACACGTCGCGTGTCATGTGGACGAGGTTGCGAGAAATTGATCAGTCTCGAGGTCCTGTCCGGAAAGCAACACTTTTGAAGAGATTGACTTTACACAAGATGGCGGACAGTGGAGACATACGCGACCACCTGAACGAATTCTTCAACACCGTTGACAAGTTAAGTGGCATGGACATCGACATACATCCAGATCAGTTAGATATTATGTTGCTGTATAGTTTTAACTTCGACATTCGAAAATTTCAGGTGTGCGATCGAGTCGTGTGACGAGCTACAGTAGACCCATGGCTTCTTTGGTACTGACTGACAGCTCACAGCTGACTTCTAGCAGTCAACATTTAGGTATATACCTAAATTTTGACGGTCAAAAGTGACAGCTGATAAACACTTTTTTTTTTGCAGATCATCTGTTTCGGCGTTTGGATACGTAATTTGGTTTGGTAACTTTTTAAAGCTGTCAACTTTCAGCTGTGTGCTGTCAGTAAGCACCAAAGAAGCCATGGGGTTACTGTACCAACGCCGGAGGGCCTACACGCTAAGATACTCGAAGAAAACGATGCTCGAAAAACAAATACGCGTGGCGAAATGTCGGACGCCATGTTCATAAACAGAAGTGGTAAACAAAATTATTCAAAAAGGATACCGGGCGAAAACAAAGGTGATTTCGAATTGAAAAAATCCGGAGATAAAGTACGAAGTGATAATTGCAAAAAGCCGGGATACAAAAGTCTGAATGTTGATACAATGGCAAAAACAAAAGAATATCGGAAACTGGAAACGTGTGTTTTCATTCCGCCGAGACATCAGCGCAAAACCATAGATGGTGTCGATAGTGGTGCTACGACTCAGTTGTGCCACGATTTGAGCAATTTCCGCGAAATCAGTGTCGAGAAGTGTGGTACGTTAAATCTCGCGAACAACTCGTCGGCGGAAATTGTCGAAAAAGGAACATACTGTTTACCGCCAATGTATAGGGCAACAATAAAAATGTCACAGTGATCAACACATCGTACGTGCCAGATCTGAGGACTAACCTCTTATCTGTCAGTAAGATTACCAACCGAGGCTTTGATGTTATTTATAAAGAAAAACACGCGGAAGTAGTGAACTTGAAAAGACAAGTCAAACTACATGCTGGCAGAATTGGGGATCTATACTATGTGCGCCAGTTTTAAGAAGACGCTCGTATCGCATCCCTTCCTCAAAAACAGGTTAGAGTTCCGCTCAAATTATTACACAGAAGATTCGGACACGCGAATATGAGACACATTATAAACGCTGTACGCAAATAGGTCGTGACCGGAGTGAAACTCACACAAACAACGACTAAACCAGACTGTGATGTATGTTCGAAGGGGAAGGCCGAGGAAGATTTATCACCCCGGTGCGGTGTCCCTGAACAAACTGAAATTGTCGAGCAAACTTTCATCTCTGAAGTGCCGATGAATCAGGCAATGATGGGTCCTGATGCTTCAGAATGGTTCCAAGCTATCATAAGTGAGATGAAGTCTGTTCTAAAAAAATAATACATGGAAGCTTGTTGATCGACCTGAACAAGGAATAGTCATCGGATGCCGCGTGGTATTGCACAACAAATCACAACCCGATGCCACGATTGAGAAGAAGAAGGCGAAGTTGATAGCACAAGGATTTAACCAACGACCTGTCATTCATTTTTCAGAGACTTTTGCACCCGTGGCACGAATCGGATCCATTCGTCTCATGTTATCACTGGCAGCGCGATTCGGCATGAAGGTCAGAAAATTTGATGTCACTACAGCCTACTTGAATGGCTAGCTTGAAGAAGAAATCCATATGGAGACTCCGAAAGATTATGAGTTAGTATTACAAAGCATCATACAGTCCGAGAGTAATAGCTTGACCAGGAAAAAGGCCAGGCTCATGTTGAACGAATTCAGAAAAGGTAACAAAGTGTGCCTTCTGAAGAAGTCCCTGTATGGGTTGCGCCAAGCGGGCAGGAGCTGGTTTAAGCTTGACAAAACCCTTGTGAAACTTGGCGCCTATCCCACAAAATCTGATCCGTGTTTATTCCAAATCGGTCCAGAGGAAGACGCAACATTGATAGCGACATACGTAGACGATATTATAATTGAGTATAAAGATCCAAAAACAATCGCTGACCTAGGATTGGAGCTGGTTAAGCATTTTGAGATAAAGGATCTTGGTTACGCGAAGTGTTGTTAGGGCATTGAGATTGACCAGGGTGATGGGTACATACCTTTAAAACAGCGAGGCTATGTACGGGAACTTCTTGCTCGTTTTAACATGACCGACTGTAAACCAGTAAGTAGTCCTATCGACCCATGTGCAAAACTGAAGGGAAGTCAGGGACCAAATGAAGAAGACAAGAAGCTCCCATATCATGAACTGGTAGGAGCTCTTACTTACCTGTCCACATCAACCCGGCTTGACATTGCGTTCGCTGTCAGCTACCTGGGTCAATTCAACAATTGTTATGGGGAAAGTCATTGGAAGACAGCCAAGCGGGTTCTCAGGTACCTGAAGGGATACTCGTCGGACTTACCTACAGGGAAGATCCTGAAAGATTGAAAGGGTTTGTAGACACTGATTGGGCTAATTGCGCTGAGGATAGACGATCCTATACAGGCTATCTATTCATGTTCAACGGAAGCCCGATTTCTTGGGACTTTAGGTAACAAAAGACGATAACTTTGTCCACTACAGAAGCCGATTATATGGCCTTATCAGAATGTGTAAAAGAGGCCAATTATATCCAACGTTTTATCCGTGAGTTGGACCTTGACGAGTTGGCAGATCTATCAATCTATTGTGATAACCAAAGCTCGCCGAGAACCCAATATTCCACTCCAAGAGCAAACATTGACATCCGCTACCATTTTGTCAGGGACACGCTGCAGGACAAGTGTATCACTGTGAGCCACATATCAACTGAGCATCAAGTAGCTGATTTTCTGACCAAGGCTTTGACAAGATCAAAGCATTCTTGGTGCACAAAATCTGCTGGGATGGCTGCCATGACATGAGGATGTTATTTCTTCTCGTGATCCTTGACTCGAGGGGAAGTGTCAGGACTCCATTTCTCTGAGCAAGGACAACACCACATGCTACGCTGAGAACATTTGTTCACGAGTCTCGGCTCACAACTAGTGTCGTCATCTGCGCATGCGCATACCCACATTCGTGGACGGTATGAATGCACACACAACCTCCTACCTCCTTGGTGTTCTTGTCTTGCTGGATGCTCGTTTCCTCGAAGACTGTCATGTAGTGTCGTGTGCTATTTTCACTTATATTGTCTTGTGTAATAAAGTGTTAACTTGTTCATTCGGAAATTCATGTCTACGATTTACTTCATAACATTTCTAACATACAATAATCATAATTAAAAAATGAGCATTATAATATGCTAAAAAGTAAAATTAGATTAAACTATATTTTGTATTTATTTAACCCTTTTATGTGTTATTGTTAAAAAAAAAAGTAATGGGAAAACATGCACATCTACCACAATTACATGTACATCTATCACAATTTTATAAACTTTAACATTTTTGGGAATCTCAAAATTAAACTAGACCTAGCTTAACTTATCAATTTGTTTTAAAGCATGTAAAAGTATTGCCAGATATATACATACTCCTATAAGAATTCAAAAATAAATTACTTACATGTTGAGCTCTTGTTTTAATACATTTTCTGAATGAGTGGTTGCTGAATAAACAAAGAAATTATGAGCCAAAAGATGAGCAATGTATGCAGGGATACCAAGGAGCATGTCAAACATTTTTGCGTATTTAGAGAAATTGGTAAATATATATTTATACATTTAAATATTGCCCTAATATATTTAATTCTATCTGTAGAGTATTATTTTCAAACAAATTTTACTGAAGATCTTTTCCCGTAAATAAATTTCCTTTTGACAGAGATTTTCATACTTGAAAGAGAAATCTAAACGTTTAAAATTATGTATATAAAAAAAGAACAAACCATACTAGTTTTATTTAACAGTTTGTGAATGTTTTATTCCATTGTCGCACAATATATAATACTTTCATTCAATATAAAATGCGCTATAAAGGGTAAGTCGTATGTAGCCCTTAGTAAAGTGCAATTGCACACTTTATGAGAATTCAGACACCATCAAAAATCACTTCCAGTCTTTAAGCCGACGCCATTGCAACTTTAAGGTGCACATTGCTTTTAAGGGACCTTAGACGGACTATTCAGACACAGCCACCATGTGTAGGTAAGATCAGTTATGGTGAATGACTTGAAATTTTTTTTAACGTGTGAAATGTGTTCTTCTTTCTGTTATAAAATCCGCAATTTATTGAATTAAATTCGAGTTATTTTAATTTTTAGTGCGTTTAGTAAATAGCTACAAGATTGTAAGATTAAAGTTTCAAGCGATTGTGTGTTGTGATGGTCGAGTCCAAGTTTCACATTGAGGGGGGAGTAGGGTACCAGGCACATTAGAATTAGATTTTCTGTGCGATAATGCTTGGAAAAATAATGAAAAGGAAATGTTCAAGAATCGGAATCGAGGTTGAACTTTGGAATCGGAATTGAGAAAAATAGGTATCTTGACATCTCTAGTTAAAGCCTCAGTTATAATTTAAAAAAAAATCTTTAACCATCTCTAGGTTTGAATAAGATCTTTTAAATATCAACATTCACGCAACTTGGTTTTATGTTGGTCTGGAATCATTTTTTCTATTTTAGATACCAAGCCCGACGATGAAAGTCAAAGTTAGTTAGTTCCTTGGTCAAAATATTCCAGGCATGTATATACACAGATAATGTGGGATGCTACACAAACCAACACAGGCATCACCACCACACTCTTCCCTGACACACAATGGTGGAAAAGATGCAATGCACTATTGGCTGTCAACATGAAGGGATATTGCACATTCCTTGAGATGGAAGACATGCATTTTTATGAAGCTTAATGAATTGCCTATTCCTATTTTTAAATTCCAATTTCATTTGCTTATTTCTTAAAATCTGCCTTGCTTTTATCACTTTTACTATATAGATATTAAAAAATTATGATTGGAATAAAAAACTTTGCTGTTTTAAGTATTACTTATATTTTATCAGTGAAACCTAACTATGATTTCAAAATGATTACAGATTCATATTCCATTGTTAATTTTATTTTTACTTGGCCTACCCATAGCAATCTTCATCATAAACTGTTTCAAGCCTGAGGCCAGGTCAATTAGTAAAATGCCTCCATCTTGCTCTATCCTTCTTTAATTCTTCTCTTATTTTAACACTTTCTGTTATCTGCTCCACCCATCTCTTTCTCGACCTCCCCTGCGGTCTTTTTCCCCACATACTTCATTTCCAACATTTTTTCGGCATCCTCTCTTTTTCCATCCTCATACCATCTCAGTCTTGCTTCATCTACAATCCCATGTACTCCCTGTACCCCAACTCTCCCCCGGATAACTTCGTTCCCATGGCTCAAACTTTCCTAGTCTCTCTTCCATGTTTCTGCTGCATAAGTGACAAGAGATAAAAAGTACACCCTCCACAATACTTCCTTACACTTCAAAGTGACTTCTATTCTCCATAGCAGGTCTCTTACACCTATAGAACTCTCTTTGCTGTCCTCTTCTCATTAAATCCTCTATACTTCCACCTTTTTCCTCAATCATGCTTCCAAGCTATTTTACGTTCTGTACTTTTCTCAGCTTTACTCCATCCAACCTTATAGCTTTATTAGGCCCTACCCTCCTCCTTGTCACTACCATCACTTCACACTTTGCCATGTTAAATTTCATTCCACACTATTTTACATCCTCATCCCATTCTTGTAGTTGTTCTTGTACCTGTACTTCTTCCTCCCCCCATACCATCAATTTATAAACAAACATCATGGCTGTAATCATTTTCCTGCCACTTTTTTCATTTTTCATGACCATTTCCATTACCATTACAAAGAGTAATGGTGAATGTACACTCCCCTGCTTCACTATTTTATTTTATTTGGAACCACTCCCTCCTACCACTTCTCGCCTTAACACAACTCAGGTTATCCTCATAAATGATTTTCCTTTTCATTACCAATCCTTTTTCCACTTCTGTCTACTCAATCGCTTTCCAAAATTTATTTCTATTCATGCTATCATATGCCTTCTTCACATCTATAAATACCATTTCCAAGCATTTCCTATATTCATAATTTCTTTCCACCAGCTGTCGTATGGCAAAGATTAAGTATATTGTAGACATCTGTCTCCTAAATTCGTGCTGTTCCACTCTCCACCTTCCTTTAATTTTATTTGTTATTCTTTTTCCAGTATCTTCTCATATATTTTTGTACAGTGGCACATCAGCGTTATCCCCCTATAAATTGTACAATCTCTCCTGTTTCCTTTCTTGAAAATAGGTATTATAGCTAGCTCCTTTTTTACATTCTTCCGGTACCTTGTCCTGCTTCCAAACAACTCTCATTACCCTGTATAACCCTTGTATACATGCTTCACATGCAGCTCTTATCATTTCAACAGTTACTTCGTCCACACTTGGCACTTTTCCTGGTTTCATCCTCTTTAATGTGTCTTTCACCTCTATCCATAATGGATCTCTTTCCTCCTATTCTTCTATTTCTTCCTGCTTCTCTCTTTCACTCTCATTTATTTCCTTTTCAGGGTTGAACATTTTCTCAAAATATCTCCTACATAGTTCTTTTCTTCCTCTCCTGTCGTCAACATTCTTCCTTCTTCATCTAGCATTTTAACTTTTTTTTCCTCTTTACCCCAGTTTCTTACTTGGCTATACAACAAACTTCCTTCCATGTCCCGTTCCAGCTTTCCGTTAATTGTTTTCGTCCAATCCTTTCTGGCTCCCATACCACTCAATTCATTCTTTTCTTCTTCTCCCTATATTCTTGCTATGTTTCCTCATTCTTATTCTTAAAACTCCTTCTGAATGTTTTATTCTTCTCCTCCACTGCTTCCTTCAACCTGTCATTCCACCAGGATGTCTCCTACTTCTTCTTATCACTTGTCCTCCCACATACCTCCTCTGCCGCTCCCCTCAGGCTGTTCTTAAACCTTTCCCATTCAACCTCTACACTTGGCATCTTATCATTGGGTATTAAATTATTAATATTTATGCCTTTCTTAGGTAAATCTCTCTTTCCTTTTCATTTTTTAGCCTCCATACCCTCATTCTTCTTTCTTGTCTTACTGCATTTCTCCTACATTCCCATCCCTTCATGTCTGCCACCAACAACCTAACCTGTGGTCACTATCTAAGGACTCACTTGGTACTACCTTGATGCCTTTCATTTCTTCATCCTTGATACTTACTAGAAGATTAAAATAGCCTAAGATAAAGTAAAAACCCACTATTCATAAAAACAATTTTGTTTTGTAGTTTGCTTTTTGTCCAGCCAAAGTACTACAAAAATGATAAAATACAAGTTTTAGATAACTAGTTATTTTAGAAGCTACCTGCATAGTAAGAGAAAAATTAAGTTGAACTACATTAGCAGATAAATTTTGCCAATTTTTTTAGTGATTATTTTTTAATCGAAGAAATTAATAAAAATCCAAATTAATGTATTTGAATATATTTTTTAAAGAAGTTATCAAAGACTACAATTAATACAAAATTTGTTAAGTTCTTGCATCATTTTGTTGAGTGTACATATTTTTTTGTAAATCTCAGCTAAATTTTAACTCAAAAGTTAAGAATGACTTGAATTGAGCTTAGGTTTGTAAGATCACTAACGTATTTATATAGAGTTCTACTATTTCCAAAGATAAGACAAAATATGTTGTAATATTTTAATAATGTTCCATCAAATCAACCTCTACAAAGACACACAAAATCCCAGGACAATGCAGATATAATGCAAAGTCTATGGCATTAGCGCTAAGGACAGTTGCCAGAGGTCAGTCTAGCACATGTACTGCTCATTCACAACAAAAATAACAATGCAAAACATGAAATAACATGGGTACCACAGAGCTGCTGCCAGCAATAAACATAACATTTCAGTTCTTAGTTGACTAAATACAACTAAACTTATTTGTAGAAGAGCTTTTATTTTTTTAACATTCATGATTAATGTTTATTAAAATAAAGAGCTTTCAAAACTTTCAGGAGCCAAATCAAATCCAAGATTGAATATAATCTAAAGATACAAGGATGTAGATAGTTATTATTTAATCCCAATATTTAAAAGCAAGCTAAAGGAGATAAAATAATATCTCAAAGGAGTGACTCATGGACACCAAGTGAAGATGAGGCCATGCATAATAACTCTTATCTTTGAAATTTAAGCTCATGTGTGAAAAAAAAAGTTATACTTTAAAAATGTGATTTGGTACTTTCCATGAACCACCTATGGTGTAATACATAAGTTTTGATAATTTGAAATAAAAACTATACTTATCAGATGCAGCTAAAACATGGTGTGTTTAAAGAGACCAGAAAAATATCTAACTATAAATAACATACATAATATCATGGAAACACTATAGATGGCTGGAAAAACCAACATCACCTTAACAATGTTAAGAAACATGGATGTTTATTATATAGTTTTTACTTATAATTTTCTGTACAAATGATTCAGACTTTTAATTAACTAATAATAATTATAATCAATAGCTTAGCAGTCCTACAATGTGGGAGCTTTTAGACAAAATAATTGTTAAGTAATAAAATAACATACACATTTGGTGAAGGTATGGTTATACAAGCCTCCAATCAACACACTACTGCTATATCAGCAATTATTGCAAAGCTTGGTGACAACATAAATTTTATGAACAGAAAAGGAAATCAATTTTAAGACAAAAGAAAGTGTACCAGTAATCTGTATGATAATACAATTAAAAATAGAATGAAACCATTTATAGATATTTCAATCAATTATTTTATGTTCCTTTAAAATACAAACTCCATTCCCACCTAAAGGTGCCTGTGTAATCACAGTTATAATTTTACATTCAATAAATTAAGATTAGTTTCTTTTCACAAAAAATAAAAATATTTAAGTTGTTTTAAGAACAAATCAAATTGTGTTAGTTATTTAAAATGTCCTGTTTTAATAATATAATAAATATATCATAAAATATTTTCAATTTTAATTTTGCTAAAATATGTTTTAAGAAGAAAGTTAAAATGAATTTGAGAATATCCATGCTAAATTTAATTTTCTATATTAACTACATGTTGGGTTGTTCTCACCCATTTAAGACATGCCCGGTGAAAAACGATGTACTTTGCCGACTCACTCCCTTTCAGACCTCCTGGCATAGGAATATTCTCCAGATGCACACTGTATCTTGCAGGTGGCCCTCTACAAGTATTTACACCTTTTATCTAATTTTACTACTACTAGGGCGTGTTTTTGCTCATCAACCGAAATTGACAATAATAGAAAAACCCTCATTTATTTATTTTTTTATAAAAAAGTGTTCCATCCAAAGAAGATTAAATTATTAAGCTATGAAAATGGTACCAAGGTAATGTTGGTTATGTACTTGCTTATATTAGATAAAAGGTCATAAAAATAACATCCCAATTAGATGTCAGAAACATCAATCTAAGTTCAAACTTGAAACTCAAATCCCAATATTTATTCTGTTTCTAAAACTTGAATTTGAGTCTAAGAAGATTTGGTAGGATTAAGTGTCATCTATCGCTCTGATATATGGTTGCTGGGTAAAATCCCGTCATCCCCCTTTCAGAATGTTCTAAGTATCTACCAGGGAAGTATACAGAGCATCATTGTGTACTGTGGATGCATTGTGTAGGGTTGAAGCGATCTGTGGTCGTGAGTGCAGTCATGTTATAAATAAATGGAACACTGTCTCGTTCCTCTAGAACAGGGGCCCCCTATTCCCGCCTCTTTTTGATCACAGCTGAAATGTTCTTGACTAATAATTTTAATCTGTCACTTTACCTATAAAAATCAAGTTTGTGCTTATCTCCAGGTATGTTGTTCTCAAGAAGTTTGTGATTGATTTCCAATCCCTCCCTCTTGTTCCTCTTTCTTTGCCAGCTCATTTACAAAGTGTACTTTTACTCTGAACTACCATTCTACTCACTAATACCATGCTAATACTTCCTATTTCCTTTGTAAATATCTTGGTATGAGTCTACCCAGATTTGTTGCCTGAATGAACACAGAATAAACATATATTTTTAAAATGTACATAAGCACCAAAATGATGGTGAGTAGTTAAATATTTCCTTGTGTCTTTATTTTGGTCTTGTTAAAACGGTAACTAAAGCATTTTTTTTTAAATGATCGACATTGACTTTTGGTTTGGTAAAAATGGTTTCAATTGTTTAAACTGGTTTTGGAATAACTCTGCGTGAGTACCATTTGCGTTATTTTATATACAAATTTAATTATTTTTTTAAATTTTAAACTCACAATTTTTTTAAATAATATGTATTTTTTTGTGTGTGTGTTTATTTGCATTATGAATTGTGTTCGACTATAAATTTGTCCTGAAAAAGTAATTGGTACCCACCACACTACCGTTAGTTTTGAATGTGCTCAAAGGTCCAAAAAGGTTGGGGACCTCTGGTCTAGAACAATGATTCTGCATTTCAAGGTGGAGTGCTAGTAAGCGTGAGTTTAGGGCAGTATTTTTGCAGTTTTTATAGCACAAACATGTTTTGGCCAAAATAAATCAAATATTTCTTCTATAGAAACATAGAATTATGTTTTCTGCACATGCTAATCTCAACAAATGTTGAATATGTCATGAGCATGGCAGCATTTGGTGACAAACTTTTTAAATAAAGATAAAAGTTTGTCACCAAATGCCGCCATGCTCATGACAGATATTCAACAACTGTTGAGAATAGCATGTGCAGAAAACAAAATTCTATGTTTCTATAGAAGAAATATTTGATTTATTTTGGCAAAAACATGTTTGTGCTATAAAAACTGCAAAAATACTGCCCTAAACTCACGCTTACTAGTACTCCACCTTTAGAAAATGGGCTGATATAGTCAAGGACAACTTAGCCACTTACAAACGTTAACATTGTAAACTCCAGTTATAAGCTCGATTCCAGTTGCTGTGGAAACTGTGCATAGCTCATTCAAGAGTCGTCAATGAGAGAAGAATCCAGAGTCATTGAAATACCTTTTTAAATTATTATTATTATTATTATTATTATTAGCACCGCGTCTTACTACCCGTTCGGGTTATACGCACTTACGCTAATGTGTAATGGTAGGGTGATTGAGAGATGAAATGAAGGACCTACAGTTTAACGTGGAATCCGAACCACGGTGGAGGCCTGGCATTCCACACATTCACAAGATGTTACCTTTTTAAATGCCACTGATACAGCTCTACTCGTGAAAGGCGTCAATGTTCAAATTATGGTAAGCAATGATTAAAGTGTGGGAAATGTAATAATTTTGCTATTGTATGTCAAAACATCAGACAAGTAATGACTTTACAACACAAATAATAATAATAATAATAATAATAATAATAAAAGGGATAGTGAACCTTTAAATGTGGACATGACCAAAAGTCAATATTATTTTAATTCACTTATTTAAGCAAATTAACCAAAAGCTTAAGGTTGTGTTTACAAGTGAAATGCTAGAGTCAATAGAGATTTAAATATAAAGCCTCTAGGTATTTTGTATCTCAGATGTGAGTACAATAATGGTGTGAACTACATAGATTTCAGACTAGTGGATGTTGATGGTACTCCAATTTTAAGATGCATGTGTGAGTCTAAATCTAAACAAAATAGTTAAAGTGGAGAAGTCAGAAACTTATGAAACTGAAATTGATATTCAAAAGACAATGTGTTGGAAGCAAAACTAATAGAAGAAAATAAATAAATGTCCACAGGTCTTGACAAGTTTCCAAAAAAGTGAAAAAAAACAACAAAAAAACCTTTCACAAGAATGCCACCAAGGATTCTGGCGCAAACTGTATACAGTAAACTCAAGTCAACTTTGGACACGTCGGTAAAAGATAACATTCTTGTGAAGGTAAAGGAGCCCAAACCATGGGTTGCAGTTTAGTCATTGTTGAAAAACCCAACGGTTCATAACGACTCTGACTTCTGGACCCTCAAGACCTAAATGAAGAAATAAAAACTAAGTATTATTAAATTCCAATGATTGCACTCCTGAAAATGGAATGAACAGTTCTTTGAAGACATAAAGGGTATTGTGATATACTTAGTCCAGAGAATTTTCCTAAATTCTCATGCTGGATAAGTGGCGCTGAAAGTAGTAAGTTGCAGGCATTTTGTAAAGTGTGCAAAAAAATTATAAACCTAAGATATATGAGAAAGCAAGCTTTAGCTTCCCATGCAAAAGGACCAAATCATATCAAAACTCTTGAAACTTTGACAAATCAACGCTCTCTGTTGACTTTTTTCTCAAAAAAGTCAAGTTATTCAGGTTCATCAAGGCCCCCTGTTTCAACACAATCTCTGGCACACAAAGACATTCTACCTTGTGGTGATTTGGCTGGTTACTTGAAGAGTTTTTCTGTTTCATTGGAAATCGTAAAGCCGCAGAAGGAAGCTGTTGCCAAAAGTGAAATTAGTGTAGTGCCTCGAAGAAACCATAACACTTTTGTTATAAAAGATGAAAACTAAGGCGGAAGTCATTTGGGCTATGCAAGTTGTTTACAAAAAAATGTATTTCAATTCGTGCAATAATTTAAGTACAATTTTTCAGTTGATGTTTCCCAAGTGTTCCATTGCCAATGCCTTTACCCTTGGTGGAGACATGGCTGCATACTTCATTGTGCATGGCTTGGCTCCATTCTATAATAACAATTTATTGAACCGCTTAAAATCATGTAACAACTTTGTAATTTGTTTTGATGGAGCGTTGAATAAAGTTATTCAAAGAGGACAAATGGACATTGTAATAAGACTTTGGGACAAGGAAAATCATAAAGTCATCAGTCGTTACTTAAACAGTGTGTTATTCGATAGGAACACCGCTGAAAAATTACTGAAGCATTTTCTGGATGGTATTTCTCCTCTTCCACTCTCTAAGTGATACAAGTGTCAATGGATGGCCCAAATGTCAATTTAAAGTTTATAACACTTCTTCAGGAACACATCAAATCTGTCACAGACAATGAAGTATGTAGTTTGCTAAATCTGGGAACATGTGGGCTTCATGTTGTTCATGGTTCCTTGAGAACAAGAGTGGAGTCTGTTGATTGGGATATAAGTAGCTTATTGCGTCACATGTACTACCTGTTCACTGACTCTCCAGCTCATCGAGCATTGTTTACCCAGTTGACAGGATGTGCATCTTTTCCATTGAAGTTCTGTGGTGTGAAATGCAAAGTGCTTTCAAAGGGCATTACAAATTTGGGACCCTGTTGTTAAGTTTCTCAAAGAAGCAAAACTTCCTAAAACATAACCTGTAGAGACACTGAAAAGAGCAGCCTGTGATCCATTCCTAAAATGTAAACTAGCTTTCTGAAAGACAATTGCAGTTGAATGTCAGCCTTTCCTGCAACGGTTCCAGACATCAAAACCAAAGACTCCATATCTTTTTGAAGCTGTAGAGAAACTTCTAAGATACCTTATGAATCGTTGCGGGAAACCTGATCTGATGAAGTGCATGGGTCCAAAATTACTGTCTATCGACACAAAAA
Organism: Timema cristinae; assembly: GCA_039000515.1. Lineage (NCBI taxonomy): Eukaryota > Metazoa > Arthropoda > Insecta > Phasmatodea > Timematidae > Timema > Timema cristinae. The sequence goes on along the minus strand of JBCFYV010003508.1, from coordinate 5,390,151 downwards.
TCAGAAAATTTGATCCTTGGCAAAAATATTGATGTAGCATTTGCAACAAAACGTTTGTTAGGAGAAACTGCATTCACAGTAACAGAAAGACAAAAACTAGAATTTATACATGAGTGCCGCAGTATGTTAACCACCATGAGTGCAAAACTACAAGAAAAAAGTCCCTTAAAACAGAAAGCTGTGAGAGGTTCGTCTTCATTGGATCCTTGTGTTATTCACATTCACCTCAACTGGGCCAGAAGAGATTTTCTTTTCTTTTGGAGAAACTCAACCATGCCAACATCATAAATGATGTTCTTGCTGAAAATGCCTAGAAGAATACTTGCATTTTTGCAACCTCAAAAAATCTAATCTTCAAGAAATATTTAGTCCTTGTGATCAGTTTAGTGATGAAGTAGGACTTGACACTATTTATGGTAGCTTTCTAATAGGAGATGCAAACTACAAACATCTTTGGGAAGTAATAAAGATTTGCCTTATCTTGTCGCATGGGAATGCAACTGTTGAAGGTGGTTTTTCAGTCAATAAATCTTAAATGGTTGAAAATATGCATGAAAAAACAGTCACTTCACAGCGTCACCTTCATGATGAGATACAAGAAGCAGGAGGGATTAAAAACATACACATTATCAAAAAGATGTTGGATTACGTAAGAGGGGCTCGTAAACTCTATCATGAATATTTGGAGATGAAGAAGCAGGAAAGAAGTGAAGAAAACAAGAAGAAGGCAGAAAAGAGGAAATTAGATATACAAGTTATAGATTTAGAAGGAAAAAAAAAAGGCAACTGAAGAGAAACGAGAAGCAATAGAAGTGGAGTTGCAAGAACTGAAGAAGAAACAAGTTTCACTTTATTAAATATAGCATAGTATCTTATTGTATGACTTTTGATAATTTTAATAAAAAGAAAATTGACTTGAGACATGAATAATATGAAAGCAGAAACAGTTCCTCCTGTTGTGAGCTATTCAGTTCAGGATATGTACAGTTTAGGTAATGATACCAAACTTTTTAGTAGGTTCTTAGTGGCCTGCTATTTAGTACGTATTTCTGCACATGATACCAAAGTGAATCAAGTTTGTTACAACTTTTTGATAGGATTAGACATATTTAATTATTTTTCCATCATTTTCCCTGAACTGATTGGCAAGACGTCATCTTTCTTATTCTTCCATGAGAGGTGAGGCAAGGTCGGCTGTAGGGGAGGAGGAGGCCGAAATAAATGTATTTGAATTAATATTTTCACATGAATAGTATCGTAAAGTTATAGTAGAAATTTTATGAGAATTTGGTTAGGGAACTTGGGAAAATAGTCAGGGAAAGTCAGGGAGAATTTTTTTTACAAATACTGTAGGAACCCTGAAATGTAACGTGGCAATGGTTACAATATCACCCAGACTGTGTCAATACTCCCAAATCTGTGATCAGTACTGTCCAGTTCTTGCAAACTTTGATTCCTCCAAGTCACTGAGGATACAATGTGATGCTTCCCAAGGAGGTCTGTGATGTTGTCTTCTTCAAAATAAGCAACCAGTTGCTTTTGGCTTACGGAGTATAACAGACACTGAAAAAGGCTGGGCAATAGTATATGCTACAAATTAAAATTTTTACTTTTATTTAATATATGGACGCACTGTAAAAGTCTTGACAAAGTTTAGGCTCCTGAAGCATAGCCCCAATGTTCAGTATATACTAGGAAAAACAACATACATTGCAGATTTGCTTTCAAGAACATACATCATTGGTGCAGTTCCTGATGACCCTGAATTTAGTAAAATAGTACACAGTATATGTACATACACTCCAAAGATGAAGCTCATAAAACATGATTTAGGAGAGAAACTCTAACAGAGTCTGTACACACTAAACCTCTTATTTTCAAAATGGCTGCAATGCACATTAAACAATCTCATGACATAAAAGATGCTCTTAAAATAATTTGTTAGCACACATAGAACTTCTAATGGGATAATATCAGATAATAGGTTTCTTAATTCATATGAATGCCATACTTTTTACAAGGATTATGATTTCGAATTCAGGATATCAAATCCTAATTACCCACAGTTAAATAGGTTATCTGAAAAGAGAGTGAATTCTGTAAAAAGAGTAAGGAAGAAGGAAAGGATTACTGGGTGGCTCTACTAGAATATCTGTAAAAAGAGTAAGGAAGAAGGAAAGGATTACTGGGTGGCTCTACTAGAATATCTGTAAAAACAGTAAGGAAGAAGGAAAGGATTACTGGGTGGCTCTACTAGAATATCGCAACAAACAGGACAAACAGGACTAGAATAATTATCACCACCTCAATTGTTAATGAGTCATCTTGTAAGGACATGTATATCAAATCTAATTCCCAAGGCAGTGGCCTATGTGAACAAACAACTTGTTGCTAAACAATGCCAAACATTTGTTGTACAATATGGAAGTCAGCCTTGATTTTGCATAAATATGAGGCTCCTTGCTCAAACATATTAAGTGACGAGAGAGCTATGTACAACTCTAATGACACTTTGAATAACATTGTGTTAGCGATACAGTTCATTATGAACCCCATCATAACACAGCTGTGAATGAAGACAAAAGTAATATATCTATTGATAATACTAATTATGGAAATGGTAATACTAAATGTAAAGTAACTAGAAGTGGACAGTAGATTGTAAAACCTACAATGTATTGGTAAAGGGAGGTGCTAAAAGTACCAGGGAAGTTTATGTAAAACATGATAGGATGGCAACGAAAAGCATCCGTGTGTACTGTATGAGGTTGTCTATAATCTTTGTACAGGGGTCTGGAAAAGAAGGTTAGACATGCATCATAACTGAAATTATTCTGGGGAAATATAAAGCACCTAAGCCATGGCAAACATATTGAATGACAGCGAGGAGAGATTCATTGATAAAAACAAGCTAATGCATTCTGGGAGGTAATTGAAGCTAGAGTGACATTTCGTCACCCGAGAATGCAAGTATTCTATGTCCAATTTTTCACTTTTGTGCTAAAGAGCATTGAAGTTTGATCTTGTGTATAAAACCAATGTTACTAGATGACAACTCGAGCTTGTATCTTCTTAAGTAATTATATAGTAATCTAAATTTCATCGCAGGTGAATCATATGCATTCTAAATAAATGTTAACACCAAATATCTCAAATTTTACAATTTTGGAGATAGAACACTTGCATTCTCAGGTGACGATTTATCAATCACAAGTGGATTGCTGAAAGGCTGCGGCGAAGAGACCGGCGAGTTACCAGTAATTGGAAAAAGGGTGTGAAAATTAGAAAAACTGAATTCGGTGAAGGATGCCCAGAAACACTCTCACAGAAAGACAATACAATAATTGAAGAAAGCAGTGAGTGATAAACAGCATTGAAGTACAGAAAAAGGCAAAGCATGTTACTCATCAAACTGGTAGCAGATACCATGATCGAGCATACTCATGTTACCCCTAAGCCTATGAAATCAGCATTAAGCAATGAAGATAGAATATGATTTTGTGATCATCTCCAAAACTGGGACGAAGAGGGTTTTATGCATCTTGCATCAAGTGACAAATTGTTTTTATGACAGTTTGGAGACTGTACCAAAATGAAAGGGTCTTTGAATGGTATTTTGGATGATGAACAATAACAGGAGATTTCTAAGAAGCTGTATTGCACCGGAATATTAATATCAAAGAGGAGGGTGAGTTATGGAATGTCGTTATTTCAGGAAGTCTGATATACCTTGGCTTCGGGGGGTTTAAGTTTATAGGTCCAGTCTCTGAGCAACGTTGGTGGTCAGACACTGGTCTCGCGGCTCTTGTGGGTTAGAGTAGGGAAGAGAGATGGGGAAGAAAGCACAGAATTGCTGGGGGGTGACTAGGGTGTGCAGATGATAGCCCCCGGGGATTAAGGGAGAAAAATAGGAGTAGGTGGGTGTAGGGTTGTTGGTGAGAAGGGAAGATGAGGAGATGAAGGAGATAACTTAGGGGTAGGTACTCTTATGACTGTTGAGGTGGTGTGGGGATGTTCAGAGTTCCTGGCATTGATGTTTGGGCTGTAGAAGGTGGGCCCTCAGGTGGCGTATTGCTTTGTCTTCTCTCTGTGGGCCTTGCCGGAGCAGCGGACATAGTCCATCCTGCGAGATTGCTGGGAAAAGGACAGGGTCGAATGAAAGGGACAATTGGTTGGAAAGGGGAAAAGGTTAAATGAGTACCGGTAACGTGTGTTGCGGTGGGACAGGAGGTCCCGGTAACGTGTGTTGGGATGGGGCGGGAGGAGGTCTCGATAATGTGTGTTGCGGTGGGACGGGAGGAGGTCCCGATAACATGTGTCGCGGTGGGACAGGAAAAGGTTGAGAGAGAGAGAGAATTATTTAACAAATTTGCTCTTTAAGCTACTCAACCATTTATTCGCTCTTTGTAGACAGGTGGCATGCCAGGGTTTGGTAGCCCCTGAATTCTGCGCGAAAAGTCCCTGTATTTTAACCTTCCACTGCTGTCTTGTCTTGTCCAACGAGAGAGAAGGGGCCGCCGTGCAAGCCAATAGACTAGGGAGGAGAGTTATAATTGGCGCAGAGTAAAGAGCGGAGCAGCACAGTCAAGAGAGGGGGTTGTTGGCGTGGTCCGTGAAGTGTGGAGAAAAGGTGTAAGGCCCGAACAATGAGATACAACACGTCTTTTTCCAAGAAAATGTAATTCAATTTTTATATGATGTCATTAATACTATCAATCAGAAATAGGTTGTTTTCTCTACGACAAAGCCCCATGTTTGACGGAAAATGCAACACAGGAACTGTTGCCAAACAGTGTTATTGACTTCTTCTGAAATTGTTAATGGCCTGGGATGCGTTGATGATTACAGAACGTGACAACCACCGGTACACTTATCACATACTTATACTAAAAGATTAAACGCTGTTCTAGAAAATAATGGCGGACACACCTCATACTAATGTAAATACATTTACATGTTTAGATCATTATTAAAGTTGAACACAGTAGCTACATTAGCATGGTGTTGTCCGTTTTATTGACAGACCAATAGACAACCTTGTAGACACATTGTGTAGTGTTAACATGATATGTGGTCGCAAATCTAGTAATGGAACAAATATGACAGTAAAATACAACATAGTATGACATGAAACACAATCAGGAATAAATGAGTGTTTTAGGTTTGGTTGTACAGTTTGTAGGATATGTTGCACACAGCTGTAAGTTGATAAATCTTCGTATTTAATTATTGAAAAACCCAACAAACCAACTGGACAAAATAAATAACTCAAGACTCTTAACTGATCTATTAAACACAAGACACAAGGAGGTATTTGAAATTACCATTTTAGAATATCATGCCAAAATGTAAGTTATTAGTTTATAATATCTATGTGGTGAATTTAATATCAAAATAAATATTGCTAAATTTCAATATTAATTTTTACAATATTAAAACATTTATCTTGTAAAGAATTAATACACGTATGAAAACAAATTAATTTGCCAATAAAATGTGCACACAAATCATTTACACATATCAATTTAAAAAGGGTGTTTATTTAATGTAAGTTCCTGTTATATACTCTTTATAAAAATTAATTACAATAACAAATCAAACCTACAGCTCTTCACCGTGAGAAAAAATCTTTTAATGGCAGTATTATAACCAAACACTTTAGACACCTTTTAGTATTATCTAATTATTGTTTGCTTCTATGACTCCCACATTGTTTGTTAAATTGTTTTTCTATATAATAATTTATTTTATGTTTCTCAGTCTTGATATAATCAGTCTATGGTCACCAAATTGAGCATCATTAATATGTACATTGCTCCTAAAAAAATTAATGCCTGTCTGAAATGTTATAATACAAAAAGAAGAAAATACCAAATAAATGAACACTTTATACATTACTTATAACTATAAACACTTTGATTAAACTAACACTAGATTAAATTTATATTTGACCAGTGAAATAGACTAATTATAAACAGCATGTTACAGACACAATGAAAATGTGAGCTAAGTTGTAATAAAATATTGTGTACAAGAGAACATGTTGAATTAAGTATTAAAAATAAAGTGTTATTTATAGCAATCCTTTTTTCACTCTTTGAGGAGTAAGTGTATTTCTGTTCGATGGTACAAGAACAAACACAATTTGACTTGCCCAATCAAATAAGGAATACAGTTTACTATTTGCATTGCTGTTGTCAGATAAAGTTTTATCCCTGTATGCAGGTTTTACAACTCAAAATTGATTGAAATTATGTGTCATATTTCTTGTGCATTTTACAAAAATTTACAGAAAATCTCAAAATGTTTTGAACAAATGTGAAATAAGGTTACATGTTCATTTGGAGGCACGCCATGTTTTTTATTTTGATCTGCATCTTACTTTTTTTGGACCTCTTTTTAGCACCTTGTCTTACTACCCATTTAGGTTATACGCTTATGTGATGATTATGCTAATGTATAAGGGATTAGGAAGGGTATATTAATAGTAGGTGCGTGGAGGGAGAGTAGAAAGCCCCCTCAGTACACAATGCCAGGATTTAAACTAGACTAGATGTGCTTGACAATAGATCCAGTCCCTGCGGGTATGGGTGTAGCCTGACATGTAGCCTGACATGTGGCCTGACATGTAGCCTGACATGTGGCCTGACATGTAGCCTCACATGTACATCAACACCCAGCCCAAACCCTTGGAGCTAGAAAGCTGAAATTTTGCACAGAGGTTCCCTTTATGAATAAATAGTACTAACCCCCTGTGAATAACAACCTAAGTAATTTTACCTTCAGTTTCTAAATTTTACAATAGGTGGCGCGCGAGTCATTTAAAAAAAAAGAAGAGTGAAAACGCAAGCAGGCAACAGCTAGTAGAGTATAAAGGATCATATTTTAATTACAGTAGTGTTTCAACCCCTTAAGATCAACTATCTCCAATTTATTTATCAAGTTTCAGTGACTCCGTAATGTTCTGCTGTACCCAGGACATTTTTACAGAAATAGTTTCAGATCACACAATAATGAAGAATTAGAAGTAAAGCTACCATTGCTTCTGAAAAATGCCCAATATTTAGAAACAATAGTGTACCAAATATAATAGTTTATTTAGTATGATGGAGTTGTTTGCCTAACTCGATAGATTGCTCCGTATCTAGATATTAATATTCTATAATAATTATAAATTCATGATTGAAAATAACATGTGCCATATATTTGAAGATCACATAAGAAAAGTTAGTTCTGACAAGATAATTATATTTTGTGATCAGCACACATATAAAAAACAAATATGGTTTTTCATTTGGTTTTAAGAGACTAACAAAGTGTTAAGAAAGACCTAAGATGGATGAAAAAAACAGGAGAATAGAGAATGTTATATAATGAAGAACCCTGGTTTATGTACGTCCTCAAACATAATAAGGATAGTCAAAGTGTGCACACAACATTTTAATTGCGAAACCTTAAGATACAAGAAGCTTTGATTGGCTGGGATGTTAATAAGGTGAACAAAGAGTTGTCCCAGGAGAGTGTAAAATGCCAATCTTGCATTCTGCTGACTATGAACTTTCCACTTAAGGTCACAGAGTCCAAGCTTAACAGAAATAGCACTGAACCACAAATTTAGATATTTTTATGCCCTCATGTGATTTTAGGGTATTTAATTTGAATTTGTAGACAACATTTTTATACCATGTATCATTTCCTTGACACAAACAATTTAATATTTTACTTATAGAATAAAATTGATTTACATATTCGATGTACATTTGATTTTCTAATGAACAAGTTTAAAATATTTTTTGACCTATTTTACTTGTAGCCATTTTCTGAGGTTTTTATAATCATGGGCCAACAATATTCAGCAAACATGCTATAGTTCCATCTTCCAGAAAACCTATTTTCCATGGCGGAAATATCCTGATGGAACCTTTCACCGTGTTTGTCACTTACTGCTTTCAGGTTTCGAGGTTAAAAGTCCAGATGAGAGTCCAATGATGAAATAATAATAATAATATAGCTAATAAACACATCAACATACCAGTGACAATTTCTTTACAATTATTATATTTATTTTTCTCAAGACAGCTGGACCACAGATTCAAATGCATTCCACGCTGCCCTCTCTCTCCAACTTAGTGTGTTTTCAAAAACCGAATACAGCATAAAAGTTTGTATCTGTAGGCCAATAATGATCCTCTCTTTCACTTTAGCCTCGTTTAGTCTTGGGAATATCTTCTTCAGATACAGGAATGCATTATCATCCTTGTTCAAAGATTCAACCCAAAGTGGGAAACGAACCTGGAGTGAAGCAAGTCTTTACATCGTGGTTGTTTTTGTAACGACTGTCCCACCCACATATGTGCTGCTTGTATTTGTTATAATCATGCAATTGAGCAAAGTATGTATGTTTCCATAGATCTTCTTCATGTGAAGAGACAAACATTGTCATTATGACATCTTTCTCAAAAGCCCCCAACCTTGCTGCCTAAAATTATCTAACTATGCTTGTATTTGTGAGAGGTTTAACCAACAAGATTATTGAGCTTTTGATGTTTTAAAAGGTGATGTATAGTTTATATTGATTGAGAAAAATCTGGATTCTCATTGACTCTGCATTTTTATAGGAAGAACAGTAGAAACCACCAACATTAAGTGTGGCTAAAATTTGACATTATATGTTTTATTTGATTGATTTATGTCATGTTTATTATTACAAAGGTGAAAAAAGAAAATTAAATACACAATAAAACTTTTTTTTTAAATACCGATAATTTAGTGAATTCTTTGAAATATGTGATCTCTGAAATAATTGTAAATGGCAGCACCTTCTTACTTTATTTATATCGTTTTAGAACTTCTAAATTTTATGTGTGTATGATTAACTATAAAGTGTTTGTGGCAGTTATATATTATATTATATCTAACTTTTGATTTTACATAAAATATTTTCTTAATTTATTACTGCGCTAAATAGCACTATTATTCACACAATGTTGTTGGATAGTGTGTTTGTTGTATTAAGAAAATTTCCCAACAGCATCTGTTTGTCGACTAAACTTGAACTTTCAAAATATATTTCAATGGAAGATGGTGTACAAAAACCCTTATAAATAAGAAACTGGTTTTTATATGTAACAGGAAATAATAAATGATCCAACACCCATCATCCCAGTAACAAGAATTTGAGAACATAATGCTACTAAAATAATAATTTAAAAAATTATCAAAACCAACCTAAGTCATGTGTTGAAAGGTTAGATTCTGTTAGTTTGGGGAAGTTTAAAATAATAAAAAGGATAACTATTGCATATAATAATACTTTACTATGGTGGTACTTAACAATAACTTAACCTAACATTTAGTTCATGGATGAATTAAAATTTCTCACAGTAGGTTAGTTTTTTTTAGTCATTTCATGCAGAGAATGTTGGTACTAATTAAAATCAGTCAGTTAAAAATGTCTAGCAAAACAACCTTTTCTACACTTTGAGATTTTCTGTATAGTTCAATGATTGACATTCATACTTTTAAGTCACAAAGAAAAAAACAACCAGTTAAAAATGGATAGAAAAATGTTTTTACAAACACATTCTAAATAAATTGTCTGACTTATTAAAGGAAACAAAAGGAAATGCACATAAAATTTAATTTAAAAAAATGTAGTTATAAATTTGTAGGTAATAGATTTCTTAAACATTTCTTGATTAGAAGACAGTTTGTCTTGGTTTCATCAGTTTTTTTAAAGTCTAAATAAGAAAATAAATAATCTTATAAAACTATATTGGACATAATTTAATTCACATGTGATGAAGATTCACCCAAAAAATATCATTCAAAACATCTCTTACACAAAAATACAATGTGTTACAAAAATGATAAAAGTTTGTTACTTCTTCTAAAACAAAAGCTATCTAAATGAGAATTTAAAAAAAGGCTGCTTGTAAAAATGTGACGTTGCCAAGTTATATTCGTTATATGAATCAAAGTATATTTAGACTTTGAATTTAACTTGTCCCCTTGAGGGTTACGTGATCTAATGTGTCACTATTGTAATTTTTATACTAGATTGCATAATACAGGAGATTGGTGTTTGAATCCTGCTTGGGTGTTACCTACCCCAATAATTGTTCACATTCCTTTCAATTATATCTTCCCCTTTCCTAGTTCATCAGTGTAATATGTATAGCCTGAACAGGTGGTAGGAAACGACGAATACACAACATAATTAACTTTTCAATAAAATATTATTTTACAATGGTTGTCCAGAAAGTAATACTCGTTTGCAATCCTGCCCAGCCTCAGTTCCTCGATAGCTTTGTCCCACACAAGTTTGATACCAGTAGCCCTGCTTACTGCCAAGTGTGATCTCTGACCAAGCATCATTGATCATCAAATGAGGGCAGTGTCTGAATCGTCACAGGGAATAAAGCTAGTGTTTGCCATTTCACCTTTGAGAGTCAATTAATAGAATGGCAGGTAGGTTGATGCTCGACAAAACACACAAAGCTATGACACTTTTTACCCAGAAATCCATGTAAACATATTTTGCGACACTACGACAAGGCCTATTTTCAGGCGATGTGGCACACCTGCTTGCTGCTGCGAACACGCAGAAATTGCTTCAAGATTTTGGATCATCCAGTGTACAGTCCAGACTGCACACAAAGTGATTTTCACTGGTTCTTTTAGCGTAAGGCCTTTTTGGGTGACATTTGACTTGAAAGTGAAGTGAAGGATGCAGTCAAGGAATAGAAATGGACTAGTGTCAGATGTACAACAATAAAGGCATACAAAAACTCATCACTCGATATGCCAAGTGCCTTTAATCGTGGTGAGGACTATGCATAAAAATAGATACATTTATGTCACAATTAAATACAATTAAAAAAACATTAAAAAAAATTAATTTATTTCTAACCCAAACAAGTATTACATTTTGGACAATCCTTGTAGTTGCAAAATATTGTTTTTTGTATAATTCATAAAACTTTCAATGATATTCACTTTGCATTAAAAGCCATTTGCCCATATAGGCCTATTGGCATTTTGGAGATTCAATAAGGTACAGATCAGTTTTAGTATGTTTATCATCCCCCAACCACAGTTTTACTATTTTGAATATTGAAAGGAAATAATCATTATATAAAGACAATTTTTTCAAGTCCTAGCAAGTAAATAAAAATATCTTATGAAATTGAAAGTTGAAATTAGAATAGTTTTTTGGTAATTAAGATTAGGATAGTAAAGTTACTAAAACATACTTATATCTTTCTCATTGTCTATAGTCAAAATTAAAAAATTGTCAAATTAAAGCTTAGTATCACTGCAAATATTTTTGTTTTTAACATCTTTATTAAATTTACCATGCACACTAACAAATGAAGAATATAGTTAAAATGAAGAGGCCTTGAATAAAATTAATTATATGTCCAGACAATATTTCCTAGATTTAAGGGACCTAAATAAAAAATAATCTTTAAGCCTTCATCGGACTAATATTATGTCATAATATAAGCATTTGTTAATGTAAACATGGTAAGTATAAATATATTTTCTTGTAAATCAACAATAAAGTAGAGTCTTGTTAATCCGCACTACGCTAATCCGAAAATCTGGTTAATTCAAATAAAAGAGGAAGATAAAAAGAATTAACTTTAAAGCAAAATGTAATGTAATAGTAAAAAGTAGTGAAAATAAACAATGTATAAGTAAACTCAATTTGTTTTGCTTTAAAAAATGATGAAAATAGCCTATTTTAGGGTACTTACAACAATTATTTATTTGTCATGTTTATAAAATCAGTAAGTTTCTTTTGTCGTAATGAAGTGAGCCTGTTACTCACCCCACCATTCCACACATTCACAAGATGTCTTGTCAGAGGTGAAGGAAAGGTTTGGCAATCAGATAAATCTGTGCCGGGACCGAGGATTTGTGTATTACCCAGTCTGCACAGTGTTGTCATTTAACTGTGGTGGTTAATATTCACTGTAGGCCCATATAGGTTCATATATATTAAACTGTGTTCAAGAAGTTTGATTTAAAAAATATATTTTTGTTAAGAACGGACAATTTTTTGATCTCGGGAGGTGCTGCTTTTAAGAGATTTCATTGTATATATTTTTTCACTTTGTTTAAATTAACAATATAAACTTTGAACAAGTTAAAAAGTTTCTAGAAAATTCCATAAAAACAGTTTGTTTGTTTCCTAAGAAAACAGCCTTTGTCTTTATATAAAAAATAACATTCCAAAAGTGAACATTTGTTTTCTTCAAAGCAGGTGTAAAGCATTAGATTTATCTAGTGTCAACCGACCAGGAAAAATATGTAACCTTGAAAAAACAAAGCAATTAAAATCAAATTTTTTTTCACTTCAAAATGATCAGTGGTTGAATTATTGTATAACATTGTCTTTTTGTTTCTCTGTGTAGTATATGTATGTTACAAGTCTTGTTGTGTGCCTGAGATTGTAAACAACTGAGAAACAAGTGAAGTGTGAAAACCGCCATGACAGACAAACGAGGTAGTGTCAGTGTTACGAGGTAACTGGCGTGAACTGTACCTAGGATATTCGTGTTATAATGTGACCTCTGTTATCACCCAAATACATAACAGATGGCGACGAGGTAGTGGAAACGGACGCACATAATATTTAACAAAGCCGTGTGTGGGTATAATTTAATAATTAATTGGTTGGAATATCACTATTATTGGCCATTATGTCTGAACAACAGGAATTCAACGTGGGTGAGACCTCAACATGGCCGCTATACTTGACGCAATTAAAGATTTTTTTTTATCGAAAAACATCGTTGAGGATACGCAGAAGAGAGCCCATTTTTTGTGTAGTTGTGGGTTAGCTACGTTAAAAATCCTCAATGACGAATTTGGGGCACATGATTTGAGCAAGATTCCATTTGTAGAATTGATTGATCGGCTGACTACGCGGTTCGCGCCTCGACCAAACGAGACAGTGCAGTACCACCAGTTCACCCGTCGACGCCAGCAGATAGGGGAGAGTATAGATGTGTTTGCCACTGATCTTCGCTGAATTGCCGATGGTTGTGATTTTGGTGGTGAGGCGGTAATGGAAAAGATGCTCCGTAATCAATTTGTTTGCGGATTGGCTGACACTCAGTTACAGCAACAATTTTTTATCAAGCCCGACCTGACATTTAAAATAGCAATAGAAGCTGCCAAAGCGGCTGAAGTTGCCAGAAAATATGTAGAGGATGTACGGGATGAAGCAACAACACACGGAGCTGTATATGAGATTGGTAGCCAGGCCCAATATAAACCTACGTTCCGGTGAACGCGCCGGCAGGACACAAACCAAGGGTCACAACCGTAAGTAGGGAATCCACCCTCAATCAAAGTAGGGCCTGGCCAGGGCACGGCATTTCTTTCCGGGACAGTGTTTGAGATGTGCAGGGCAACATCAAACACGCCGCTGTACGGTGGCTCGAAACAAGCTTTACTGTACAGTTTGTGATCGAAGAGGGCATGTGGAGCTTGTTTGTCTTTCGGAGACGAGACATGGTAGGAATACAGCAAGGGCACATCAGGTAACGGATATAACAGAGCCTCATAAACAGGATTCCGAGGAGCTATCAATAGAGGGGCTGGAACTATATAATATTAAAGACGTATCGAAACATAGTGTGCCTGAAACCAAGAGGCAACCCACAATGCCAGCAATAAGACTTTCTCTGCGCATAGACGGTATGTTTCACACCATGGAGGTAGACACAGGGGCAGCCCTGACGCTCATCTCGGAGGAAACTTATAAAGTATTGTGGCCGCACCAACCCAAGTTAGAATCCTTGGATTTGGATTTGCGTACCTGGGCAGCTGACACACCACTTAGGCTACTAGGCTCAAAATCAGTAGAGGTTCAATTTAAAGAAAAACGAGCGACCCTAACCCTGGCAGTAGCCACAGGCCATGGACCCAGTCTACTTGGAAGACCGTGGTTTGAGCCCCTTGGGCTTACAATTCATGGGCTGAGTGTTATAGGCAACACTTTAGCGAACACAGAGCAAAATCCTACCAGCATTCAGAGTCAACAAGAATTACCGGTACCTGGATACTGGACAAACAATAAGGTCACAGTGCAAAATACCCTGCTTACGCCGAGTGAAGTTGAGGATTTAAACACCATAGTACAAGGTTACCTGGCAGTGGCCGACCCCACATTTGGAGAGTTTTAATGGACCTATGGTGAGATGGAGCTGGATCCATCCATACACCAAAATATTGTAAGGCCAGGCAAGTACCATTTGCGTTAAGAGACAGAGTGGATAAGGAAATTCAAAGGCTAGTTGATCTGGGGGTGTATGAGCCTGTGACATACTCTAGACGGGCCACACCATTAGTTATAATTGAAAAAGGAAATGGGGAGCTTCGTCTTTGTGGGGACTACAGGGCAACATTGAACAAAGCCTGATACATACTCCTTACCTACAGCGTCAGCGGCTTTCGCACAACTGGCAGGAGGAACCATTTTCTCACAAATTGATTTAGAGCAAGCATATACGCAGCTCAAAGTAGACGTGGAATCTGCAGATGTTTTAACAGTAAACACAATCAGGGGACTCCAACGGGTGCACCACTTGCCATTCGGGATTACCGCGGCACCAGGCATTTTCCAAAGAATGATGGCTAACTTATTCGCAAATATGGAGGGAGTGGCCATCCTACTGGACGACATAGTAGTGGCAAGTAGAACGTTCCAAGAACACAAGGACAAACTCTGTCAGGTGCTTCAGCGACTCAGTGATGCGGGTCTTCGGGTGAAAATAGCAAAATGTCAGTTTGGAGTCCCAGCAACAACCTTTTTGGGATATCGAATTGATGCTTCAGACCTACACCCAATGTCTGAAAAAGTGAGTGCTATTCAGAATGCCCCAGAACCTGTGAATAAAACACAGTTGCAGTCATTTTTAGGCCTGCTGAACTTTTATGAGTGTTTTCTACACAACAAAGCTACTATCCTGGAACCACTTCATCGTCTATTGGACCAACACAGTGAGTGGAACTGGACGCAGGAACATAGGGAAGCCATGGATGCAGCTAAAATGCTACTAACATCAGCACCGGTCTTGGTTCACTACGACCCAAACAAACCTGTTGTCCTTACCTGTGATGCCAGCTCTTGTGGAATTGGAGCAGTACTAGCCCACATAATGGAAAATGGGATTGAGAAGCCAATAGCATTTGGGTCTAGGACACTCACCAAAGCGGAGCGCAACTATTCACAAATAGACAAAGAAGGCTTAGCTCTTGTCTATGGGGTGACAAAGTTTCGTCAAAACCTCCTTTGTCGCAAATTTACAGCAGTGACAGATCACAAACCACTTTTAGGACTTTTAGCTGCTGACAAACCCATTCCAACAGTGGTTTCACCTCGCATGCTCAGATGGTCATTAATCCTATCAGCCTACGACTATGACCTGCAGTATCGACCGGGCAAGAAAGTGGGGCATGCAGACTACCAGAACCCACTGAAAAGCAAGCTTACCCAGAGCCATTGGGAGTTTACTTACTGGATATATCAGGTGAAGGACCTATACCGTCATCCCAAGTGGCGTACGAAACGGAAAGGGATGCGGTATTGAGCAAAGTTAAAAGATTGATTGAAACGAGGTGGCCAGATTGTAAGCCTGGGCCAGACCTAACACCGTTTTGGACGTTACGCCAGGAACTGAACACTTCAAGAGGGTGTGTGATCAGAGTCGTCATGCCAACCTCTTTAAGACCAGCAGCTCTACAGCTACTTCATAACACACACCTGGGAATCATAAACACAAAGTATGCAGCACGCAGTTCAATGTGGTGGCCAAACATAGACAAGGAAGTAGAAGCGACTGTACGAAGCTGCAATATCTGCCAAGAAGTTAAACATAACCCAATCAAGGCAACAACGCACCCATGGCCGAACCCCAGCAAACCGTGGTCCAGATTTCACATTGACTTTGCCGGAACAGTAGAAGGACACACACTACTCCTGGTAGTGGATGCATATTCCAAATGGATAGAAGCCACCACAATAAGCTCAATGACAGCCGGATCACTTATCAAGAATATGCGAGAGATTTTCGCAAGACATGGCATTCCAGACACACTAGTTAGCGACAATGGTACACAGTTAGTGTCTGCTGAGTTTTCTGAATTCTTGAGGAAAAATGGAGTCGTACATGTGAGAACACCGCCATATCACCCTTCAAGTAATGGGCAGGCCGAACGGGCAGTAGAAACTTTATAAAAAACGGTCTAAAAAACATGTAAAGGGAGATTGGCATACACGTCTTGCGCGTGTCCTTTTTAGCCACAGAATCACCCCACACGCAACCACTGGAGTGGCTCCGGCAGAATTGCTTATGGGTCGTAAACTGCAAACGGCTCTAGAAATGCTCCATCCGGACCACACATCACACAAGGAAGGAAAGCAAAAGACAAACAAACACCCTAAGCGACAGTTCCACCTAGGAGACACAGTGTGGATTCGGGAATATTCTGCCAACCACCCCAAGTGGACCCAGGGCACAGTGGGAAAATCCTTAGGAGAATGGATGTATGAAGTAACCAACAAGGATGGTCGTAGACAGAGAAGGCATGTTGACCAGCTCAGACAGGCAAGCAGCAATATTCTCAGAGAGAACAGCACTTGCCTTTACAACTATTCCAGTGGGAGGACACACCGGGGCAACAAGAATCAGACCAGGATCCACCTCCATTGTTGGAACGACACCAGGAGATGATACCACAGCAAGAGAAGTCCGGGGAACCGGGACAAACAAGTGGGCAAAACCAACAGGCAACACAAAAACGAGGAAGGCCTTGTAAGGAGCAGCAACAACAAGCACCCTGTTTACAGCCAGTGAACACCAAGCACCCACATCAGCCACTCTCCTTGCAACTCAGAGGAAGGATACACGAGCCACCTTTGTTGAGGCCACAAAGGATAATCCTCGTTATGTTAACTAAAATTGAAATTAGTGAGTGGGGGAGAAACTGCATAGTTTTAGGGAAACAAACCAAAAACACACTGTGAGGGGAGGGCTGTAGTATATGTATGTTACAAGTCTTGTTGTGCGCCGGAGATTGTAAACAACTGAGAAACAAGTGAAGCGTGAAAACCGCCATGACAGACAAACGAGGTAGCGTCAGTGTTACGAGGTAACTGGCGTGAACTGTACCTAGGATATTCGTGTTATAATGTGACCTCTGTTATCACCCACATACATAACACTCTGTCAACAACATTTGGTCTAGTGCAATGGCGTGTGGTCAATTATGGACAAAGGGAAGCAATGAGGCTACAATAAAGGGGGTCTTGTGGACAAAGGGAAGCAATGAGGCTACAATAAAGGGGGTCTTATGGACAAAGGGAAGCAATGAGGCTACAATAAAGGGGGTCTTGTGGACAAAGGGAAGCAATGAGGCTACAATAAATGGGGTCTTGTGGACAAAGGGAAGCAATGAGGCTACAATAAATGGGGTCTTGTGGACAATAGTCTAATTGGAAGCTCATTGTTTTTTTATAGTTAAATATTCTGGGAAAGAAAGCAAGGGGGGTGACTCAAACATGAATGGAATAAAACAAAATAATTGGTGATCTTAGAAATATTACCACAATCATTAAATTATAAATATATTTAAATAATAATAACGGTTAATTATGATTGCCAACATTTTTTTCATGGGTTGTGGCCTGCAAATGAGTGTGACCTTTGGCCTATCTTATAGTTTTGAATCCGGATTTATTCTACATGCCATTATCATTGTAAATAGTAAGGTCAACTATATAATTTTCCGCCAACCCAACATACTGATATTTACTATACATCTTCATAAAATTAATTATTGAAACATCAAAGTTTTTTTCATAGGTTGCCTGTTTCAATTATTCTATTTTTCTCATAAAAAAAAAACCCAGACAAAAACTACGCTTCAAAATATGATTTATGAATACACAGCAGCTTCCACTGCTGCACTTGTTGACACATTTGTCATTCCACTACTGCATACAAAGAAACAAACCACTTCCCTTGGGGACCAAACAAGCGTCAATATTCTGTAAAATAAAACTAAACTTACTGTAAATTGTTGATAATTACGTTACTTTGTAATAGAATGCCCATAATTATATCTAGAAACAATAAATATCGGTTAAAATAAACTAAAAAATAAGATTTTAACAATATTAAACGTAGGATTATACACCAACCACATTAGTGAACTCATGCACTAATACTCGCCTAAGGAAACACTGCTTCCCTTTCCCGATGAGGGCCGGACAGACCCGAAACAAACGATTGACGAATAAAGAGCGAGTGAGACCAGCTGGCTGACCGGTCAGACTGAAAGAAGAGCTGCGACCTCAACTCAGTATACTGGTTGGAGAGGATTCTATTACAATAATAATCTGTTTTAACTTCATGTTCCTTTTATTTCCTTTTTTCCTTCTTTACTTTTAGTGAAGCGTTGCTTCCCTTGAATAAACACCACTGGTCTAGTGGTGCATTATCAATGAGAGGCTGTTTTTACCGACATCCTTGATCCAGGGACGTCTACTACCACCTCAGCAACACCATTACAATGATATCAACATTTTTATTCATAACAAAAGGATTTCTGTAAAATGCTGGTGATGACTAAACATAGTCCAGTTAATTTGTTAATCAAGTGGCATTAAAAGTTGGTCCATAGTATTTTATTTGCACAGTTCCATTCTCTTAATTTTAACATTACTTTGAGGTAATATATTATTGTTTATAAATACAAAAAACTGTCTGACACATCAATGTATTTAACAAAATAGTTTGAGTATATTTTAAAGTGGCATCTGTACTAATTTGAATAATTACATAAATTGCAATTTTTCTTCTTGATAGCTTTTCATATTAGTCCTGTGTAAGTATAAAATGAATTGATCTTGAATAGCAGTCTAATTAACAACTGTAACTTAAACTTCACTTGACCATGCTAGGTCAATATTCTCTGGGTTATAACAAGTTTAATTAAGCGACGGAGAGTGAAGGTTGGAGACTGTATCATCGATTCATGTAAGATAAAATTAACAAATTGTTAAGTAATCTCCAAAGAGGCTGATTGAGTAGCAACACTGCATTCACAGTTAAAAATAGTTCTTTTAGAATAGTAGTATACTTGCGAAATAAAGTCACCAAATAAAGTTAGTTTGTCTCTAGACATTCTGACAATAATTAAAAAAACTGTAAGTATAGTGTGTGTTGTGATTATTACACTAATGTTTAACTCTGTACAAAGGAAGCTTACAAAAGAACTTCAATGGACCAGAGGGCACTCTACAATAATCTAGTCAGTGCAACAATGTGTTCGGCTGGCATCGGGAGGATATATATATATGTATATATGTATTTTATAAACAATTAATGACATGCTTATTACATTTAATCCTAATGTGGAGTGTGTATATGCACACATGTGCTTGCCACAAACATACCATCGGAATAAACAAGAGAGTGGAGGAATAATATGGAAATGAAAGTTTCAAAAATAATTTAGGTTTGATAGCCAAGTTCAACTAATTTGAAATGGTTTTCTCACAAGATTACTAAATTGTAGTAAGAAAACAATAATAAGGTTTATTATCACTTAGTTTATTTAAAATCCGCCACTCTCTTGTGTGTTGTATTTATAAGAAATATTTGCTTCAGTCAAAAGTTTAATTATTTCTTCCTTCACGTTATCAACAAACTTAAATGTTCACATGTCCTCATCACAGCACACACATCACAAATATTGTTACAAAAGCCAGTGTAGCCAACATACCCAAGAGGGCGAAAAATAACAATAGTTAAAACAACATTTTTTTCACATTAGGTGTAGTAGTTATTAAAATATAAACAAGGGATGAACAAAATTACAAATATGTAGGACTGACCCAGCTATTCATAGAGAAATAAATTTCAAAATTTATAGAATATAGTAAATTTTTAAGTTTTATGTAAGCAATTGTATAATTTTAAAGCGTATTGGCTAAAAGTTTAACAAAGTACTTGAAATGTACCAACAGTATTAATGTGTAAAATATATAGTAAGTGTAAATTGATGTGAAGTATTGGTATTAATACTGGCAGTATCTGAATAAAGTGTACATTGTCAATAACAAAACCTTAAAATGTGGTATTTATACATAATTGAGAATGCAGTATTATATTATTATTTGTTAATAAAATATATATTTTAGTAAAAAATATGTGATTTCTTGGATGTGAGTGATAAAATTGATAAATGTGTGACATGCTAATATTTGCCTTTTCATAAATTAGATAATTGAATTAATTATTTAGCATTGTGGTTGCCCAACCACATCGATATAAATTACCATATGAAAGCCAAATTCCATCTTTACATGGTTAAAAATCTAATCACTTAGCCACAAGTGAAACTTACAAAAACTTTAAAACTAGGAAAATGATTACTTTCTAACCTTTAAATTTTAAATCTTAGTTTGAAGGGTGTGCATTAGTAATATTGGCTGATGTTATCTCTTAGTACTATGATTAAGTACATGCAACCAATAATTAATATTTTTTTATCACTTATGCTTTACAAAATGCTGCAATGGCTGTAAGCAGTTATGAAGAGCTGCTAGTGCTTAGATTACAAATTTAGTAAAGATTTGTTAAATTGTCCTCTAATTGGGGATATTTAACAAATCACACTAAGTAAGTCTGCAAATACCAGTAGACTGGCTAAGTAATATACTTTTTTCCTCACACATTAATAATAAAGCCCTTACAGTTGTCGATATGAGCATTTTATAACCGAGCTCAGCAGAAATCCATGCAGTGTTGCCTATTATATTACTTGAATAAACAGTTTTGAATTGTGTCAAGGCTGCAAGAGCTCTCAAAATTAACAACAAAGAATCACTCTCTTTGTTAACATTTGTCATTTAAAGGTGGGTTTGCAGTAAGGTATTTCTATTTATTTATTTTATAAAAGCCAATATTTGTATAATTGTGTCCCTAACAAGTACAGGTAGTTGTACAGATCACTATATTTGTGTTATCAGGGCCGCTTGCACAAACCTCTCTCTCAGTTGCACCATTAACAATCAGGAGGTGTAATATCTGACCAGTTCTCTCCCATTCTCTGATCGGCAGGGGTTTTACTACTTGTTGAGGATATAATTACTCTAATGGTTATGGAAGCATACTAGACTTAGGCTACCAACATTTGCAGGAATGGAGAGTGGTAAACTATTTAGGAAAAACCACCCTCAATATACCCAAACAGGATTTGAACCCTGATCTCCGTCATCAACAGGCCAGTCTAACATAGAATTGAAGTCTTGGACCATTCAGCAACTGAAGCGGGTATCGTCGGTTGTTTGGGTACATAACCTATAAGTTTTTATAAATGAATTAGTTGTTGCATCCTTATTTAAGTGATTCATAAAAGTAAAGTTTGTGTTTTTTATCTATGAGTATGATTTATTTTAAGGATTGTAGTGCCAATTTGGATAAACTTTTTCAAATATATAAAGATGTTATAGAGAATGGTTGATATCCAAAACTGCTACAGGAAAAAGTGAACTATATTTTAAATGTAAATAAAATTTAAAATGAGGCCTAAGCCGAGTATATTTTATTGTGTGTATTTATTAATGTTACTATAACATTGTTTAAAACATATTTCTTAACAAACATGCCAAAATTGTAATTTATTGAAATGGACAGGTCCACCAAGGGGTTGGGATTATTGTTTCCATGTATTGGGCCCAGGATTCAGATTAACAAATAAAACATTCTGAGAAGCAGGGTTTCCTCCAGAGGAACTTACTGGCAAGTTACAAGGAGACTTATTTGGTGCATGCAGAGAGGCAGGTAGTGAATCAAGTCCAATTTAAATATTTTACTATGGGTGTAACCTTTTCATCGTTAGGTTATGGTATAATTTGCATAGATTGCTTTTGTTTTGTAAAAGTGACCAGTAATTAAAAAAAGCGTATATATTTAAGTCGAGCAGTGGCAGCATAACCAGAAAGGGGAATCTTTCTCCACTTGAGAAATTATGTCCCCCTCCTCCTGCTTGGAATAAGCTTGACTCTCTTTAGATTTATTTAACTCCCCTTTGATATTATCGGATATTAAGTTGAAAAATGGTTTTGTATCAAACTCCATATACCTTATAGAGGCATCCAAGCATTAACATTTCCAAGGAAAAACAAATCCAAATAATATCTGCGCATCCAATTTTCTAAAATTTGCTGGGAGAGGCTCACTCTAAATATCTTCTGGTTAAAAAAATCAAGGTGAAGGACCCTCCGACCAACTTTTAAAGGCATCCAGTTTTCAAAAATTTGCCGATAGAATACAACTTCAATATCTTCTGGGAGATTCCGATTTTTAAATATTTACATATAGTCCCCAAACCCCTCCCTTTAGCTTTGGGGTCAAGGTGCCTCAAAACTATTTTTATTTGCTAAGAAATTTACCCCCCCTCCCCCCTAAACAAATAAAGTTTCACCGCCAATGAAGTCAAGTAGAACAAAGCAACAAGACCCTGGTACTAGGCCCGATTTGAGCGCCTGGGGTCGGGGTGGGGTCCCTGGAAATGGGGTGTATATATATATATAAGAGATGTTTATATATATATTTTATTTGGCTCTGGATTGAGTTCTAATTACGATAGTGGGTTAGGAATAGAGAATGTTGATTTTAGAGGAAGTGAACACACATTTGCGTGGAGGGAGAGTGGAAAGACATTTAGGGAAAACCACCACCCAGTTCACCTGAACAAGATTCAAACCCTGATCTCCCTGCCTTTGATACCAGCGCATTAGCTAAATACGCCACCAAGGTGGGTAATATTAGATCTAATTAATATCGGACATTTTACAAACACATACAGTGTTGCCATGTTTGTTTTACTTAACTAATTAATCAAATCAGCTGATTGGCAATTGGGGGAATATGAATCATGCGGTTTGTGCAACCAACCCGAGTGCTATAATGTCAAGTTTAACATTTCAAATAATAACACCGCTTTTAAGTTCTTTTGTTAAATTTCTAAAAACAATCAATGTTAAAGTGGTTTTATTTTTGAATAGTTTACAGGAAATTTGGGAGCTGTTTCTGTACATTTGAAATAAAGTTTAGGAAAGTGATAGGAACAAATACTATGAACTTATTTGTGCCTGTGAGGATAGAAAAAATGATTTGTCACTCTTAAGAACTGGACACAGATGATATCTCTTGGTTGTTTTTAGACTATGCTCAAACTATCAAAATGAACATTAAATTAGCCAGGAATTGTTTGTATGTAACTAACAATTCTTTAGTAAAGGAATTCAAAAGAAACGCAAGAAACAAAAAGCAAATTTACTTTTCACATTAACTATTTATTTCAATACTGGTTTTATTAAAAAATAAAAATAAATAAAAACTTTGTACTGATATGAAGCACAATGAGTGTTGCTACTGTTTATAATGACTATGCTCTCTTCTGACCAATTAATAATGAATTGATAATACAATATGTTAATCAAATGACACAGAAATATGATAATGAATGCACAATTTGGCAGCAGCCAATAACAATAACAACTTTACAATTTTGATGAATCAAAACTTTCATTTTTAAAGCAGTTGTATTATTATATTCATAAGAGTTAAGTGAAATAAATAATGAACAGAATTAAGGCAGTGACAAATATTTCAGAGATTTACAATTACAAATAGCTTAATATTCTTTAAAATTACTAAGGGCATTAAGTTGGCAAGGAAAAATAATTTAATGTTCGCTATTATGAATTATTAGATGGGCAGGAGGTTAACTTCTAAAACTTCTGTTTGTAAAGTGAAACTTAATTCATGGCTAATTTAGTAAGTAAAGATGGTAATGACAAGGCCATGAAAGGTGATAAATTTGAAAGAAGAAGTATGTAACGAGGGCAGCAGGGAGAGGTATTCTACAGGTGTGTAGGAGACTACTATGGAAAAGAGAATTGCTCCTGAAGTGAAAATAAGTGATGTATGGAGCATACTTCATAGCCAACGTATGCAGAGGAAACTTGGACTTCGGATATAAGAAAAAAAGAAAGTGGAGATCATGGGAATGAAGTTATTGAGGATCATGTTAGCTGCCACCATTAGGAATGAAGATGTAAGGTCTAGAGTTGGGGTTCATGAGATAGTTGAGGAAGCAGGGATGTAATGGAAGGAACAGATAACAGCAAGTGTGCAAGTGAGAGGAGAGGGGAAGAGAGTGCAGGAGGAAGAATGGTAGAAGTACAGAGGGAGATAGAGGCATTTTACCAAACAAACCCACCCACAGGCTGGAAACAGTTCATCTTGATGATGAGAAAAATGATTTTAGTTCTCTCATAATTAATAGCAAAAATTAGCAAGGCTGTGAAATCATTTGCCAAAGAGAGTCTTATATGTGTAGTAATTGCAATTAAGAGATATTAAAACAAAATCTATATAAGGAAAATAATTTTACATATCAATGAAAAAATAATTCCTAAAACATAGTAAAATCTTTCTTAAATTTTTGGTGTATAGGCTTAATTTTTTTTTGTAAAATTACAGTTGCTTATAAAAATT
This sequence comes from Timema cristinae, assembly GCA_039000515.1. NCBI lineage: Eukaryota > Metazoa > Arthropoda > Insecta > Phasmatodea > Timematidae > Timema > Timema cristinae. Next base: position 5,365,558 of record JBCFYV010003508.1, on the reverse strand, counting down.
ATCATCATTTCAGGTGGCAAGTAATTTAATTTAATGAAAAAATGAATAACAATGTCACAGCCCATATTAATACAAAATTATTCATAACTGGCAATGTTTCTAAATTTTACAGTACCAAAGTATTGTAAATACGTTTTTACAAAAAACATCTTTCAGTTGTTTGTTAACTTCAATATTGTAGTTAATAATAATAGGCATTGTTTACAAACTTATAACTATAAAATTTAAATAGCGTTCAAGTATCACATTACCATAAACATCATCATTAAACAAAACAAAGAGTTGTCCAAATTGTAGCAACATCACTACAACATAAGATGACTTCTAGTAAAGTGTTTTGTTTGAAGCTTACCTGCAATAACGATGCAACATCACTACAACATAAGATGACTTCTAGTAAAGTGTTTTATTTGAAGCTTACCTGCAATAACGACGCAACATCACTACAACATAAGATGACTTCTAGTAATGTTTGTTTTAAGTTACTGCAATAACAATGCAACATACTATAAAATAAGATGACTTCTAGTAAAGTGTTTTTTGAAGCTTACCTTTCAATAATGATGCAACATCACTACAACATAAGATGACTTCTAGTAAAGTGTTTTGTTTGAAGCTTACCTGCAATAACGATGCAACATCACTACAACATAAGATGACTTCTAGTAAAGTGTTTTTTTGAAGCTTACCTGCAATAACGATGCAACATCACTACAACATAAGATGACTTCTAGTAAAGTGTTTTGTTTGAAGCTTACCTGCAATAACGATGCAACATCACTACAACATAAGATGACTTCTAGTAAAGTGTTTTATTTGAAGCTTACCTGCAATAACGACGCAACATCACTACAACATAAGATGACTTTTAGTAAAGTGTTTTGTTTGAAGCTTACCTGCAATAACAAGCAACATCACTACAACATAAGATGACTTCTAGTAAAGTGTTTTGTTTGAAACTTACCTGCAATAACGATGCAACATCACTACAACATAAGATGACTTCTAGTAAAGTGTTTTGTTTGAAGCTTACCTGCAATAACGATGCAACATCACTACAACATAAGATGACTTCTAGTAAAGTGTTTTGTTTGAAGCTTACCTGCAATAACGATGCAACATCACTACAACATAAGATGACTTCTAGTAAAGTGTTTTGTTTGAAGCTTACCTGCAATAACGATGCAACATCACTACAACATAAGATGACTTCTAGTAAAGTGTTTTGTTTGAAGCTTACCTGCAATAACGATGCAACATCACTACAACATAAGATGACTTCTAGTAAAGTGTTTTGTTTGAAGCTTACCTGCAATAATGATGCAACATCACTACAACATATGATGACTTCTAGTAAAGTGTTTTGTTTGAAGCTTACCTGCAATAACGATGCAACATCACTACAACATAAGATGACTTCTAGTAAATTGTTTTGTTTGAAGCTTACCTGCAATAACGATGCAACATCACTTGTTTTCCTAACAAGAGACATTATACATTTCCATTGATCTTTTTTTTAGTTCCCATATTTTAAAACAATTTTCCAATTAGGTCACAATTCTAAACACTGAAAATTTAAGTTGAAAAGTCACTAAGAAAACATGCATTAATTTTAACATCAGTTACAAATTAAAGTTAATTCTGATCAAAATATGGCTACTTATAATATATATGAAGTATGGCACGACAGCTGAGCTGGAACCTTTATAAAACAAGTAATCTTTAGCCTCTGTCTTTATACAATAAATAATATAATATAGGATAGGAGAAATGTTTCTCCAATTCAAAACATGTCCCCATGTTTCCATAAAGAGCACAATTAAGGCATGCACAGTTCCCTCACACTATATTATCTGTTGAAATGCTGACAAAGCACTGTCATTGTTACTCTTGTAAATTAATAAAGTTGAGGGCTAAAACGTGTGTAGCAGTTTAACTGACGGACCAAGTCTTGTATTGTAACTTTGCTACATTACCCCTTTTAGATTGTTTAAAAAGAATATAAACAGAGTGGAAAGGCTGTTCCTAAAAAGTAGTGTTGTATTTTTGATGGAGAGTTGTAAATAGCAGTTTCTGGTGTTACGTCATAAAGAATTGAACCTTATAGCATGGCTGATACGATGGCGAGATGTGTCCATGATACTTGAAGAGATAATTAACAACTTTATTGTTTGATTCAATCAAAATATTTTTCAAATGAACGATTAAATGCCATGAGACTATACTAATATATATTTTTAAACATGATACAATTTACAAAAACTTTACAATGCCTTATAGTTAAGTTAGTGTGTATGTGATCTCCAAATTAAGCTTTCCCTAAAAAGATTTTTCTTTTTCTTTTCCTAGTTAATAAAAAACATGGAAACACTAATAAACAAAATGAAACTATTGCACATGCACCTTTTTAACCAACACATGAAACAATCCTAGCAAACAGTGCCAGTTTTTGAATTTGACTTTTATAGCAGGAAGAGAGATTATTTCCCAAACACCGATTGGTTAAACTTTGTGTTTGTGTATAAAATAACATATAAAAACCTTTTCAAATATCACGTAAATGCAAAATTTAAATAGAGGGGATCTGAAGGTTTACTATCAAATCAAAACAATAATTTAAAATAACAATTCTTAGGAATTGTCTTTGTCAGGAATAAAAATTTGTGAGCGCCCAAAGAACTCAGAACTACATATACTTAATTTGACCAATTGAACAATGATAGAATGGTCAGCAATGACAGAATTATAAAAATACACTACATGTTGTATAAATATTATATATCCTAGTTTAATAGAAAATAGCTAAATATTTTACTAATATGGGGCAGTTTTTATAAGGAATCATTGTTTGAGTTCTTAATTACTAATTTTATGTTGCCACACTGACTGTACAGAAGTTTGTTAAACTTTGCATGATTGTGTGTGTAGAGTGGTAATTAGGGAGAGGTCACCAGTCAACAGTTTACAACTCTTGTCACACACAGCAGCACCATGAAGGTCCATGAAGGTCCGGTGACAAATCTTCACACACCTACATCCTGCTTTACTGAGCACACCTTCAATTTATCCTTACAGTGATGGCGATCTTGTTGGATGCTGTGAATTATTTGTTGCTTTCTGTGGCCAACCTGTAAACAAAGACAGTAACAATATATTTTGCTTTAAACAGTGTTTAGTTTGAAGTTTGAATTCAATATAGTGTTACAATTAAAAGGTGAACAAAGTTCACACTTTATACGAGGGCCGGCTCTACCAAAAGTACAACACGTGTAGTTGCACGGAACGGCAAGTTTGGGTGGCGGCAAAAATGTGAGAAATTTAAAAATAATTAATAAAAAAACATGTTTGCATCTATTTCTTCTCTGTCAGAGCTGTTTTACAAATCCCCTAAAAACCTAATTGGTAACAGTTGGTAGGTCAGTTGGCAACACTGGCCACACCTGATGAAATGAAAATATTCATTTGTTTCCGAGTGAGAATCACAGTAAGTTGATTTTATGCAGGTGTTGCAATGATTTAATTAGGGCTCTGATTTTTATTTAGTATTAACCTACAAAATATAAAGATAGATCAGAGTTGTAGTGCCAGGATAGACTATGAGGCTTGGTCTCCCTAAACCTTTTATTGGAAGCTTAAGAACAAGACATACCAAAGGTTTATATTATATACTATTGTAAATTTAAAAACAACTCCCAAAGTGATAAAATTTACATACACTTACACTTTGTAACAAATGTATTTTTTTCTAGTTTTTATCAATCCTGTCAGATTCTCACCCCTCTATTCCTGTCCAGGCCAACTTAGGTCATGGCCTAGGGCGCAGAATGAGTAGTTGGTAGTTGGGAAAATGGAGAGAGAAAGGCACAGTTTTAGGGAACTGTCCTTCTCAGACTGCACAAGATGAACAAATATGTTCAGAACGTTGATGTAAATGTCTTGGCAGAGTAAAAGTTCTCAAGTCACTCATTAAGTTCTTTAATGAACTTCAGGAGCAGTTTGATTTGTATGAATAGAAAGATCTAGAAGACTGCAAAAAGGAAACGTACGAGGAAGATGAAAGACAACAGACTGTCAAAAAACTTCAAGCGGACAAGACACACGATGGAGAGGTATTTTTTCTGGGCATTACATTTTCAGAGTGAATGCATTCATCCCTATTGGTGACAGGCTGAAAGAAGAAATGGAAAAAAAGAAAGCGTTTTATATAAAGATTTCTCAGACAGATCTGATGCCATCACAAAAATGTGGACTTTGACCCCTGCAGAACATGAAGACGAGGGGAAGAAACTTCTCAAACGTTTTAAGGAAGATTTAGAACCGTCGGTAAGTGACGAGCTATTTCACCACAAATCTCATCTTCTGATCAGCAAGGTTGAAGATAGGAAGCCAGTATCACTTTACAAATGGCCAAAGAAAAATGACCCGCAAACAATCTAGCCAAATGTGGATATCCTGTTAAGAATGTATGTTTGCACACCTGTTAGCAGGCAGCTAAGAGGTCCTTTTCTTGTTTGAAAAGGATAAAAAAATTCCACAGATTGATGCTGAAGCAAAACAGACTTAACTCTCTGGCATTTCTCTGCCTTGAGGCAGATTTGACTCATAGTGTTTATTTCAACGGGACCATTGAAGCGTTAGCTTGGTCCAAAGCACGAGAAATAGTTTTTATAAGATTCTAAAATCTATGTTAAAATAACTTTTTATTCAAAATATTTTTGATTGTCTGTATTTTTTTCTAATTTTACTATTATATGGACTGAAATGCTGAGTAATATTATGTTTCTTTAAAATTATAGCCTTTCCAAATATTAACTGTGTTATTATAATTTACCATGATATCCTCACCTCAATTAATTTTTTATATACAAGTCAGAAAATAGTGTGACAGAATGTGAGATAGTTTATTTTCCATTAAACCCGCCTCGGTGGCGTAGTTGGCTAACATGCTTGTCGTGTTGAGCTTGACTGTTGAGGACGGGGAGATCAAGGTTTGAATCTCGGTCGGGTGAACTGGGGATGGTTTTTCCTAGATGGTTTTCCACTCTCCCTCCACACAAATGCGGGTTCACTTCCTCTAATTCAACCTTCCCAATTCCTAATCCATTAGCGTAATTAGTACTTAAAGCGTATAACCCGAACGGGTAGTAAATATTATTATTATTATTTTCCATTAACTTTTAACATTAAGTAATTCTAATGTTAAACTGTGAATGTGAGAATGCCAGGCCTCCACACCGTGGTTCGGATTCCACGTTAAACTGTAGGTTCTTCATTTCATCTCACAATCACCCTACCATTACACATTAGTGTAGGTGCGTATAACCCGAATGGGTAGTAAGACGCGGTGTTAATAATAATAATAATGTTAAACAAGTACTTATTGACTATGTTAATAATAAAATCTTTTAGAATAAAGAAATCTATTATATTTAACATAAAACCTGTTGAGCTATGATAGCTTTCGGAAGATTTTAAATAATTTTAATATTTATATATGTGTGTGTGTGTGTGTGTGTATATATATACATACATATTCATATATCAGACTGGACTTATCATGGCTTAGCTGATGTAGTCGTCACTGATGAGCCAGATTACTATACTGGAGTGGTTACTTACATAAAAAAACTATGCTGAAATAAATTAGTTCATTTTTTGTTTCTTTTATCATCTTTTCTTCACGAATGCACCGATACCCGCTGCAGGCATTCACCCCTCCAAGAGCTATTGCTCGGAGACGTGATTGGTCGACCCCCCTTCATTCCTATCTTACTGTGGTGTCAATCTGGGAACCTATTTAACAACATGTATAATCTAAAATAGACATAAAACAATATTATTATTATTAGCACCGCGTCTTACTACCCATTCAGGCTGTACACACTTACGCTAATGTGCAATGGTAGGGTGATTGTGAGATGAAATGAAGGACCTAAGGTTTAACGTGGAATCCTAACCACGGTGGAGGCCTGGCATTCCCCACATTCACAAATTGTGATTAATACATGTCTTGTCAGAGGTGAAGGAAGGGTTTGGTAATCAGATAAATCTGTGCCGGGACCAAGGATTGAACCCCGGCCGCCAGCACAGAAGTCTGACGCCTTATCCCTAGACCGCCAGGTCACCTATTAAAACAATATTCATTCTTCTTGGCGGAACATGTTAATAATGTTTTCTTTCTTCGTCTAATCTACTAGCTACAAGAGACAACTGCCCGGAACGCTATGGCGTCCAACTCCACTGTGACTACTATCAGCTCTAGCTCTAGTCCCCACCACTACAAGGACATTTTCTGAGTATCAACGCCAGGGGAATCAAACCTGGACTAAGCTTGCCAATATTCTACCAGTGAGCTGTTCAAGATTCGTCCCGTGACTAGGGTAAGTCTTCACTCGTAGTTTAAGGCAAAGTCTGTGATGGACGTGTGTCAATCATAAGCTAACAAATGAGCTATCATTAATATCTTGGCCACCGGTGACTCTGGAGTGGCTCAATTTTAGACCATGATTTCTACATGTTTGTTAAGACTGAAAGTGAATTATCCGTTATTTACCTTTCCTAAGACCAGCCAAAAATATATATGTACTTTGCAATTTACTATAAGTATACGAATCATGGATGAGGATATAAAAAAAAAACTTTAAAAAGTAGCCAAATAAAGGCACTAGATTTAAAATATACTTTGAGAATTTCGATCACAATCAATTAATAATTCAAGTTAAATTAAGATTATCAAAACTAGAACAATGTTGGATAGATTTTGAAAATGTAAAGTTACAAATTGAATTACTTGGCGATATATTAGTACATACGCATGAAAAGGAGATATTTCGATCTCGCAGTTTCAGGCGACACATATATTGAAGGCCATGCGGCTGGCCCGTTGTCAAACAAATCCGCTCCTACAGCAGTCACACACACAGACAAACAGTTAGGTTACCAGTAATTAATTTACCAACATTTCAAGGGAATTCCGACAAATGGTTGGGTTTTTATGACACATTTCAATCAGTCGGTGAAATGTGATGTAGCAAAGTTCATCCAACAACTATGATATAGCTAGGAGTAACTTGAAAGAGCGATATGAAAATAAGAGAGTTATTGTGGGCAAACATGTGCAGGCTCAGGCTTTGTTTGAGTCACGTCAACTTCTAGACGAAACAAACAAACATCTGAGAGCTTTGAGAGCTTTGGACCAACCGACATAAACGACAGACACACTATTGATATATTTTATCACATACACATTAGATAACACAACACACCGTGAATGGGAAACTTCAATATCAGGGAACACACTGCGACAATGAAAGAGCTTACCAAGTTTCTACAACATACAACATAGATGTCAAATATTAGAAGCTGTTGAATCCAAACCTTAACAATCAAATGTAAAGAGTAGCCTGCATTTTACGAATATGCTCAATACAAAGTGGGTATATGTAACACCACTTTATTTAAAGACGTATAAATTATGTAACCAATCACATAAAATATATCCCTGTGATACAGTTAACACACTTTCTATTCCAGAGAGGATCCAGCAAGAATAGGTTTATGTTTCAATTGTCTTAAGGATGATGGTAATCAGGTTAAGCAATGAAATTCAAGTACATGTAGAATTCGCAACAAAAACAGTACACTTTGTTACTAGATAAGATGATGCACACCCACACCTACACACAGAGGCCTCTAACAAATCTTCAGGAGTAGAGTTTTTCAAGGTCAAATGACAACAACCAGTTCACAGTATTGTTATCAACAACATTGATTGTCATGCTAGATATTAATGGAAACCCACATATTTGCAGAATTTTACTAGATTCAGGTTTTCACAGAAGAGCTTGTACAAAGGTTTGGTTTATGTTTCTCTTCAATATCGGGCATAGTGCAGTCAACAACTAGAGCGTCATACATTATTCAATGCAAGATAAAGTCTAGATTTAATACATACCCTGATAATTTATATTTTATAGTGTTGAATAGAATTACCTATTAGTCCTGTAGACAAATCAGCCACAGTTAACCTTGCAGATACAAACTTCAATGTACCTGTTAGGGTGGATATGTTAATCGGAGCAGAACTATTCTATGAATGTTTGTGTATAGGTCAAATTAGAGTTTCAAAGGGTGCACCAATTTTGTGATGAATAGTGTCAGGCAAGACTGATCTAAAAACCTCTTTAGAACAACATTCAACTTCAATTACATACGCTCATACAAACATAATGTAATTTTACAGACAACTATAACAATTGTGGCAGTTGGAGGATTGTCAATCTAGTGAAGCGTCATGTGAGGAACACTTCAAGAACAACTTCAAGAGAAATTCACAAGGACGTTTCATAGTCAAATTGCCAACTAAGGAGAACATAACTAAATTAGGTGATTCCAAGCACAGTGCAGTACAACAATTCCAACATTTAAAGAGGAAGTTTTCAAAAGTCTCAAACTAGGAACTTGACTCTTCTCATGGAAGAGAGTATTACCTACCACACCACGCGGTAATAAATGAGAGCAGCAGCACTACGAAACTTCGCGTGGTATTTGATGCATCTGTAAGATCTTCAACATGAGTTTCTCTTAATGACGCACTGATGGTCGGCCAGCAGTACAACAAGACCTATGTTCAAGACTACACAGATTTGTCATGACTGCTGACATTACAAAGATGTATCGGCAGATACAGGTGGATCCAGGAGATACTCAGCTACAAAGAATCCTCTGGCGAGATAGCCCTGGGAAACCGATCCAGATATTCTGGATTACAACAGTAACTTATGGTACTGCTTCAGCACCCTTTTTAGTGACAAGAGGTCTTCAACAACTTGCGTCAGATGAACAATATGATTTTCCGTTGGCCTCCCAGATAGTAATGAGAGACTTTTATGTAGATTATGTGATGACAGGCACACTCCATATTTGAAGCACAGGCACTTCAAGAGCAACTCACAGCCATGCTCAAACTTGGAAGGTTTCAATTGAGAAAATGGTGTTCAAACAATTTAGTGATAATAGCCGATCTTGACATGTAAATAAAAGCAATTCATCATGGGATCCATAAGGATGATGAAAGGTATAGCAAAACACTAGGTCTCTTGTGGAATCCTACTTTATAGACTATTTTCATTATTCAATAGGATAAGACAACATTGTTACACGTGTTCAAAACACACTATACTTTCAGATATAGCACATATCTTTGCCCCACTAGGACTTATTGGGCCAGTAATAGTCAAGGCAACAATTGTGGCCACTCAGGATAGGATGAACTCTTACCCACAGCTCATCTCACAGTATGGAATACATACCTCAATGAGCTTCATGTACCCAGAAAAGTCCTATCAGAGGTCACCTACAGTGCGTGTATCTACATCAAATGCACCGACTATGCAGGAAACACCACCATCAATCTATTATGTTCTAAATCACATGTTGCACCACTCAAAAAGGTGACACTGCCCAAACATGAACCTTGTTTAGCATTGTTATTGGCACCGCTAGTGCACAAGACTTGCAACTTCAGCAAATGCACCTGTTCTGATTAAACCATAGGTTTAGCATGGTTGAATTCCCCTTACAACCAATGGAAAACATCTGTACCTAACCAGGTAGCAGAGATTCAAGAGTTAACAAGGATGTAACAATGGTCACATGTACATTCTTAAGACAGCCCCAGCTGATTATATTTACAGGGGCATGACACCCAAACAAATACGTAATGCAGGATTGTGGTGGCATGGACCATCTTGGCTAGTAAATGAACAGGATTCTACACCAACTTATGAGCCAGAAGACTCAGTCGACTTACCATAAAGGTATAAATTGACAGTTACAATGGTAGTCACTGAGCATCAAACCTTGATTACATTGCAGCGAATAACAGCTTATTGTTTATGGACTATAAGAGATGTGAAACCATTTTCAATTGATAGGAAGAAAGGACCAATAAGCGGAGAAGAACTACATAACACTCTTAGCCATTGGATTAAGTTCATTACACTGGGTTTGCAGAAGACCTATGTAACTTATTACATTCCAAGCAAGTTAACCCACAGGGTTGAGCCAAAACATTATCCCCATTTATCGATAAGGATGGACTCATCAGAGTTGGAGGCAGAATTCAAAAGGCTCTAGCACCATAAAATCAGAAAAATCCAATTGTCTTACCCAATAAGAATAAACTAACGTACTTGATCACATAACATGAACATGTAAAAGAATTACATGCTGGGCCACAGGCTCTACTTGCAGCAATATGACAAGTATACTGGCCACTAAACGGGCGCAATTTAACACATTGAACAGTTCATAATTGTGTCCAATGTTTCAAGGTTAACCCTAAGTCCATGCTTCAACTCATGGGTGAGCTACCACAGCATAAATTACAACCCACAAGACCATTCTTACACACTGGAGTTGATTATTGTGGTTCAGTGTACATTCAAACTTGTCGCCGACATGGAAATACCACAATAAAAACTTACATAGCAGTTTTTGTCTTCTTTGCAACAAAGGCAGTGCATTTAGAATTAGTAAGCGATCTGACCTGACAAAGTTTCCTGGAGGCCTTAAAACGGTTTATGGCTCGCTGGGGCAAATGTTCTCATATCTGTTCAGACAATGCAACAAATTTCGTAGATGCCAATCATGAAATTCAAGAACTTCACAATATGTTTACATCTGAGATTCATCACCAGAAGGTAACGGATTTGTTGATAAGAGGCAAGGTCGAGTGGCATTTTACTGCCGCATGATTCCCTCACTTTGGAGGACTCTGGGAAGCCGCAGTTAAATCAGTGAAGTATCACCTCAAACATATTGTGGGAATTGCTTCATTAACATATGAAGAGATGTACACTTGTCTTAAATTCACGCCCTTTAACTCCAATGTCCTGTGATCCCAATGACTTGTCCCCCTTCACACCGGGCCATTTCCTAATTGAGGATGCACTCACCACCATGGTGGAGCTTGCTGGTCCAAGGAATATCTCACACAGCTCCAACAAAGGGTTAAATGGACTAAAGAACAACCGAGCTTGAAGAAAGGTGCTATGGTTCCCCTCTGAGATGAAAACTCCCTCTCCTCCCCCCTCAAATGGAATGTAGCTCACGTCAAACTTCATCCTGGAAGCAACTGGTTGGCGGGTGCTGCCACCATCAGAACATCGTCAGGAGTATCAAAAAGAGCTGTTGTAAGACTGTGTCTACTCTAAATGGAAAGTGACACACATTCATAATAGAACAACCTAAGACTTCCTATTGTTCATGTTCAAACTAAGGTACTAGACTTTATGTGATCAGAGTTATTTATACTATATAGATATTATTCATTGCACTTGTATGTGCTTGTTTACGTTTATTGACATGTGTATTACTTTTGCTTTTGTATGGATTGTTTTGTCAAGCATATCCAGTTAACTGTTGAAATTACTTCCTTTCAAGGTGGGCGACCTTAATCCTAGGTGATAAAGAGTGTTTTTGATGTCGCCACTAGGGGAAGAATTCGCAGCTGTGTGTGTATGTGGGAGTTAGCCAGGACTCTTGGTCAAGCAGTGCACCGGGACGGTCAGATGTGGTAGCATACTTCCTAACTCTAGATAAAATATCTATGGCCAATATTACTTATTCTATTTCCATCAATTCTACCACTCTTCTTTAATAAAGTGTGGGAAAATAAAAAATTAAATGTTATTCTAATTAATAAAAACCAATTAATTTATTTAAAATATTTTGTTACAATTACTTGCAAAGTAAGGTTTTCCCCCAAGTAATTACATTTGTCCCCAAACACCTGGTTCCCCAGAGACACGTGTTGGACCATGGTAGTGATCTGAGAGTGTGTAGCTGTGTGTGACTATTGGTGAACTGGTGTAATACAAGTAGAACTGACCCTGAGTTGTGTGATGTTGGCCCCAAACACCTGGTTCCCCAGAGACACGTGTTGGGCCATGGTAGTGATCTGAGAGTGTGTAGCTGTGTGTGACTATTGGTGAACTGGTGTAATACAAGTAGAACTGACCCTGAGTTGTGTGATGTTGGCCCCAAACACCTGGTTCCCCAGAGGCACGTGTTGGGCCATGGTAGTGATCTGAGAGTGTGTAGCTGTGTGTGACTATTGGTGAACTGGTGTAATACAAGTAGAACTGACCCTGAGTTGTGTGATGTTGGCCCCAAACACCTGGTTCCCCAGAGGCACGTGTTGGACCATGGTAGTGATCTGAGAGTCTTGCTCGTGAGTCTTGAACTGTTCCTCCATCGAGCTGAATGACCCAGTCACTTGGTCTAACGACTCAGGAGGGCACAAGGGTTCACTAGAATCCCCATATATGTGGTCTGCTGTAACATACAGGTAAACTTCTTTAAAATATATATATATATCTAAATGGCCAGTTTACAAAAAACACTGCCATTAAATGAGTTTACATATTAAAATTTTGAGAGTAAAACACAATTTTGAGGTTATTTTAATAATTTGTCAAAAAATATTGCACCATTACCAGGACATTATTTTGAATAACCCATTAAGGAATTATTTGGTCATTCTTTGAGTTACACCATTTACCATGATAGGTAGCAGTCTTACCTTGATGGACTACACTATGGTCCTACCGTTTGAGCTAAACTATAGTGGAATAACTGTGGATTCACACATTCATCGAAAAACTAGCGCAGAACCCAAACGTGTTCACGTAATGAGCTCTGAGCAAATCACAAGAATTCTGCTTCATCGGCGCGAGCTTTTCCGCTAAAGTTACACTCATCTCCCTTGGCCCGCTATACCCGAGATGTTCGGCACAGGAGAACCAATCAAATCTCAGAACCAGTGTGTATACACATTTGACAACGCATGTGCTCTACAGCCAGAAGCAAGCAGAGTGATTCGTTGGGCAATGGGAGAAGGTTTGAAATAATCCGTTAATGTAAAGTGTGTGTATGGATGTATTGGATAGTGCCACAATACAGCTTTATAATTTGAAAACATCCATTGGAAGAATGATCTAAAAAATATGTATATCTACTAGAAAATAAAATATGTTGATAGTCAGCCAATTTAAGTTTGCATTGCAATGTATCATGGGTAGAGACATACAAAAGGTTAGGTTATTTTTAGTGGAAAAGTGGTGTTATTTTTCTCAAAAAGGGATATTATATACTGAAAGCGATATTATTTACGTAAATACAATTCAAATTAGTATTCATTAAAAAAAACCATGATAAGACTGTCTACAATTTTTGTTCATATCGATCAATCCCGCATGGCGTGGCCTGTGACCCTCTGTGGTTATATAAGCCTCCCCACGGTGCCCGATTTCATTTTGAAAAGTTATCACTGAAACTTAATTCTAAACCAGATTAAAAATATGTTCTTCCAAAATTGGTTAAAAATAACCTAATTAAAAATTTAAAAATCCAGCTTCTAGTTGCACCTTTGTTAAAAATTTCAGATCTCTGCATGTTGTAGATTTGGCTGGGTATCACACACAAACACACAGACAAACACTTTTATTATTATATAGAGATTTAACTATTTTTAACATATTCGAAGAAAAATCAAATAGAAATACGAACAAAACATTTTAAACTTAATAATGGCTGTATCTGAATAGTCTACTTATGTGATGTCGCCTCGACTCGTGCCCTTGATAGCTGCATTGGCAACCACGTGACCAAGTGTAGATCTGTCCGAATAGTCGCGGACTAGACCGATGCAGTCTTCTCCAAGTCTTGGTCACCATGGATACGAAGGCTACCAACCGTGCACTGTTTTCGTGGTGTTGATTAAGATGTTTGACTGGCAATTGTTTTAGTATTATTGTTTTGTCTGCTAGATAACTGACTTTCGTTTCCCACCATTTTAAATACGTTTGTTGACGTTTAATGCAGTCTTCGCTATAAACAGCGGGAGAAGTGTAAAATCATCAAGACTGCATCTGACTAGGGAGCCTTGGACTATTCAGATACAGCCAATGCCAACTTGATGTCTCAATATCATTAAGTTTTACAAATAACAATATCGATATAATCGATTATTATTTATGTTTAGACCAAACAATAAAAATACCAAAACATGTCATCATAGAAGACTAAACTATCAAATAAGGCGAAAAGAATAAAAGTAAAGAAGATATAATTTTGCCAAGCACGACTGTCTGTACCAAGGTCCAGATATATTAATGTACTTGCTTGGACCTAGCGTGAAAGCCATCTAGTTCACACCATTATTGTACTCACATCTGAGATACACAATACCTAGAGGCTTTACCTTAAAACCTTCATATGACTCCAGCATTTCATTTGTAGGCCTAACTTTAAACTGTTTGTCTATTTGCTTGTATATGTGAATTGGGATAATAATGACTTCTGAACCAGTATCTAGCTCAAAGTGTAAAGGCTTGTTTTCAATCTCAGTTTCATACCACACTTTCATATTGTACTGCTTTTTTATTGTTCACCACTTCAACACATTTAGGCTTTGATCCTCTTGTTTTGACTGCAATCATGTCCACATACAAAGGTTCACTATCACTAACAATGTCCCTGGGTTGTCACTTGTCTGATATTTTGACAAACAATAGCAAAATGATTACGTTTGCCACACTTTGAGCGTTGTTCACCATATGCTGGACATTTACACCTTTCATGAGTATGAGTTGCACCAGTGATATCTAAATATGTATTTCGATGACTCTGGATATTTTTCTCATTGATGATGTTTGAATTGATTAAGCACAATGTCCACAGCAACCGAAATTGGGCTTACAACTGGAGTTAACGATGTTGACGTTTGTAGGTGGCTTAGTTGCTCTCGACTAACCTCAGACACTTTTGCCAGGTCACAGGCCTTTTCTAAAGTCAGGCTTGGAGCTTGTAAAAGTTATTTTTGCAATGGAGGATTATTTGTCCACATGAAAATGCAATCCTGAACAATGTCAACAGATAGATCGCCAAACTCTAATGTCTGAATTAGTTTCCTAAGGTCTGTTACAAAATGGTCAAAAGGTTCTCCTATTTTTTTGTTTACGAGAGTACAGCATAAATCGTTCATATGACAGGTTTTCCCTTGGTTTGGCATATGCCTCAAATGCAGCCAATAAAGTATTGTAGTCTTTACATTCTTTATCAATTAGCTTGGATGTGTTTTGTACTTCTACAGCTTCTTCTACAACAAGGTTTAGAAGCATTGCTGCTTTCACTTCCGATGAATTTTCAGTTCTTTCTGAAGCTAACATATACATTTCAAAGTTCTGCTTAAATTTGCGCCAGTTCTCACTCACATTTCCCACCAAACTAAACACACTTAGCTTGTTTGAATGCGCTATGATTATCGATGTTACAACAGTTTTCAAAATATGTATTTATTTGTACACGAAAATAAATTTATACTGTAAGTAATGTCCAAGTGACTGCGCCATGTTTCGTGTGTCACTGTGTGTTAGTTGAAATACATAATAATTAACTTTAAACTAGCATAGTTATTATATTAACGACGTGTATCATAACCATATCGTTTCACGCACAGACTACTCACTACAGATCACGTTATATTTTTAGAGTTGACAGGTGGCTTTGTTGTTACCAAACCAACATACATTAACTTCCTTGGTACAGTACTTAAAATAATATCTTTAAAGTTTCAGATTAAAAAAATACACTAAAAAACATGTTCTTAAAATATGAATGACACTAATTTTTATAAATGTAAATACTTTTAGAAAAACAGTAGCATTAGACTGCATAAGTAAACATAAGAAATCCTAAGCTTACCCCATTTGTATGATGGCCGGAACCACACGGAACACTAACGCAAGTGAATATCAAACACACCTTCATGGAACCGCGACAAAAATAATACAGATCTCCGATTTTGTGGTGTGATTGTGCCAAAGACCTTGAGTAGCAAAGAACTTGTGCTGTGAAGATAACCTACTCGCCCTATTCTAGGATGATCAAGAACAATGTAAAGAACTTTGTAGTAGCTATGTTGTCATGCGCATGTTTTGTTCCCGATTATTCCTGATTGTGACCCCCACCCCGTTTTTGCTTGTCTCTCCTTTTTTTGGGTTGTGTGGTATATATATTGGCGCATGAGCAATCAGAGGCCACTCTTGGACTTAATCGTATTTGGAGAAGGAGAAGCTCCGGCTTCGATTATATTAAAATAATGTAAGATCTTAATTCTTTTTTGGTTTCTTTAAACTTTTTTTTTAATCTAAATTAATTTTCTAAATTCTTTTTTGGCATTTTCTAATAACTTTAAAACATAATATAAAAATATAATAATTGTAAATTTCGTTCTCCTTTTTTCTATGTTAATTAATAGCAGGGTCGAGACATTTATATCGCTAGTCGATCTGTGTTTTGTTCTTGGGTAATGATCGATTATAAACCTTTGGGTGTTATTGATATTTTGTCTTTGACTATATTACCCATCTTGAATGTTGTAACTATTCTGATATTTAGTTGTTTTTTTGGGTAAAACTTAAAATATGTTCACGGGAACATTAAACTTATTGAACGTAAATAAACACTCTATTTATCAACGACGTCCCAACATTAACACGTAACTATTTATTGTTTTTATCAAATATTGTTGAATTGTATTAAGTAATGTAAATAATTGGATAGAATATAGGATAGATATAATATGGCTTGGTTAAACGTTTTATTGGTTTATATTCTGGGTGTTAATGGGAAATACATTTTGGTAATTAACTATTTAAGGATAACTTAGTTGATAAGTTTTCTCTAGTATCTTAATTAGCTCATGGCCAATTTTGAGATAACCTTTTAACGAGCTGAAGCCATTTCATGCTATTTGGTTTGTCTGTGATGATGACGCTCAAGTTAAATGATTGATGTTTCCTATCATATAAACATTGTAATTTTGTTGATAGTATTTGAACATTTTGATAACGTCTCTGATATTTAGTGAATATCATTTTTATGATATTATATTATTATATATATATATATATATATATATATATATTTTCTCACAATATTGAATGTTTGTCAAATAAATACCAACTTGACACAAATTCTGCTCTAATTCATAATATTGTTCCAACATACCCTAGGTACGTTAAGTTACATGTTAGTTCTTTTATGGTAAACTTAATTCAGCAGTAAATATCCTTTTTTACTAACTCTTGAGATAGACCGTTCTTATATTTAATTCCGCAACTGGTGGGAGTTGCGAGGTCTGGTTTTCGAATGTTTGGCCTAAAATATTCAGAGCACAGAACTCCAAGCACTCGCTTCTATTGTCCCCTTTTTTTGACCCTATTAGATTTTGTTGTTTTTTGGACCTTCTGCTTTTACTTAATTTCCTTAAATATTCAAAAATAATAATAATTAAAATGGTTTCAACACTCATGTCTTTGAGGATATTAAAATTACACTAACAATTATAAAAAAATAAATAATAAAAAAAATAATTGCATGATGGCTTGGAAATGTGTTGTAAGACACTGTACAGTAATGTAAAGTGATAGTTGAGGAAGCCAACCTGAAAGTATAGTTAGGTTAGGCCTAGATATAAACAAACACATTTCTTTTTTTATGTCTTCAAACACTCTTTTTACCACTTACCATTTCTTCAAAACTTCCACAGTTGCACATTGTTTAGAATTTTCGGAAATATTACTATTTCATCAATATCTTCATTAGAAAAATAAATATTTCTGAAAATTCAAAACAATGTGCAACTGTGGAAGTTTGAAAAAGTGGGAAGTGTAAAGGTGTAAGAAGAAATAGAGAAGTGTGTTTATATCTAGGCCTAACCTAATTAAACTTTCAGGTTGGCTTCCTCAACTATCACTTTACATTATTGTAGAGTTTTTTTACACTGTTTTGATTAAAAGTTAATAAAATCGACGTTTTAATAAGCTAATATTTCCCCAAAATGTGCTTAAGTAACTTAATTTACCCTGTAAGAATACATAAGAATCAAATAGTTAGAAATTTGAGGTGTTTCATATTTCGTTTATTATTCCTAAGTGTATAATCGTGCATGATCACGTCTTCTGTTCCATTTCCATTCCTCTATGCACAGTTGCATGTGCACGTTGTATAGGCTCTTGTTAATAATTATTTTACTGAGAAATTTACTTCAAATCAAACTAAACTAGTGCTAGTATTGTATTATTATTAGCACCGCGTCTTACTACCCGTTTGGGTTTTACGCATAGTATTGTAACTAAATGTATTAATTAATACGAGTTTTAAATATATTAAGTTTGAAAACATTTAATATAATAATATATTCCTGATATTACATTTTTAATTTAACATAAATTATTACTCTAGAAAGGGACCAGATAAGAATAGTATAAAGAATCATTAAATTATTTAGTAATCTATTTGAACTATTTTTATTTTCATTGCTTTGTCATGGCAATAAAAGTAAGCAACTTCATTATTCAAACACATATAGTTAAATGGACGACAATATTTAATACATTTACGGGTCAAAAGTGGTTTTAAAGCTCTATTAAGTTATTTATGTGAACATTGATATTAATTTTTAATACTTTGTTAAGTAAACAAATAATTTATAAGTGGAAATGCCAATTACCATGTCAATTAAATAGCCTACGCTTACTATTGCGTTTTAAAAATTGATAATTAAGTACATCAAGTAAAAGTTCAAAAATGACAAGCCTAAGTTTAAAGGACGAGCTTGACTCAAAGCTCAAAATTCGAGTACTCGCAGATCCCTAATATATCCAGAAACCATTAGGTTTTTTATTAAAATATATTGTATCGTACAAATATATTAATGCTATTGAGATTTGACCTTCGACTTTTACATTTCAAAGCTTTGCACACCCCATTAATTTATAGCAGAAACAAACTGTAGGTAAATTATTAGTAATTAAAGAGTTACCTACCATCTGATACATCTAGTACGAATCCAGACCTCAAGGCATCAGTATTCACTGCCAACATATCTATCAAATCAGTCGGTGCTGTGGAATCAGTGTCGACCATTCCAAGTGAAGAAAAGGAGTTGCTGTCAGTGTGGGGACTAAGAACTGCAGTACTCTGGTAGCCGAGAAGATCAGGGCCACCCATCATGTGGAAGGGGGAAAGAGGGTGAGAACCCCCAGAGAAGTCTGGATAGGTGAGGGGGAGGAAGGGGCAGGACTATGGACAATTGTCTGGTTGACCTTGAGCATGACACTTCCGTGTGGAGAGCTAGGATATATTGTGGAGTAGGATTTCCCAGTCTCTGAAGGACTTATACTTCTTAACAAGACACTACCTTGCGGAGAGCTAGGATGTCTTGTAGAATAAGATTGACCAGTCTCTGAAGGACTTATACTTCTTAACAAGACACTACCTTGCGGAGAGCTAGGATGTCTTGTGGTGTAGGATGGGCCAATCCCTGAAGGACTTATACTTCTTAACAAGACACTACCTTGCGGAGAGCTAGGATGTCTTGTAGAATAAGATTGACCAGTCTCTGAAGGACTTGTACTTCTTAACAAGACACTACCTTGCGGAGAGCTAGGATGTCTTGTGGTGTAGGATGGGCCAATCCCTGAAGGACTTATACTTCTTAACAAGACACTACCTTGCGGAGAGCTAGGATGTCTTGTAGAATAAGATTGACCAGTCTCTGAAGGACTTATACTTCTTAACAAGATACTCCCTTGTGAAGAGCTAGGACATCTTGTAGAATAAGATTGACCAGTCTCTGAAGGACTTATACTTCTTAACAAGACACTACCTTGTGGAGAGCTGGAACATCTTGTGGAATAAGATTGACCAGTCTCTGAAGGACTTGTACTTCTTAACAAGACACAGACTTGCGAGGAGTCAGAATGTCGAGGTGAGTAAGAATTGCCACCAGTCTCTGGAGGGCTTATACTTCTCGACATGATAACCCTATGTTGTTGTTCTGGGCTCATCTTTGGCCAGACACTCTGTTCAGTCTCGACTTGCGAAGAGGATGAAGCCTGTTCTCTTTTACGATTGCGGTAACTAGTGTGTAGGCGTTTAGGCACTGGAGATATTCTGTCACAGTCAGCAGAACTACCTGCCCTCTTGAGCACAGTGGTGGTTGCCCCAGATGACTTCACACAAACACTCTCAGTTCTTGCTGGAACACACACACTTTTGGCAGAAGGCCTAGCCATGGGGTTGACAGAGAATACAGATGGTCTCTCTGTGATGACTGTAGGTCTGTCTTGAGAGCCGCTTGAAGCTGTAGACACAGAGTCTGGCGTGCTGGGGGCGGGGGAAATAGGAGGTACAGATTCTGGAGAGTCTAAACCAGGCATCCGCTTTTCATAACGAGGAGTGGGTGCATACACCCCTGCCTTTGCAGCCTGCAGATGAGGAGGAGGCATGCTCTTGGAGAAGTGGACTACCTTGACATATTGTATATCAGGCAAAGGACTTGTGATGTCATTAGTATCCTCTGCTGCAGCTTGAGGTAGATTAGAGATCAGCTGAGAAATAGCTACATCCAAAGGGTCTGCCGGACCTTCCTCAGCCTTATTAGAATCTTCAGGTGATGCTGGAATATCCGAACTGCTTGGAGAGGGGAACTGAAATCATAATATTCATGTTCAATCAGTATAAATCTCATTGCCTCACTAGAGAATTTATTTTGAGAACATTATGTAATGCAATTTCGAGTTTCTTTGGAAAACATTAAAGTCATGGTTTCACACTATTTATTTCATATTCTGGTCCAAGAGCAGTATTATATTCCAAATAACATTTTATATTTTGCATCAACATTTAATCATACACTAACAAAGAAACTAATTTGTAAGTATACTTTTAAGTTTCAAAGAAGGAAAACTCTAACAACCCTTTTGAAAATGAAAAAAAATAGTGATTTAGAATGACTAATGTGTTTTAATTTAAGTTTGCAATTACTAGTGAGATCTAGTACTAGTTTAGAATTACTATTGAGTTTTAATGATAAGATAGTGAGATTTGATAAATATAAAGAAAAAAGAAAAATAAGCATAATTAAGTGTAAATTTAATGAAGAAAGCCCCCCTAGGGAAAGAGGAAATAGTATTAAATGCTGAGAATGAAATGAATTGCATAATGTATTAATCGTTTGAATGTGGCGACAGGCAGAATGAATCTATGTATACATGTTTAAATGTTCTGTAAAAATGGAAGCATATATAGTGAAATCGACAGACGGGTGAGTGACTATCAGATAGTAGTTGGATTTATGTGGACTATTGCAAAGAATGGAGTAGTATTGAAAGAGGCAAAGATGGCAGCATATGAAAGTGTCTTAATGCCAATCTTATTTTGGATGCGAAGTGTGGGTTTGTCAGGAGAAACACAAGAGCAAGGTGAATGTGATTGGAATAAGATTTCTGAGAAATGTACGTGGAAGAACTGATATAGACAGTCGGTAATGAATGGCTCAGTTTCTTGACTACCCAGTAAGGGAAAAGTATGTGTGGGTATGTGAATACATGTATGCACTTATGTATATATTATGTTTTAATAATATTTTAAAGTTACTATTGAATTTTAATAATATTTTAGATTTTTACTTCTGTTTTATTATTTATTAGAATTTTTTTAAACTATTATTTAGTTTTAATAATAGTTTAGGATAACTATTGAGTTATAATAATAGTATAATAATAATAATAATAATAATAATAATAATAATAATAATAATAATAATAATTTCAATATTCTTTATTATAGTGCTGGCCAACAGTCGTAAGACCTGTAACAGGCCAGCACTGAAAAGTACACAAGTACCATACAAATATAAATATTTACACGAGAAAATAAGATAAGCAATAGTAGCTCAATAATTTTATATATTGTTGAATAGTTATGAAAAAACAATAGTAATTAATAATGATAAGAATTAAAAATAGCAATAATAACAAATGACTAATAAATAGTTACAAGCAGTAACAATAAGCCAAAAATAAATCAGAAGATTTTAAATTTAAATATTATATGCAGAACCTCTACATGAAAAATTATTGATATGGGATTTCCTTAAATAACACTCTAAATTTTAGCTTCCCTTTTATGAAAAAAGTCGAATTCGACAAATCTAGAATTGGCACTATGGATACAACAACCTATAGAGCTCATCTTATAAGAGCTATTGAAAAAATAAAATTTTGGATTACGAGAAGCCCGAGAAGGGATATGAATGCCTACATGATCCAGGGCAAATTTGCAAGAGGTTTTGCTATTGAAAATATTAAAAACAATAAAGGCATCACATTAAAGTCTATGCGAGAAGAGAGTTTGGAGCCCTAAGGTTTTGAATTCTCTCATAATCAGAATAAATCCGGTTAGTAAAGAATCTATCATAACACGCAGCGACAAATTTTCTTTGAACGTTTTCTAACCTAAGAGAGTCAGTTAAGGTAATGGAATTACAAGCAACAATAACACATTCTAACTTAGATCTAACCAGGGTGTAGTACAGACATAAAAAACAGTAAACTTTTTTAAATAATGACATAATAAATTTAATAAGTCCAAGTAATATCAATGATTGGAAAATTACATGGTCAACATGATAGTGGAAAAAAAGTTTATTATCCAGGAAAACACCAAGATAATTAATATAAAGAGTGTGAACCATTGTAGAATACCATTTACATCATTTTGTAGCTCTATACAATCTGCGATTGATTTGATAATTTTACATAATCGGCAAAGAGTAAATAACTAGCTAGATAAGTTCCAATATTTACTAATGTCATCAATAAACACATTAAGGAGAAGAGGACCTAAATTAGAACCTTTTTGTATGCCACAGGGGGCTAAAAATGTATTTGAGGTGTGTGAATCAATTTTAATTGTGAATGATTTTTCAAGCAAATAACTGGTGAACCAATTTACATAAGAGTGAGAAAGTCCAAAATTAACAAGCTTAGAGAAAATAATACTATGCTGACACAAGTCAAATGCCTTACTTTGGTCAAAATAAATAGCATCAACCTGACCTTGGGCAGAGACTTAAGGGGCAACATTCCCAAGAAATTCTCCTAAATTAGTGATAGTAGATTTATTTTTTATAAAGCCATGTTGATTATCTGAAAGTTTATTTGTAAGGTGGTGGAAAGTATGCTCATGTATGATTTTCTCGAATACTTTGGAGAAAGTGCTTAAGAGGGAAATTGGTCTATAATTACAAACATTTGTTTTTGCCCCTTTTTTATAAATAGGTATGACAAGAGATTGCTTCCATATATGAGGAAACGTTTCATTTGACAGGCTAATGTAAAAGATATAGGCTAACAAAGGGCTGAAAATGCTGGCACAGCCTTTGACAATAAAACTTGGGATTCCATCTGTCCCGGCACATCTAGAAGAACTCAATGTTTTATAGCACTAGCAATGTCCAAGGGTGTGATGTGGCAAGGATACAAGGGCACACTAGATTCAATAGCGGGGCAGGGTAAGACAGGAAGGGCTGAATTATAAACGGAATGAAAGTAGCTCCCAAACTCATTAGCAATTAATAAAGGATCCGCTATAATCTTGCCATTAATTTCCAGGTTATACGGGGAAACTTTATTCACACGAATGTTTTTGACAAATTTCCAAAATTCCTTGGGTTTGCATTTAATACTATTTTCAATTGAGTTCATCCAATTGGCTTTGTCTATAATCAAAATAGTTTAAACTAATTTACGAAAGTGAGAAAAATGTGAATAGCATACACCATTATTTGTTTGTTTAAACTTTTTGAAAAAATTGTTTTTTTCTCTCCTAATATAGTATTTAAGAGTAGAAGAAAACCAATTTGGATATTTGGATGAATTAAGAATGGTAATTTGAGGAATATGCCTTTTAATTTTACTTTGGACTAAGTTGGTAAAATTATCTACAGCCAAATTAACATCCGTAGTAGAATAAAGAGAAGACCAATCAGCAGTGGCCAGGTCATTGTAGAGATTAAGGTATCACCATGTGCATAGTCAATAGATGTGGTGGGAGTGTCATTAATTTTAGTAGCAAGAGGTACAGCAAGTGAAATCAATAAGGGTGGATGAGCTAAATCAATATTTACTAGTGATTGAGAGCTTTGCTTAATAGAGGGGTGGTGAAAATTAGCAAAATCAAGGTCAAGGAGGTTAGTGTCATCAGTTTCATTAAGTTGTTCTAATCCTAATATGTTAGTCGAAGAAAAAGTTGAGTAGCTTTGAATTTAATGTAGAAATGTGAAATGCTCTGAGCATGATGATATTTCCAACCAATTTGGGGGCAATTAAAATCACCGAGTAGTATTATTCGATAGGGGTAATTAGTCAAAACACCTTAAAGAAATGTAAAGTAATTGTTAAATGCTTCAACTGTTATTTGGGGAGCAAGATATATGTTCCCAATTAACAGTTTTTGGTGATCAAATGTTGGGATCTCAATCCAGACACATTCCATATTATTATCTGGGTCAGTCCTCCTGGCCACACCAGAAATGAGACCCCCACCACCCTTTGAGACAGTGAGTAGCTTCATCATATAACCTGTCGGCTCTATAAACATTATAGTTAGGGGGAAAGTAAATTTTATCAACAAACTCACTAGAGAGCCAAGTTTAAACTAAACAAATAATAAATAATTCATTCATATAATAATAATAATAATAATAATAATAATAATAATAATAATAATAATAATAATAATAATAATAATAATAATAATAATAATAATAATAATAATAATAATAATAATAACAACAACAGCAATAACAACAATAATAATAATTATAATAATAATAATAACAATAACAATAACAACAATAACAATAATAATAATAATAATAATAATAATAATAGCCTGTATTTATCTGGCAAAGTTAAGGCATCAGAATTTTCTTCCACTT
The DNA here is from genome assembly GCA_039000515.1 of Timema cristinae. Classification (NCBI taxonomy): domain Eukaryota; kingdom Metazoa; phylum Arthropoda; class Insecta; order Phasmatodea; family Timematidae; genus Timema; species Timema cristinae. The sequence goes on along the minus strand of JBCFYV010003508.1, from coordinate 5,340,702 downwards.
AACCAGTGTTGACTACAACACACACTATTACATTTATTGAAAAACAAACTAATCCTAATACAAGAATATTCAAATAAGTAGAAAAACAATTGCATACTCATTTTTAAACTAATTTAAAGCTCAAGTGGTTTCAAGAGCCCAGTTTAGCTTGATAGACAAGATGAATTGCTTAACCACACAATCAAGGGAATTTTAGATGTTGGGTGACAAGCAGAGTTATCTAGTGTGTCCCAAGCCAGTGAAAGAACGAGCATATGTTTGAGATATATGGATGGGAATACATCTGTAGAGTGGATTCTGATCTGGTAGCTCGGCTGTGTTTATCCTTCAGAAATAGGGACTGTGAGGAGAGGTATTGAGGCTGAGATGTTGATAATATTTTGTGAAGCAATACTAATACTTATTCCTAACCAACCCAGTTTATTAAAGTACTTAGAAACATGGTCATGCTGTTTTAAGTTAAATAAGTATTGAACACACATTTGTTGTAGTCGTTCTGCTAGATTATCTCTTGTCATTGTATACTACTTCACAGTAGTCAAAAGTGTGGCATTATTAAGCTCTGGACAAGGACAATTCGCACGTTTTCTGAGAGAAAATTCTTCAACCTTCTCAGCGAATGTAAGCAGGCCTAACCTTTATAAGGAATCATCATACATTCCACCTGCTTGGGTAGCTGCATGCTTTAAGATGTCAATCTTGTGTTTAACTAAACTGCCAATGACAGGGAAATTAGAGTTTGAATTCCGGTTTGGCGTATCATAGGTGGTTGTTCCAAAACAGTTTTCCACTCTTCAAAGCAAATGTGGCTACACTTCCCTACAATTCAACCTTCCTTATTCTTAGATCATTAGCATAATTAGTACATATGCATACAGATTGAGCAGGTAGTAAGACTCGGTACAGAAAAATAATAACCATACATTTTATTAATAGCCCAATAATGGTTGTATCATGTTTTATTATATGAGAGTTCTTTAACAAATATGTACATTGTATTGCCCTGTATGTATATTATCCTGTAACTACTTATAACAAGCTTGATTGTATTTGATTTGTTTGTTCATACATACCATGCCATCAGATGTGGCGGAGTCAATGAGCGCCGCCCGTCCACTCGAGATAACTGAGGCAGAGTAGCGAGATCTCATCTCTTTCAACCCTGCCAAGCCTTCCTCATCTCTAGGGTTGAAAAAACAAAAGTATTTTTGGTGTTAATCATAAAATACATATATACATACAAAATACATAAAATTTTGTACTCATAATAAATATATAAAAGCAATAAGTAAATTACACAAATCAAATAAATAGTGTTGCTTAATGTCCTCACAGTCGTACTAAACACTTAACACAAAACCTTCTTAACAGATCAAGCCACTGTATGGCATATTTAGAGTATATTAGTTATAAAGTGTAGCAAGACTTGCTAAGCATTATTAGCTATGGTGATCATTAGTCATTTAACTTCCATCTATTGCTATTCATGAAATTGAATGACTGACATTAATTTAGATTATCATCCATTCCAACTGCTGAATTAGCTGAACAGTTTGAGTGACAGTGTGGGTTCAAGTGTTGTTGTGCAAAAGAAGAATCCCTTATGTCAGCAAGTCACTTATTTTGTTCTGAATTGCACGTCTGGGTCTTTTTAAGGCTTCGCAATATCCTTCCTTCAGCATTAATGGTTCTTCCTCTATCAAGAAAAACAACAAACAAGACACCCTTCAGGTCCCCAAAAAAACAAAAGCCATGATATTTTCTACAGAGCAATCCTGTTAGAATTTTTTTTTTTTGCCTTTGGCGATGTTGAATGACACCAATGCATCGATTGTTGTTTTGTTTCAACATTCGTAAACAAAATCCAAGTCTCATTGACTGTTATGATTTAATAAAAAAGTTCATCTCGTTCCTTTACAAAACAATGCAAAAATATTTGAGCTGACTCCACACATCTTGTTTGTGTGCTTTGGTCGGCATTTTGGGGACCCTTCTGGCACACAGTTTCTTGTAACTTAGCTTTTTTGTCACACTCTCATGAATAAGTTACAGTGAAACTTCTGGAAACTCAAAAGAAAGTTCCAAGTGTGAAACAAAGGCTCTCACAAATTTTTGTGGCCACATGTTCCACTAAATTGTCAGTAATCATACTTGGTTAGCCACTGCGATCCTTATCATGTGTAGAGTGTGACGTCACACTCTACATATCACCGGCGGTGTTGAACTGCGAGCCCGCCGTGTGTAACGGTAGAGGGCAGGTCAGTCAGTGCTTTCCTCTACCTTCCACGCGGGCGGGACGTGAGTTCGACCCTGTTGAGTCAGTTGACTTTTGTAGTCCAGTCAGTTCAGTTCGGATGAGCTGACATTCAGTTATTCACACTTGAGCTTTAAACAGTTGTGGCCTAATTCACAATGTGATCTTATTAAGTTTAGCACGAGTCAGTTTTCAGAGTTGTTAAACTATTTCAAACATCTACATTAAAATAAATATCATGAACAAGTATATATATGGTTTGTAGTAAACTTCAAGTAAACTTCAAACTGAACTTACCAATGAAGCCACAGAAGGAAGTTCAGGGAATTAAACTATTACATAAATTTAAAGAAAAGGGAGAGTTAACACATGAACATTAGTGTGACCTTCTTGAAACAGACCAACCCATTGTTTCACCTTACTTTCACTCATGACATCAGGGCCATAAACCTTACATTTCCAACGATAAGTTTTTACACTAACAAAAATCGAATTACCCTACGAACCTCACAATTGGCGGGATTATTTATGACAGCACTCATTTTAAATTACTTTTAAAGCTCATAAGATGAGGATGAAACTGAAGTAAAGGGATATATATACTTACCTTACTTAGCTCCACTATGGTTAATCTTATATAATAGGGCCATAGTGTAATTAATCAAGGTAAGACTGCTAACTTGCAGTGTGAATGCTGAGTACCATGTATTACTATCCCCTATTGTAACAAAGCTACAATAGTTTTGTAAAACTTAAATATGGTGGCAGATTATAGAATCTGTTAGAGAAAGATCGCCGCGGGTCAAGTGAACAGAACAAACAAGATAAAACAATTAAAACAAACCTCAGTCAGCACAATAAAATTACAAGTGATGAAGACATGGGTGTACGCCCCAAGCTTATAAAGGGCGTGACTCGACTGTCTATTGTCCTAACCAAATAGCCAAAAATATTATTTATGCTTTTTAGTGAGGATTACTCCATTTAGATATAATATTGTCTGTTAAAGATATGTGCTGCGCATACTCAAAGATGGCTACACTTAACAACCGCAACTCATCATAAAAGAATACCAACATTCCAACAATTCCCCTTGAGTTGGTTGTTGAAAAAACATCACTATTGCGAATCACCTAGTCCGGCTGATCCCGTGCATTGCATGTGTTTAACTTTGGGCAGTCCTTTCCGCATCGGGACCGCACATTGCTTCCTTTATAGTATTTCCAAGAGAAACGCCTACTCTGCTTCCTGAGGGTTTTCAGCTAAACTTGAAATGACTTGGTACTGCTTCTACCTGACCTTCGTTGGCTGGCCACGGCCCCTTGTTGTGTGATCAATTTTCTGACGCACATCTACAACAGGTGCCGTGTCATCGGGGGCGGAAGAGATGTCTCCATCTTCACCCGATCCATCAGGTGATGGTGCATACATTTCAACGGTGTTGTCAAAGCTGAGGAATACCTCATCTTCGTCGTCCTCATAGTGTGCTGATCAAGTTCAGCACGACACGTTGGAGGCAATTCAATGTCCGCAAATCATCGAGCTTGTGTAGAATCTTCGTCATTTGTGTCTCCTTCCCGGTCCATTTTGAATGTTGGCTATCAAACGAGGCTCGACATCCTCCATGAGTTTGACGTCACGGCTTATCACCATTCGACACTTCTTGGATGACCAAACGCAGTATGCCTTGGACTCATCCGCATAGCCAAGGAAGCTCCCTCCCTGTCCACAAGAGTCAAACTTTCCTCTTCTGGGTTCTCTGTCCAGGTAGAACACTTCACTTCCAAATACCATAAAGGAAGACACGTCTGGCACTACACCGGTCCATTTCTTGTACAGTGTTCGACCATTCAAGCTCTTAATTAGTAGGTGATTTCGGAGGTAATTTGCAATATTAACCGCCTCAGCCCAGAAGGATTTAGGCAAATTTGCTTCCATCAGAAGGCATCTAGCGACGTCAAGAAGAGAGCAATTATTTCTTTCCGTCGTGCCATTTTGCTCCGAGTTGTATGGGACAGTCATCCTTCTAGACAACCTTCTTGTCAAGTACTCATCAAACTCCTTGTTAGTGTATTCTCCACTATTGTCGGACAGCAAGCACTTTACAGTTTTGGTTCTCAACAAGGGTTATGTACTCAATAGTATCTTTGAGTACTTCAGCCTATGACCTTAAGAATCTAATCTCACACCATCTGGTGCTGTCGTCAATAAATTCGACAAAAACTTTGATCCTCTCATGGAGGTTGTCCTAATGGGTCTGCATACATCTGAGTGTATCACATCCAAGACGTTTGTGGGACGTTTTGATTTGCTGGGAAATGAGACCCTTGTCATTTTCCCCCCGTATACGAATGTCACGGTTCAACTTACTTGCTGAATCTGCTAACACAGCTTCCTTCACGACACCTTTACGAACGGCGTCCACAATGTCCTTCGCATTAGCGTGACCCAGACATCTGTGTAACAAATCAAACATAACTTTGTTTTCTTTCAAAAGTGAATTGACAGGTTGAATTCACACACGTAGTACAAATCTTTGACTCTGACAGCACTTAGTACAGTATTCCCATTCGAGTCTTGTATAATGGCACCTTCTTTTTGAAACCAAACATCAAATCCACGATCCGTTATCTTACTGACCGACAATAGGTTTGTTCTCAAGTCGGCTACATACATTGCCTTGTCTAGCTTCACGTTCCTTTTGTCACCTAATAAGTTTGCTACAAACTGTGCATTGCCTACGCCCGCCATGTCAGCTGTTGCGCTGTTTCAAGGTTTAGCGCACCATATCCGGAGTCATAAATTTCGCGAAAAAGTTTTATCTCATTGCACAAGTGCGTTGTTGCACCGCTATTCCGACACCACTTCCGGTTTTGACCGTTAGACTTGGATGCCGAAACATTTAAGCATATGTTATCCGCACATTTCGTACTTTCCCTTTTGTCCTTGCTTCAACACTCGTTCACCTTATGCCCAGGCTTTCGGCACTTAACACATCATATTATGTGCACGCCTCTCTGTTTTCTCAGTTACTTTTGTTCACTTTGGGTTTGTCTTTCCGATCGCGTCAGCCGCCATTTTTCTTTGCAAATATGGCACCCAACGACGCGTACCACGCATCGCTCTTACATTAATCACTTTCTTCTATGATTTTAATGTGAAGCGCGTCCAGGGTCGGCAATTCGTCACTCAATTCAATGGCGCACTGAAAGTTCTCAAAACTAGCGGGTAGGCTGTAGAGCAGTGGTTCCCAACCTTTTGTGGCCCATCTCCCCTTTCTGGAGGTTGACTAACACCTATCGCCCCCTTTTCATTTTCATTGTATGCCTAATTTTAATTTGAAGTAAGGTGTAAATAATAAAGCAGTTTTATTATTATAAACAATTTTACTACCGTATATAAAAACAACCAAAGCCATTTTATCCGGTCACTATTGAATAAAATAGAAAAAAAATGTACATTTTTACAGATTTTTTTTAAATAACAAAGAAGTGAAATAATTAACTAAGATCATTGATGTACACTTAAAAAACAAGAGTACATGTTTTCATTTTTAAATTGGAATCTGGAAAAATTAAGAAAGTTGACAGTTAAAATTTGAAAAAATAAATGAAAGTTTGAAAATGTGTTATTGTTTTATTTTACCTTTTCAATGGCTACCTTGTGCTTGGTGGATTTCAGTTAAAGCTTGAATATCCGGCTTTATGTTCGTCAAGTTCAGGCGCAAGTCTCCTTTGAGGCAAATGTCCAACTTATTTCTTTGTTTTGTGAGGAGCTGGACAACAGAACTAAATCCTTTTTGAACTAAATATGTTGACGGGAACGAGATGAGAAGTGGTTCAGTTTTTCCCCACAGTTGTGGATAAGTGTCCATAATCTTCACCCAGCCTAACTCGTAACCGCTCTGCTTGAAAATGATTTTCGCCTCACAGTCATACTTCAGATCTAAAAACTCTGTCTGCAAAGAGTTATCAAGCTTATCCACAGCTTCAAACGAGAATGGATCTAGAATTCAATCTGGAATTTGTAACTTGGTCAAATCTTCAAATCTTAATTCCATTTCAGTTTTTATCTGGTCAAGGTGATCAGTAAAAATTAGGATTTTGTCTTCTGGGAGTTCAGGAGTCCCGTTAGCTGACACTGAACACTTTTTAAGGGTCGGAAACTGAATCAGCTCTTTATGACCAATACTGTACAGTACTATTTTAATTTTTCCCCCTTTGAATACTCATCGCCCCCCACTTATTTATTGCCCCCCTCATAACCCAAATCGCCCACTTGGGGGCGATCGCCCCCAGGTTGGGAACCACTGCTGTAGAGTAATAAAATCATCAACATTTCTGGGTTGATCGCGACCTCCATGATGTTTAATTTGTCTACAGAGTAAAAAAAAAACTGTTCAAATGCATGCGCACATCACTCATGCCCACCATTTTCTGTAGCGTTAACCTCTTCAAAAGGTTTGCCTTTCTTGCAGGGCCTTTGGATTGATATATCTCTTCCAAATTCCGCCACATTTCACGCGATGTCTCACAATTTTTCACTTGGGCTTGAATTAACTCGAGGACATAGACAAAATTATGTCTGATCGCATCTTCATATCATTTTGCACCTATTCTCGCACAATGGCTTTGCTGGCACAATCGTTCATCAACTAAGGTTTTTAACGCGCCACCGTTCACCAACTCCCATAAATTTGCATTTGCAGTTTCCAGCTATCATAATTATCTTTGCCTAGAAGTTCAATGCTTGATACATTTGTGGTGTTCATGGCGTTGCTCTTGGAACTATAGCGCATTCGTTTATTTTTTATGTTAAACTTGCTCTTTTACATGACACTCATGAACCTCAGGTAAAATGAACCAACAAACAAGATAACACAACTAAAACAAACATCAGTCAGCATAATAAAATAACAAGTGATGAAGTCACAGATATATGCCCCAAGTTTATAACGGGCGTGACTCGACTGTTAGAGATATCCACTGCACATGCTCAAAGATGGTTACACTAAACAACTGCAACTCGTCATCAAATAATACCAACATTCCAACAGAATCTAAAATTGGTTTTAGCCTAGTAAATAGTGGCGCTTATCATGGTGAAAACACAAGTCTTTTAGGCCACCATGTATAAGAGCGCAATACTGGTTCTAAGTGCACCACACCTTGATGTGTTGTATGAAGCCAAAAGGAGAAACCTTTGGTAGAAATTATTTGGCAATATCACTATACTACCCCATAGTAAGCCATCTTGTGACAAAGATATATCAGAGTGTTGTGCGCTGTAGGGCTTGAATTCCTCCTTAATCACCCCTTTGGGCCAACCCTGTAAAACCCACACTTTAACCTTACACAGCACATAATCATTTATTGTTTTACTGACAATTTTGTTCACTGAGATGGGGTTGTGGCTAACATAAAAAATGCCCCGAGTTCTTTTAGTACATTTTTGTGGTGTTTTGCTGGTCTATGAAAAATGTTTTAAGCATAACCTCCCAACATTAAGGCTGAGCCTACCCATAAATGCACGGTTCTAAACAAAAAAGGCATTAAAAATATTTAATAATTCAAAATTGTTGTTTTTTTAATATATTTTAGTAACATATCTGGGCATCTTTCATAATTCTTATGGAATTTTCAAACCATGCTAAAAATAGTTATTGAAATATTTTCATTAAAATGTTTCCATTTCAATGCATTTTAAATGGTAAAACAAAAATTATTAATCGATTTATTTATTTTCTTTGTACAATTAAGCTAAAGTGATTGTTCATAACATATTATTTAATGAATAATTTATTTTCCTTTTTATGTTTTTTTTTTTAAATTTGGGTTAGCTTCAATAACCACGATGATATTGAGCTCTAACGACTCCCAAGTCGACACTCTAGTCAAAATACATGGTTTTAAATACAACTTTTCCTTCTGCAACTAGTTGTCTTAGCTGATAATAGGTGCCGTTAGTATGATAATTACCCATTTACAAGATAGTATCGTTTTGCAAGCGTTGGCTAACCTTCTGTAGCGGAATGCAGGCGGCAGTGAAGGGTTAAACTAATCTCTGTGACCTTCTTGAGTCAAAGAAACATTAATACCATGTGCATTGGGATAAGAAGGGCCAATGTCCAATTATGAAAATTTGCGTAGTTAAATATAAACATCTTAATATATTCAGTAACTAATATACTCACAAAGTCTTCCTGCTGTGTGAATAAATATAGTTGGTCCCTATTTACTTCAATGAGAGTATTACTCTAGTGATACATTATTTTCAAAGAAAAAGCCACATGCTTCTCCACACACAAAGTTTTATGACATTAGCCCTTATTTATCTGAGGCAGTAAAACATGTAAAATTCTTCACTCGTATCCTACATTCTTTCATGGGTTTTCTCATTTTGGACATTACACGTTGTAAGTATAAGTGTTAATATTCAAAGTAAATGAAAACTATTGTACATTGAATTTTTAATTCACTATTATAATAAATAAAAATAAACATTCCTGCTCATATCAAACAGTTAATCTAAACAAAATAAGGTCTAAATGTAATTTGGAGAAATTCCCAGTATGTTTATATTTAATATATTTATTTTACGGTTTAGGCACTCAAAGTGTGAATATGTTAATTTTATTTTATTAGCTTCTTAAATGTGATACTTTTAATTTGAATCTGTTGCATTCTCACAGTCTGTCCGCTCGTTTTGGAAGAAATGTATCGAATCCTGAACAAAAAATACCCATGATGATTACTTATAATTAACAAAATGTGATTTTTTTTGCATTTAAAAAAGATCCAATGGATTGTATAAATTTTGAGTTGGAAAAGTATTTACACAATAATATTTTATATCCTTGTGAATAACGAATTTGTGAAGCATGGGTCGATGGAATAAAGGGCGCACAGATAAACTCAAATATATAATTGATTAGAATCGAACTAGCAAAGTTACTAGAGCTGATTAATTTACGCAATCATTGCTCAGTCATAGCACTTTAGCATTATTGACTACGACATGGAATCGATGATAAGTAAGATATATTTAGAACCATTAAAGTTAATGAACTTTTGTGTTCCCAATGCCACAAAGTAAGTAAGTAGTTGATACCCAACACTCTGTGGTATAGTGGTCAGATTTACTGACTTCAGGTCCCGAAGTCCCGGGTTCGATCCCCAGTGCTTCCAATTCTGTCTGAGAAGCACTGGGTCTGAAACGGAACCAAAATCAACCTCGTGAGGACAAATGAGGAGCTACTTGGAAAAATAAGTAGCGCTTCAGTCTAGAAAACTGAGATAGAAGGCTGGGGGTCTCGTTGTGATGACCACATGACACCCTCAACCTGTAAATGTTGGCACTATCTTAGCCAACATACTGCAGCCTCTTGATTGGTATAGCCTGCTTGCAGGCTGACACCGTGGAGATATTACTAAAGTTAAAATCTACCAATAGGATGAAACATTATTCCCAAAAACATTTATTTCTGAAAAATTGTGTAAATCCTATAGATGTTTGAAAACTGTAAACACCGTATTAAATAACAGATACCCACTTCAGTGGCTGAGTGGTCTAAGGTGTCACTCCAGTGTTAAATTGGCTTGCTGATAGCGGAGCACTTGGGGTGCAAATCCTGGTCGGGTCTAATGAGGGTAGTTTCTCTTAAATTGTTTCCCCATCTCCTTACATAAAAATGCTGGTAGATAACCTCTCAAATGCTTCCTTCCTCATTACTACCCAATTAGATTATCATATATGCGTATAACATGAACAGGTAGTATGACGCGGTGATATCAGTAATAAAAATAACAGATATATTTATAGTCAAAATTGTTCTAGTCTTCGAAATGAAACTGCTTTTAAAATACTTTACTGCCTCTTTAGCCTTTAAAGTTTCAAAATTAATCAAAGCACAGTGGCCAAATTTAGCACATTAAATTTGAGTTATTTTTATTTTACCTGCCTTCTAATAAATGCAAATAAATGGTACGACAAAATTGTAAGCTACATACTCTCTCGTATAGGTTATTAAATTTAGTGACAAAATCTTCAAAAATAAATTATCTCTAATTTTACCTCAAATAATTTTTTTCTCTGATAGATAAGTATACAGTATTATTTATCACTACCCTCCCCAGATATTTATTTGAAAAAAATAGTTCAAGACTTTTTTAAAAAGGTGATTTATAAAGCAATGACGTGAGTTCGTTTCTACTCTGCTCAATAAGATGACCCGGCTGCTAGGCCTTGTATCTATGGCCCATAGATTGTATTGCAAGGGGGCTATCCTTAAATTACGTAAGGCTTTTTTACATGAATTTAGATCCTCCCTCCCTCACGTAAGCTCCCTCCCACCTCTTTAGCTTACGCAATTTTTAAAGATTTGGTAAGTCATGTTATTTTAATTGTTTAGTTATTTTTAGACATGAGGATTGGTAATATCCCACTTTGGTGGCCACATGTTCTAAGGCGTCAATCTTGCAATAGACTAGTCTGCCGATAACTGGGAGATCATAGCTCAATCATGATTGGGTGGTATTTCCTAAATGTTTTCCACACAAATGCGGGTAAACTTCCTCTAAATTGAAACATATGCATCCCTAGCCCACTGGCATAATTAGTTCATACCTAAATAGGTAGTAAAACTAGGTCACAATACCAAGCTGTTACCAGAACGGCTGGTTTGATCTGGCTAGGCAAACAATATTCTTGTCAGTGATGGGAAATATGGACACATTTCTACATTCAACACCGGGACCTATGTCTATTTTTCTATCCAAACAATAACAATAACAACAACAACAATTATTATTATTATTATTATTATTATTATTACTAAATCTAAAAGTCTGTTGTCATTACTGTGTATTGTAATTTAACTATCTTGGTGCAAAATATGAAGTCTCTGTTTAAAGTGGGGCTAGTCACTGAATGAAATGAAACATTTAAGATGTATCACAATAACATTAGTTAAAACTCTATGTAAGATGGACTCAGATCCCCCCTCCCCCTTGTAAATAAATGTAAGAAAATATTAAGCCCCCTCTCCCCAAAATCCATACTTTTTTTTAAGGATGCCCAAGGCCTCTGTGCAGATTTGCTTACCTCAGTTTTTTCTTTCCAAACTATGCTTGGACGCATTTGGCGTATCTTTCTATATCTCTAAAAATATATATAGTTAAATACAGACACACACATAGGCATATTCATTTCTTGTTAAAGGACAAATGTTGATACACCTCGCAGCCAAACAGAAGATCCAACAGTAACAACTTTAATAACACAGTGAGTATGAATTTGTTTAAATTAAAAATGGTTCTTTTTTGTGTGTGTGTGTTCAGTGACGCATACATCTTGCTTATCATGTAATGTTTGTCTATTAAAATGTACCATATAGAAATATATCTCTTTATCACAGCATTTTAGGTGACATGCCTTCATCCCCAACCAAAAGTGAAAAATTTACCATGACAACTGTATTAGCCCCGTAAGTTCTAATTGCATAAAAAATAATAAATATCTTAAATTTTTGCGAGCGAAATAAGATAACTTTCATTTTATCAGTATAAATTCTATAAATGCCTCTGTAGATAAAAGTGCACGTCTGATCAGCAGTAATATAATAATAATCATAGTTTTAAACAATAATTTGTACAACTATCATTACAAACTACTCATATGATTTTCAGGTAAACAGAAGAGCTGCCTGAGCTTGTCGTGGAAATAGATCCTCTTTTACCAAAAAAATGATCCTGGCCTTGATCTTTTTAAAGGAAAATGATTGTAGGTGTTTGCCACTTCATTGTAGCAATAAGAATGCTAGAAAGGCACAGGTGATATAAACGTATTTTAGTTTTTAGTCCTAACTAAAATCAAAGTTATATTTAAATAAAGGAGCAATTATGATAATGATTCGCATGGATTGAAATATTTATAAACACCAAACAAACAAAATATTATATTTGATCGACGTAAATTATTCTTTTCCGTTTTTAGATGTCCCATATCTTCACTTAGTTTCATGTCATTGAAGAATGTAAGGCGTCGTGGACTAATTACCAGTATGATGTTTATTTGTTCTCACTGCAGCTATGAGATGAAGGTATTTTTAGAACCACAAATAAAAATAAGTGAGAACTGTAGACCAAGTAATGAAGAAAATCAAAGCACAGTGCTCAATATAAATACCAACACCATGTGGGGTTCTCTAGCAATTGGAATTGGCCATGAACCTTTAGAAGAATTGCTTTCAGTAATGGGAATCTTATGCATGAAATCAAAATCACTCTCTCTGCATGAAGAACGCTTGGGGCACCAATGGCAAAAAATTCTGACCAATGAAATGGAAGCAGGCATTACTTAAGAGATAGACTTAGCTAGAGCATCTTCCCCTCCTAGAGTCTACCAAGAAAATAACGCACAGTATGCTTAGACTATAGCAATAGTTGATGGTGGATGTTCCCAAAGATCAAATGGCCATCATTATTCAGCAAAGTTGGGGTGTGCCATAATAATTGGCTTGTACACCAAAAGAATTCTTTATTTAGAAGACAGAAAACAAATTTTGCTCAGTTTGAAGCTGATGGATTAGCACCAAAACAACACACTTGCTTTTGCAACTGGTCAGGATCTTCTACAGCAGTGGAAGCAGATATCGAGGGTTTCCGTTTCTGTGAAGAACATTACAATCTTCGTTTCAAGGAATTCCTAGGAGATGGTGACTCAAGTGTTCATACATCCATCATTTCAAAAATAGCATATGGTAGAACGGTTGAGAAAATTGAATGTGCCAACCATGTTGTAAAAAATCTCACCAAGAATCTATATGTCACCAAACACCTTTGTAAGTCTCGTATTGCCGCTATTTCAAGATGTTCACGAGGTGCTATATCTCTAAACAAAGGAAATGAAAGTCAATTAGTGGATGATATTAAGGATGTTCCAGATCCCGTTTTTGGCGGTCATAAGCAGTGTCGCATAGAATTCTGCAATAGAGCAGTAACAATTACGGTTCCCTGTGCACTTTCCACGTCAGGTGCTGATGGGAATACGATTATTGGTGGAAAGAGTTGGGGCAAAAGATCAAGCTCTAACAATGGATGTGACCAGTAATCAGGAAGAAATATTTATGTCACTTGTAGCTAAAAGCATAAGGGGTAAACAAATAAATAGCTCTCAACAAGGTTCATACTCTCACCAGGCCTCTGCTGCTGGTTTAAATTTCAGTTATGCCACAAATGGTATGGCAAAACAATGTAATAGCTAACAGGGACCAGCTCATCTATGTCTATCAAACGCTTACAAGAAAAGAGAGAAAGAAAGCGTGATAATTGTAGACGAAGGTTAGATATGGGCTTGTGCAAGCCGAAGAAGAAAGAGCCATCGAAACTACATGGTGACGTACATTATGGGCTGCACTCCACATAGCCACCAGCTCATGGTGTAGAGTTGGAACAGTTAAAAAATACGTTTTTGACATCCATCTCCTTAATCGAGGAGAAATATTTCAGCTCGAAGAAGACACTATTTGTGGATGCAAGAAAGAAGACAGTGGCTCCCAGCCTCTCATTTTGGAACAGTGTGTAAAATGAGAGGTACAACATCATATTGAGTGAGATTTTACAAAGAGTGCTTTTTGCCAGAGCTAGCTGACCCTTGCCATACACGAGGGCAGGATAGAAGAGAAGCTGGGTCTTTCAAAAATTTTCAAAACACATGTAAGAAAAGAAAGTCACAAGACGTATTTTCTCAGGAAGAAGCACCAAAAAAGAGTTAAAGAAATGATTCCATCCACGAGTGTTAAAAATCATATATTTAGTGAAGTGAAACGCATTATATTCAGAGAAAAATTTATACAAAAATGCACAATAAATGTGACTTTTTAAAAATCTATATCAATAATTGTGTTCAAATTTGATGAAATCATATTTAAAATAACTCTAGGTCTACCTACTAAACAGCTTTTACAACTAATCTGAATGTATGCATTTAGTGATAAAGTAGTAACTATTCTTTTAAAAATATTTGTTGATGGGGGAATAAAAAACTAAAGAGGACTACAAATGTGAGGGTCGTCGCTGTGGAAGTGTCGGCCAGTCAATCCCTTACTAAGGGGAGAAAGGAGGAGGTTCTTAAACACCCCCCGACGAAAGTTTGTTTTTTAGATTCAAATTGTTTCTTTAGGGATTCGATGCTTAAAAAATACCTTGCCAACGAGCTACCATAGGTAATAGAACTCCCAAAATAAATTTCTGTCAACAGCCCTGGATAAAGTTGTTAAGTGTGATACAAATTTCTAACGCTGTAGATATTAAGTATGGAAAGCACATATTTGTTTTAATTCATCTCATTTTTTGGCGGAGTGAGGGGCACTTTATACAGTGCCTCTCCTATTGGTTCAAGCCATGGGCTTCTATATTTGTATATTTTTGTTCAATGAGGCCAAAACATAAACACAAATACAGAAAGCTATACTGCATAAGATATTGAATCCCAACTGGTAAATTTCAACATCTATAAAACTAAACAAAAAGATTGTTAGCAAAGCTATAAATACCTATATTTTGTGTCTAGAATAATATTTATATTAACTAAAATATCTTTATATAAAAATATTCATAAAAGGCCAATTATTAAGACCGTGTGAAGCCATAATTATTTTCAATTTCAAATTGGATCCAAATCTTGGCTGACTTGAATCAAATCCGAATAAAATCTCATGCTAGAAAAAATTTGCATCGAGTCAGAATTGAATATCATGCTAGTTTTGTTTTATCAAATCAGATCCAGGTCGAATCCATGTTCTAAAAAGTTGATTTAATATTTTATTTTAAAAATAGGTTCAAATCTGAAACAAACAATTTATTTTAGGCTTACTATCATAATGTTTCAAATAGAATCCGTGTTGAATATTTCACTATGTTAAGTTTCCGAGTTCCAATCCAATTATGGAACAAAATATGATGATAATCTTTATAGACACATTTTAGGTTTATTAAAACAAATGTAGGCCTATGCAATAACACTAATCTCAAAAGGTGAAACATCAATTAAAGATCACACCTTTTATTTCAATCATTATGCAAATGTTGATTAATATTTTTTTACAAGGTAGGCCTAGCTATTTTTTTTAAAAATAGGATATTCACTGTCACAAACAATTGTCAGCCATGTGATTCCTTTACAACCTGGAACTCAAGTTAATATCTTTATTCACTCAACTATGCAACTGGTTTCTGGTCTGATTGTATTTATTTGCAAGTAACAATTATAAACTTAAATTTTGAGCTAAATTAATAGAATCCAAATTTAGGATTTATCTAGATTTTAAATTTCAAATCGAATTCATATCTTTCCAATATTAATATTTCAAACTTTGGCTGGAATCCGAAAAATATTCAAAATCTCTAATTAAATCCGAATTCTACGATTCGGATTCGGACTTGAAATTTCTAATATTTGCACAGGCTTACCTATTTTATTATGATTAAAAATCATTTTTATACTTGTTATGACATCTAATCTATGTAAACTACTTAGGACGTTCAACAATACGGAACCTACACAAGGAGCTAAACCATTGTTCCCAATTTAGTGTTGTATGAAAAGAAATAATAATATATTCTATTGGTGACACTACTTTTTATAGCTATATATTTTTAACTAAAGTAGGCCTTAGTGGCATTTATTTGTAATGGATCCAATGCTGTTCAAAGGTTTGTATTTGAATATAATAATGTAAATGACACGTTGACACGAGCTCTATTCCTTTGTAAAGGTGTGATATTAAACTATATTTTAATTATTTTTGATATATTATTTTTAAATTAAATAAGATTTAAGAAATGGAATAGGCTCAAGTGCGAAATTAAAATGAGTAAATGTACATTGATACTATTAATTTCACGGCAGCCCATTTACGTACTGAACTGTGGACTTGGTGTTCGTTTACCACCATATCTGAAATAATTATCGTGGTGAAGTGTGGTTTCCCCCCTACATAGTGATACAGTGACGGCTGGGGAACTCCGTTTGTAGCCTTTGTAAGAATAATTGTGGGTGTGCCATGTTCTGGTTCAGAATATTCACGTTTAAAGTATAAGGTACATAGATGTAAATAATCTGACCTGGAGGTATTAAATTTGTTGGGAAACTTGAATTGAATTTTAGTGGTCTATGTTCTATAGAGAAAACGGGGAATGTCCGTGTGAATGGGAGCATTGTGTATCAACGTGAACCAATGTATTTTTCTTCAGCACTATGATTTCACACATACTATTTGTTGGGCAGAGTGGTGATCGAAATACACAATGTGTATAAACTATTGCTAACACAATTTATAGCATGACCGGTACAGCTTTTGTCTGGAACATGACTAACAGTTTATCATTTTAAAAAGCTTTTAAGACTAAATTCATGAGACATCTGTGAACTACAAATGTAAACATACATGAACATTTTGACGGTTATTATTGAACTCCAACACCCCCCTCAATTTTGAGTCCAAAATGTCAATATGTAACAATCAAGCACTTAAACCCAATTTGTTGACACACTTCTCATGTTTGGCTCCAGGAAGAGGTTTTGTCAAGATGTCACTGGATAGATATTCAAGTCTTAGAGGGTGATCTTGGAGAGCTTGACGAATAGAATGAAACTTGATGTCTATGTTTTGATCTAGAGTGGAAGACAGGGTTATGTGCCAAATTTCCAGATGATTGATTATCATTGAAAATAATGATGTCTGACAACTCCTTTAAACTAAGTTCTCGTACAAAGGTAATCAGGAAGATTGCTTCCTTCGCAGCTTCGGTGAGACTCATATACTCTGCCTCGGTTGAAGATAAAGCAACGGTTCTCTGCTTTCTTGAGCACCATGATACCGCCACTCCGGACAAGGTGAAAGTGTAACCTGTATAGGACCTTCTGTCAGTGTCACAGTTTCCCCAGTCGGCGTCTGCGAAACCGGAAATGCCCTCATCATCCCTGGCGTAGACCAACCTCTTGTCAACCATTCCTTCAGATATCTTAGCACACGCTTGGCGGCTTGCCAGTGAGTTGAGGTGTGACAATTATTATATTGACTCAGCATGTTGACTGCGTAAGCGATGTCGGGACGGGTACCGATGGCAGTATACATGAGGGCTCCAATTAACTCTCTGAATGGATATTGCTTTGTTTCTTCTGTGGTAGTGGAGGAATAATCAAACTTGACTCCGGTTAGTATTGGTGTCTTCACTGGTTTGCAGTCATCCATCCCGAACTTATGCAATACATCCCTGATGTAACCACTCTGACATAACGTGACTTTGTCCTTAGATTGGTTCACTTCAATTCCTAAACAATGATTTATAGTTCCTAGGTCCTTTATGCCAAATTTGTTTGACAGTTCACCTTTAATGTCCCTGGCTCTCTCCAGGTTTCCAGAAGTGATCACGATGTCATCAACATAGATGAGCATGTAGACTGTGTGCTTATTTCAACTATCAACGTACACACATAGGTCGGAGTTTGTGGGCTGCAACCCGATGGGTTCTAAGGTTGCACCTAGTTTAGCGTGCTACTGTCAACCAGCTTGACGGAGCCCGTAAATGGCCTTTCAAAGATTGCAGACTTAGTTACCAGATTCCAGTTTCTGAAGCATATCTTTTGCTTTCTTAACAAGCAAGCCCGGCTGTTCCATGAATGTTAGTATGTCGATGTCACCATTCAGATAGGCCGTTGTAATGTCGAGCCGTGAGACTTTTTAAGTTGAGCTTAGCTAACAATGCCATGAGCAACTGAAATGATTCGATCCTGGCAACCGGAGCATAAGTGCCTACAAAGTCGATTCCTGGTCTTCGTGTGAAGCCTCTTGCGACCATCCTGGCCTTCCTTCTGTAACGGTACTAGTTTAGTACGTTACAATAAAGTGACCCCACCCCACCTCATGTTAACCTACAAGCACAAATTCTCTTTCGATTCATACTACCCACTCCGAAGAACGTCGACATTAACTTATACCTCCTATAATAGAACTCTTCTCTATTCTAGTTCCATGTAGTTTCAAGCTATGTATAAACATCATAATTCACAATCAACTCTCTTCAATATAAACTGTGCAAGTACTTACTCTCTGAATCTTCTGGCTAACACAGCCTTCAAGCATGGCCTAACTTCAACACGTCCTAATTCGACGAGTGGGGCAAATATGCCATGGTGTCTCAACAGCTGATGTTCCGGTTGGCTGGTCTCGAGTGTCTGTTGGGTGACTGCCGGGACAACTTTCTTGACATGGGCTCGGACTTACCTGTCCTCTTGCAGATAGTGGAACCAACCACCAAATCATCGCCTGACCACCTTCGTCATCAGCAACTCCAGTTAAAAAGATCACTAACAACAAACCTGGGGTGATCTTGATAGAGACACGATGACCAATCAGAGAGCAGGAAGAAAAATGGTCTACGTGTCCAAGCGATGGCAGCTGTACACTAATGTGATGTCACCGGCTAGTTTCAACCATTGTATCCATTGGCAACGAGATGCTATAAATATAGCGGCACTGAAGAGAACGTTGACTTTTTGATTCGGCACCACCGAGGGTGGACTACTATTGGAATCGGCACCACCATGAGTGGACTTTTGACACGTGTATGGACTGTTAATATTTGATATCATCAGGAGACGGTTTTTCCTTAAAATGGACACAACTATGAAAGTTGTAAAACTGTGTAAATCTTCGTTATTGTTATTTAAATATTGAAGCTATAGGTCATATAAATTAGACTCTAAATTTTTGACGTCTGAGATAAACTTGTAATTTTTTGTTGAGTTATGAGTATTTCTATAGAGATATTTTTCTTTCAAAATCTATTATTTTGGTGTCGCCTATTAGGCGCTTGCTTCTTTAATTCATTTGCAAATATTTTATAATTGCTTTTTGTGCACAACTAAAGTTTTGTTGAGGTGCATTTAAATTTAGTTTAAAATCATTCAAATTCATTCTTTCATTTTCTAATATTTATGTAACGTAAATTTTGCTGTTTGTCTTACATTTAACTTAAAATTTTTCAAAGCTTTTAAAATGAATATTAATTCAGTAACCATTGTCATTTATGCAGCGACTGTCTAAAAGACTTTGATGATGTCATTTATAGTAGTCCCGCGAGAGATTCGACTTAGGATCTGAAGCCAAACTCTTGCGCTTGTTTAAAATGTAATGTTTGTTGTAACATAACCGTTTCAGTTAATATGAGTCAATTTTTGTATTTTGAAACACAGATACTTTCTTAATAGTAGGATCTCATAAAGCTATATATTGTTTATAATTATGTGTAAAGGTTATTAATTGTTTATCCACAACTATTTAAAGTAAACATGTTCAGTTCGACTCATCCTGTTATTCTGTTGTTTCTTGTTGAAACTACCTATTGTACAATGTCTCCCAACTACCGCTACAAGTTTACCCTTAAGGCCACGTGAATTATTGCTGTCATATTTTTCAATAAACTATTTTTCCCACTTTTAAATCTTGTTATTACGGCTTTCTATTATTTTTTATGTTAGCTTACTCCCTCCCTTCCTTGTGGTATTTTTGGTTGCCTATTACTATAAGGTAACAGATGGGTGTAGCACTTCGAAGTAACTTTCCATCAGGATTGTACTTGGTTTGGAGAACCGCCCTACAATTGATCACTCTATCGTTGGTCGGTCTATCAATGATTTCCCAAGTGTCGTTACGATCAAGCATCTGATCTCGGAATAAATTGCGTCGAGCCATTCCTCGTAGTCCGGCCCCTTCATGGCACTGTCGATGTGAATCTCTGAGGCATTCATTGCAGCTGGGGCGTTATGAAACGATCCATCTTCCCTGTTACTTTGAACGTTGTTGCACTCCATAGTTTCTTGAGATGATGCAGTGCTTGAATGCCCAGTATCTTTGCCGTATGGTGGATCATTGTTGAGAGCAAGTTTCTGATCAACCCGATTAGCCGGAGGCTGGTATATTTTAGTGGGGCGACCCCTTCTTCTGGTACGCATTAACTTTAGTCTGCCGGGTCCTCGCTCGACCAGCATGTCGGATTCGGTCCCTGTGGCACCTTGATGAGCTTGTCGCTCTACAATGTCGAGCATGGGGTCATCATTCACCTCGAATCCATGAAATGGTTAATTGTCTTCCAGAGCGTTTGGACTGATCTCTACGTCCTTTTGCGAGGACTCTTCTTCATTGAACCCCCCTCCATGTTGACAGAATGTTTCTTCTTCTTGAAGAAGGCCCAGGCTCGGCGCAGAATCTTACGTCCCTAGAAACACAGATCTTTCGTTGACTTGGTAGCCATACCCGGTAGGCCTTGGAACAGTCAGAGTAACTGACAAAGACCCCTTTCTTGCCTTTTGGCTCACACTTTCCTTTATTGGGAGACTTGTCGAGGATGATGGCCTTCTCCTCAAATATACAAATATGCGAGATATTTGATCGTCTTCCCGACCATCTTACATATAGAGTTCCTTCAGACAACCCTTTTGTTGTGCATCGATTTCGGATGTGGTTGGCTGTCGCTATGGCTTTGGCCCAAAAGGACAGTGGCATTCCGGACTCGAGTAGCATGCACCGAGCAGCCTCAACTAGAGTGGGGTGTGCAGAGTTGTTAGACGTTGTTGGATGCCTGCAAGTTTGAGGATGGAATCCATTTTATTATTAAAATATTATTTGCCATTATCTGATTGAAGAGCTTTAATCTTATGCCTTGTCTGATTTTCGGATAGATTCTTGAACTTGACAAACTTCTCAGTTACCTCTCCCTTGTGATGTAGGAAGTAGACTTGACACCATCGACTGTAGTCGTATTTGAAGGTTATGAAATAACATGCGCCACCTTGATATGCTTCCCTCATCGGCCCGCAGACGTCAGAATGGATTAACTCTATTGAAGTTACCTCTCGTTTGGTGAAGAGAGTTGATGTTATTTTTTTTCCCTTCTAGACAGGTGTGACAGTTTTTTTTTAAGTCAGTTAAGTCGTTGAATTTTAAACCAATCACACATTGGTTCTTGAGCATATTGACCATGTCCCTCAAATTCAAATGACCAAGTCGAGCGTGCCAAATTTCCAATTCACTTTTGGGAACTTTTGATCCTGTGACCATGCACGCTTGCTGATCGCTTTCACATAAGTAGAATAAATCCCCAATTCTATTTGAAACAACTTGAATGTCACCGTTTATGCCTTTTATGGTCGCTCAATCTTTCTCAAATGTCACTTTGTTGCTCTTGTCAACAATTTTTGCCACAGAGATGGCGTTCGTTCAGACAACAATGGGCCCCGTTGGCTTTATTTGCCGTTTGTTCGCTCAACTTCTTTTTAAAGAAACAATCGGCCTCCCTGTGTCCTTTCTTTTTGCAAAAATCGCATTTATAGTTTAGTTTAGTTGTGGTTTTTGTTTAAGTTTCTGTTCGGATCCAGCACTACTGCTCGTACCACCTTTCGGTCGGTTTACGAACTGTTTTCTTGACTTGACAAACATGGCGGAACCTCCGTTTTCCGGAGCACGTGCGTTATGTTCTTCCAAGACTTTCACTTTCAACGTTTCAGCGTCAGGTAAATTGTCACGGGATCCGATTGCACATCGAAAGTTGTCATAACTGCTGGGGAGACTATATAGCAGCATGATCGTCAACAGGTCGCCGTTTATGTCCATTTCCATTGCTTGCAACTTATCCACAGTGTCAAACAATCCAGCGAGATGTTCAGTCACATCGTCACCATCTTGCATCTTGTGTTGTGTGAGACGTTTGAGCAATGTTGCCTTGCAAGTAGGCCCCTTTGATACGTAGATTGATTCTAGTTTGATCCTAAATGGTTTTCCACTCTCCCTCCACGCAAATGCGGGTTCACTTCCTCTAACTCAACCTTACCAATTCCTAATCCATTAGCGTAATTAGTACTTAAAAGCGTATAACCCGAACGGGTAGTAAGACGCGGTGCTAAATATAAATAAAATAGTTATTAACTTCCCATATTTTCTCGCTGCACTGTAAGGTACCTCGGCACCACAGTGAGAACTTATAGCATAGAATATAGGGAAATGATTCTCAAATTGTGGTACGTGTACCTCCGCAGACACGCAATGTAACACTGAGTTTTATGAGTAATAAAATTTTTAGGATAGTAGTAGGCCTAAGTCTGATAGACCAAGTAACGCATATTTTGATGTAAAGTGATGGCATTTATAAGACTTTCTTTTCATCTAATTTTGTTTAACTTACCTCTGGGGCATTATTAACATTTGTAGCGACTGTTTATACTTTGCAGATACAGATATGTATGTCCTTTTACTACATGAAGAACTGGAAGGGTTATGTTGGTTAGGGGCCGTCCTTAAATTACATTAAACCTTTATTCATGGTTTTCAACCTCCCCTCTCCTCACCACACGTAAGGTATCATAAGATTTTCCACGACACCCCCAAAAAAAATCCTTACATAAGATTATGACTCCCCGAGCCCTCGCAAGAAAACGTAGTGAAATACTGAACCTCACTCCCTGCCCCCCCCCCTAAAATCCCTTCGTTATTTAAGGATGGCCACCAAACTGGGTACACAACTAACCAAAGCTTGTGAAATACTGGTGTAAATTATTTTTTAAGGTTTCACAAGCTAAGGGATAATAGCACTCCAAATTGTACCCTACGTTAATTCACATCTAGTTAGGGTTTAGGATTAAGAGACCTCAACTCTATTGGGATTCAAACTGACCAACCAATCCCATGTTGTTGGTCAAAGCAATTTGGCATTCTTGATACTGCCTGATGCCTCTAATAGACCAATATGTCATATTTTTTCCAGCCTAGTCTTTTGTCGCTAATATACACTCAAGACCTTAAAAAGTTCACGTTTTTTAATTAGTGATCCGTTTTTATAAGATAAAATAACTAGCAAAACTGGATAGTAATAGAAAGAGTTGAGGTTTTTTATATTCTAGTGTCAGTTATTTTTAAGTTTTATATCAAATGAGAAATAAAAGTAATCAACATATATATTGCTAAAAATCACCGCGTTTTACTTCTCGTCTTGACTGAATGCATGTATATTAATTGCGATATTAGGGTGGTGGGGACGAAGAAAGAATTGATTAATGAAATGTACCCACATCTGCGTGGGAGAGTAGAATGAAACGATTGAATAAGATTTCCCCAAAATATCCTCAGCAGGGATTTTAACCCCCAGACAGAAGCGTCTAGCTGGCTGGGATGAGTAGGTTAATTTTTCTGCTCGAGAGTGTGATTGTATCTTGACGTTATGTCTCCCTACGTTTAGTCAAACTTGGTCGCCTACACACTTTACGGTCCGGCACTACACTTCTTATCTATATCAGTTCTAGGAAAAGTTTGCTTGCTGCCTTTACTGATTACCGGGTCGTGGTCAACCAGTCTCCCAGTTATTTAAACAAACCAGTAATGCTGCCAACCTGATGGATGGAATTCACGAGTTTGTATAACTTAACAATGCCATGTATTTTGAGAGATGAAAGCTCAACACACCAACAGAGAGGGTAGGCAGGGCCTTAAGCTCCACTGTAACATCCGCGGTATTATAACACTTGACATCTGGCAGCTAGGATAAAATAATCTTAGAAGTGGCTTGTGATCTTTGACTATCGTGAAAGATCAGCCTAAGAGAAACTTGTGGACGACAAATATAACAGCTAAAGATTCCTTATCGATTTGAGCATAGTTACACTTGGCTTGTGATAGTGTTCTTGATCTAAAAACTACCGGAGCTTCCATTCCATTGTCTATAATATGGGAGAGGGCTCCAACCACGTAAGGAGATGCATCACAAGAAAATATCAAAGATCTACTTCTATCATAATGCGTCAGAACTAAGGCTGATGTTAAAATAGCTTTTGCTTTATTGAAATAACTCTCGTAATTTTGAGTTCACTGTCATAGTGTATCCTTGCCTAGAAGACATTATAAGGGTTCCAAGATAGTAGCTTTGTCCATCAGGAATCTCTCATAAAAATTGAGAAGTCCTAAGAAAGCTTGAAGTTTTGTTATATTCTTAGGTGCAGGAGCTTTGTGTATGGCTTCAACCTTGTCTTGTAGGAGGTGAATGCCTTAGGCGTCTACCTGAAAACCTAAAAATGACACTGCTGGAACTCCAAACCTGCACTTGTCCTTCCTTAACCGCAACCCTGCATCACTCAATCTTTGTAGTACTTCCTGTACTCTGGAATTATGTTGTTCTCTATCTTTGCCTGATATAAGTATGTCATCCAGGAGTACTGCTGTATTACATATATCTGATAATAGACCTTCATTAGGCCTCTGAAAAATCCCTGGTGCTCCACTAATTCCAAAAGGCATTTTTGTCACCTGCATCAATCCTAATTTTAGAAGAGTCATCATCTACTTTAATTTGGGCATAAGCCTGTGAGAGGTTAAAAAATATGGTTCCACCTGTTACAGTTGCAGTTGGTAAAGGGTATTTGTCAGGACATAGTGCTTTATTAACTGTGTTCCGGTAGTCCCCGCACAACCACAGAGACCCATCTAACTTTGGCACAATCACTAGGGATGTAGCCCTTTTTGAAAATGATACTGGTTTGTATATCCCTTCCTCGACTAACCTTGTTATCTCTCGATTGACATCATCTGCCAATGCCAGTGGTACTGGGGTCCAATATATTCTCCTAGTTTGTTATCTTCAAATACTGAGAATTTCTCTACTGTTTCCATGAACATACTCTCAGTGATATGATGAATTCCCCTCGAGGAGGCTATGGACATACCATTGTGTGTGTCCTCCACATTACACCTACCCAGGATAAAAAGAGGCTGTTTTGTTCCCCAGGTGCTAAGCTGATTATCGAAACTCATAAGTTCTGGTTTAGAGTTATATATATATATTCTCATAGGTTACAGAGCTGATAGCTGCCAAAGCTGCTCCTGAAGCAATAGCCATTTAATGGTTAGTTAATGTAGTTACATTCAAAATCACATTGATGTGGAAGGGTGAGGGTGGGGGGTAGGTGTCTCTAGTTCTCGAGCTCACAGAAAACAGCTGATATGTAATATCTCATTCTAATCTTGCAGGTTCCAAGGGCGCTAGATGATTGGTTTGTTTCACAACATTTTGTTTATTCGCTGGATCACTGATCCCTTTTGCTTAGAATGAAAGTTTGTACAATTTAATTGTGTTTTGGAGCAATGGCCATTTAAAACATTGACTAAATCACCAAATGATTTAGAATCAAGATCCTCTGAAACCACTAGCTAGTTAAACAATCAAATGTTGTATCTTCGATCACACAAAGCAATAAGACTGTTTCTTATTACCATAAAAAATATCATTAGCGATGAAAAGTGTTCCAACCTCTTTGTGTAGTTTGTCCATATGCAGGGTTGTGTAGTATCGAATTCCGCAAAACTTGATAAAATGGCTGCCATTATGCATCTCATGGAGGTTTAACCTACACCATGGGTCAACGTATCAAATCACCTTGTCAACAAACTGTTACGTGCTTACACGTAGACATATTTAGTCTCGTTCACCTAACACTTAACTTATGCACTTTCTAATGCCAACTAGGACAAAGGTAATTTCTTATGCTGGCAGATTATAGAATTTACAATTGGTTTTAGACAAGTATATAGTGGAACTAGTCATGGTAAAAATATGAAATACCAGTAAGAATGCTCAAGTAACACTTCCTGGATGAATTCAAATTTAAGTAACTTACGGGGTTAAATTATACAAACCTGAGATAATCTTAACAAAGTTATGCAAGTAACTAGTCATATTGATGTTTTACAAAATATATCCTTAAGATTCAATATTTTATTGGTTCAGTTTTTTTAGGAATGTCTTAACATATGACTATAACTTACGAGATAAATGAATTGACACATATAAATGACTCCACTTGGTGTGTTGTTTTGCTATACTCGACGTAGCCATGTGTCCGCATGAAAATAAATTGTCCATTTTTACAACGGAGTCTGTAAACGCTGCTACCGTAACCTTCACCTTGGCCATATCTGTCATACACTGAAACAAAACAAAGCAGATTTATACAAATTTGTTAGAATAGGATAGAAAAAATAAAATATTTATCAAGGAATCTGTAGCTTATAAGTAAAATAATTATATACATTTTGTTTTCAATATTGCACTCTACACCATTTCAGTCACTTTTCCTCTTGATTAGAAATTTAAATACCAGGGTTAAAAAAACCTCAAATTCTTTAAAAAATCTATCTCTTCAGCCAGAGCTAATCCAGCAAACTGTTAAAAATGTACTCAAAAGAGTCAAAGAGGTGATAATAAATAAGAATCTAGGATAGGGGTCGACAAACTCATTAGGTATGGGAGCTACTTTAAAATGTCACTGTTTCGTGAGCTAATCAGATTAAAAATATGTCCTATCATGTAGGCTTATTGGCCATTATTGTTACCTGAAAGTCAGTAACAATACTGTTTACAAAGGTGAGTTCTGTGCTTAGTTTCATTATTGTAATTCAAATAATATAAACATGTAAGTACATTTCTGTAATGAAATTAATTTTAATGTTAGAGAGTACAATTAATTTTCATTTTAAAAACTAAATTAAAGTTTTATATATATAGCTTGATGTATAACTTACTCTTACTGAGAATAATGTCATTCACTGTCATCCACAATTTGTTAAATATTAGTCGAGTGTATTTTAACCTCCATTCAAATGCAGTTAGCGAGATGTTCATCTATGAGCCTACTTCTGTCTTTGTTTATCCCAACTTTCAGTCAGTAATGATGACTCACACAAATAGGTTAAGCAGAACAATGGCTTCACCCGGAGTGCAACACGAACTAGAACTGGATATTTTTCCTTCGGTACATAAGGCCATACATATCCTAAAATTGAAACACTCTTCAATGATAAGTCACTTTAGGAAGTTATCATCATCATTTCTAATGAAGGGCCAACTTTCTTGAAACCCCTCAACTGCTGTTGAAACTCTTCTCTAAAATTAGCAAGTTTTTTTTGGAAAACGCCTGTACAGAAGATATCATCTCCCCTAAATTCTTGTTCCGGCACTGAAGTTGTAGGTTTAGTCCACTGAGTTTTTATCAGGAATGCAAAATCCAGCAGCCACTCAAAATCTTCACGTTCAGGATGGTGTGCAACGCGTTCTTTGAAAAACATGATTATTGCTGGCAGCAGATAAATGAAATGATGGAGGATTCTTTTTTTTATTTAGCCATTTAGCCAGCATAGAGTCTGTTCATGATAAGTTTTTACCTGGATGACAGTTGAAAAATCAGGTGGTTAGGTTTTGGGTTGCCAACACTTGTAAAAGATCACGGTTTTGTTATAAATGTTAAGTTTTTTAATTACATCTTATATTTTAAATTTAAGATAACATAAACTTAAGTTTTCTCATACTATTTAATTACTTTTAATAATATCTTTCTATTCAACTCGAAACAATATTTTAAACATAATTAAAAGCAATTATTATTCGTTTTGGAATGTTACTGACTATGTGAATATAGTGCATACATCAATACCTTTTAATACAGGCATCTTATTTACTTGGAAAAGAGAAAATGCATGTCATTTTATGTATGATAAATTATTTTAAGATTATTTTATTGCATTTTGAAATATTTAACTGAATAAAATATTTCTAGCCACTGCGTGGGCGCATCATTGTAAGAAACTCATTTCTGTCATGTTCAACCACATGGTTTAAATTTGTTGGTCATGGGTCGCCATTTTAAAGATATTTTCATTAGACCTTTTGTGAAAGTGCTGTGAATAGTAATTTTTTAAAGTGGAATGAAATTATAAATTTTGTGTCCGACCTCAAATAATATATAAATAATATTGGCCTTAATTACTGTGGTTAACATTCACACTCATATGTTACCATCTGTTTTCATTACGGTCATCCAAAGTGACAGATGTCAGCTGCTGGCATAGGGATGTATTAGGGACTATTTATAGTAACTATTTGAGCTGTAATCCAAGTAAACTAAGGTCGTGAATGAATTATCATTACACAGGGAGCAGGAAGTCTCTATACTAACAAGTGACTATTAAACTCATCTGTCAGTGCTTTAAACAAGCATCTTTGAAGAGCATGATCATCACTTGGCTGACAAATTTGGTGACAAGCTTCATAACCTCAGTATATTTTAAAAACCTTGCACAAAGTGAATGCTGATGAAGAATACAGTGGTAAGAAACAAATTTTGGAAAATTTTCATCTTTCTTACACAAAGCAATGGACCCATCTGTTGTGATACAGACAAGCTTGTGCACAGAAATATTCTCAGAACAAATAAATGTTTTAAATATGGTGCGTCCTTTAAAGGGAATAATTTTCAAAAGTTCTTCTTTTACAGAAAAATCCCTTAAAACTTCTTAAAAACAGGGCTAACTGAGAAATATCCAAACTGTTGATTTGTCAAGTTGAAGTGAGAAATAACCACAAAGTTGTTTACAACTACAAGGTAACATCACCATAACATCACCATCACTTGTCTCATCACGGTATTGGTAGAGAGCTAGGTAGATTTTGTTACAGATATTAGGTCATCTTTATTTTTAAAGTTGTCAAATAATGCATCTGCAGCCTCTGAAACTGCTTAGTTTATTATTCCACAATCTTTGTAAGGTTTCTTTCTTTGTTTTAGCAATGATTTGGGATATGCAGTAAGACGTGAGTGACAGCTTTATTTTTAGTTGTACATTTAGTAAAAAACTGTATTACTTTATCTTGCCTTTAAATCATATTTAATGGTAAATCTTTGTATATCGACAAATTAATTATTTTATGATTTCACTCTATATTACCTTTTTATTTGCCTAAAGATACACATGTGTTGCACAGTAAACACACACTTTTTCCTTAACTGGCGTGAAAAAGTATTTCTCCTCCCAATTTGAATGGAAATAATATTTTTTTTTGTTTGCTTTCAATTAAAAGCAAAAAGTAGACAGCCTATACTCAAATCAAAAACATGCAGAAACAAGCCACTATCAAATGACTATAAATCAATCAGTCTCTTTGTGATTCAACAATACAATAATACAAAACGTGAGTATAGCTAGTGTAAGCCGAGAACTCTCAGGGCCGCTTCCGAGCCACCCAGCTCACAGCAACCCTTCTCTATTTAACCACATTCCTAAGTCCCTTCAGGTGCCATTTTAATCCCTTCTGCCCGCTCAGAATGTCGCTTGTTACTTGTGGTGGTGGAATTCACAAGTCAATGTAAATTAGTATTGCTGCTCAAACTATGTTACTCATGTGAGCTAGCAAGAATAGCACCGCTAACTACCGGTAGCTCACAATGGATGGTTTGGCAACCCCTGGTCTGGTAAATTTGCTGGTATAGTGAAATATAAAGGAGAAATAGAATAAAATGAAATGGTAAAGAAAAATACTTTGGAGAATAAACAAAGATATGGGGTAAGGTAAAATCTGGATGAAATTGTCTTGATATAAATTTCATTTAAATAAACCCACTGCATTAATATTCAGATAGTTCATTAAATATCCATCTTGCTAAGGTCCTATCAAGGTGCATTAAAGTAATAAATTCATATAACCGTGATAGGCTAATTCACCTTGTGTGTAGTGTGGACTGTGGAGACAAGTGGTGCACAAAAGGTTCATGGAATTCAAATGAAGGCTATCGCGAAAAGAAGTTATAGCTTCTGAATATGAATAAAAATATACACACAATTTAACAACCTGGGTATAAATAGTCAAACTCTTACAGTGTTTATGAGACTTTTTACTTTCTCACTGTCTTACAGGTAGAGAAAGTGACTGTCAAAAACTCGAGATTATGACGAATTTTAAAGTTTCATGACCCCCCTGAATCCAAAAAAGTGGTTTTTGAATTTTTGTCCATTTGTCCATCTTACCACAAAGTAGATCCCAAATTACTTTATTGATCGGGCTAAGACTTGGTATCTAGGGTTTTAATAGGGTTGCCTTGAGGGATTTTTGGAAATGGATATCACGCCGTAATAATTAAGTGTAGTTTAATGAAGGGAAAAAAGAGAAAGAAGTGATTTTCTCAAAATTAGCTATAACAATTTTGATTAAAGTTTGTATCTAGGTGTTGATTAATATTATAAGCAAAATGGATATTTCCATTTTTCCATGAAAATGAGTTCTAAGGTACTTTACATAAGCGGAAATTCCTTATTTCCGCAATTATTTGAGATATTAACTTATCATTGCAAAATTGTAGTATTATGAAAAATAAAAAACTTTTATTTGAAATATATATTTATAAAATATAAAACCAATAGTTTCAGAGATGTTCGCAAATATATCAATACAATGTTGTGAGCTTTAGTTGTACAGAGACACTACCTAAGATTTAGCGCAATAATTCTCTAATTCCATAGCATTTGTAGATAAATGAGTCTCTAAAATTGTATGTTTTTTTTCTTTAACACAGTACACACCGACATGAAATTACATGGTGAATTGTCAGATACCAGCCAAATTTATAATATTTTGAATTTTTGCTGTGAGAATACATTGTGACATATAATAATTTTGTGTGTGTGTATTATAGAGTAATTTATGATTTTCAGATTTTGTATGGGCTTTATTTTGTTTTGTTTTGTAATAGAAAAAAAAGAAAAAAAAAGAAAAAGTCTTTGTATGGTAATTTTTGTACATAAAACCTTTTTCAAATTTATTAGAAAAAAAATTAAAAAATTAAAAGATTTATACACATTTTGTTAAAATGCTAGAACAATATAATATAATATCATGAATGAATTACAAATTGAATTGAAAAAACTTCATATTAGGACTAACAATAATTTGGCTTGTTGAGGAAGCCATTTTGATCAGTACCAAATATGGTAGGAGAGCGTTGATGAAGTGTTTAGAAAAATAAGATTATTTAGTTATACTATCGGAAGTGCTGCCACCTAGTATTTTTTTATGAACTAAGACAGTCTTAGGAGACATTTACATAACACTATACTCAAGTGTATCTCAGGCATAGTAACAATAGATACTCCGTAGCTCCGGTGTGGTGTTCCTCATAGGGGAAATGTTTTTATAGCAATAGCAATGATCTGTTTGTTTCTATCCTTTTAGACTCAATAGTCAATAACTACCTTTTTGATTTATCTGAATTTATAAATGAGGAGTTCAATAAAAATGCAATAACCATAAGATGTGCAACTTCTAATAAAATGTTGAAAATTATAGCTGGTAGTCAAAATTTTAATAGTATGTATTGACCCTACTGGACCCAATATTGATTTTTTTGGCCAAATATATTAGTGAGGACTTTCATTCTGTTAGAAATGTTATGAAGTAAATCGTAGACATGAATTTCCGAATGAACAAGTTAACACTTTATTACACAAGACAATATAAGTGAAAATAGCACACGACACTACATGACAGTCTTCGAGGAAACGAGCATCCAGCAAGACAAGAACACCAAGGAGGTAGGAGGTTGTGTGTGCATTCATACAGTCCACGAATGTGGGTATGCGCATGCGCAGATGACGACACTAGTTGTGAGCCGAGACTTGTGAACAAATGTTCTCAGCGTAGCATGTGGTGTTGTCCTTGCTCAGAGAAATGGAGTCCTGACACTTCCCCTCGAGTCAAGGATCACAAGAAGAAATAACATCCTCATGTCATGGCAGCCATCCCAGCAGATTTTGTGCACCAAGAATGCTTTGATCTTGTCAAAGCCTTGGTCAGAAAATCAGCTACTTGATGCTCAGTTGATATGTGGCTCACAGTGAAACACTTGTCCTGCAGCGTGTCCCTGACAAAATGGTAGCGGATGTCAATGTTTGCTCTTGGAGTGGAATATTGGATTCTCGGCGAGCTTTGGTTATCACAATAGATTGCTGGATCTGCCAACTCGTCAAGGTCCAACTCACGGATAAAACGTTGGATATAAATGGCCTCTTTTACACATTCTGATAAGGCCATATAATCGGCTTCTGTAGTGGACAAAGCTACCGTCTTTTGTTTCCTAGAGTCCCAAGAAATCGGGCTTCCGTTGAACATGAATAGATAGCCTGTATAGGATTGTCTATCCTCAGCGCAATTAGCCCAATCAGTGTCTACAAACCCTTTCAATCTTTCAGGTTCTTCCCTGTAGGTAAGTATCCCCTTTAGGTACCTGAGAACTCGCTTGGCTGTCTTCCAATGACTTTCCCCATAACAATTGTTGAATTGACCCAGGTAGCTGACAGCGAACGCAATGTCAAGCCGGGTTGATGTGGACAGGTAAGTAAGAGCTCCTACCAGTTCATGATATGGGAGCTTCTTGTCTTCTTCATTTGGTCCCTGACTTCCCTTCAGTTTTGCACATGGGTCGATAGGACTACTTACTGGTTTACAGTCGGTCATGTTAAAACGAGCAAGAAGTTCCCGTACATAGCCTCGCTGTTTTAAAGGTATGTACCCATCACCCTGGTCAATCTCAATGCCCTAACAACACTTCGCGTAACCAAGATCCTTTATCTCAAAATGCTTAACCAGCTCCAATCCTAGGTCAGCGATTGTTTTTGGATCTTTATACTCAATTATAATATCGTCTACGTATGTCGCTATCAATGTTGCGTCTTCCTCTGGACCGATTTGGAATAAACACGGATCAGATTTTGTGGGAGAGGCGCCAAGTTTCACAAGGGTTTTGTCAAGCTTAAACCAGCTCCTGCCCGCTTGGCGCAACCCATACAGGGACTTCTTCAGAAGGCACACTTTGTTACCTTTTCTGAATTCGTTCAACATGAGCCTGGCCTTTTTCCTGGTCAAGCTATTACTCTCGGACTGTATGATGCTTTGTAATACTAACTCATAATCTTTCGGAGTCTCCATATGGATTTCTTCTTCAAGCTAGCCATTCAAGTAGGCTGTAGTGACATCAAATTTTCTGACCTTCATGCCGAATCGCGCTGCCAGTGATAACATGAGACGAATGGATCCGATTCGTGCCACGGGTGCAAAAGTCTCTGAAAAATGAATGACAGGTCGTTGGTTAAATCCTTGTGCTATCAACTTCGCCTTCTTCTTCTCAATCGTGGCATCAGGTTGTGATTTGTTGCGCAATACCACGCGGCATCCGATGACTATTCCTTGTTCAGGTCGATCAACAAGCTTCCATGTATTATTTTTTTAGAACAGACTTCATCTCACTTATGATAGTTTGGAACCATTCTGAAGCATCAGGACCCATCATTGCCTGATTCATCGGCACTTCAGAGATGAAAGTTTTCTCGACAATTTCAGTTTGTTCAGGGACACCGCACCGGGTGATAAATCTTCCTCAGCCTTCCCCTTCGAACATACATCACCGTCTGGTTTAGTCATTGTTTGTGTGAGTTTCACTCCGGTCATGACCTATTTGCGTACAGCGTCTATGATGTGTCTCATATTCGCGTGTCCGAGTCTTCTGTGTAATAATTTGAGCGGAACTCTAACCTGTTTTTGAGGGAGGGATGCGATACGAGCGTCTTCTTCAAACTGATGCACATAGTATAGATCCCCAAATCTGTCAGCATGTAGTTTGACTTGTCTTTTCGAGTTCACTACTTCCGCGTGTTTTTCTTTAAAAATAACATCAAAGCCTCGGTCGGTAATCTTACTGACAGATAAGAGGTTAGTCCTCAGATCTGGCACGTACGATGCGTTGATCACTGTGACATTTTTATTGTTGCCCTATACATTGGCGGTAAACAGTATGTTCCTTTTTAGACAATTTCCGCCGACGAGTTGTTCGCGAGATTTAACGTACCGCACTTCTCGACACTGATTTCGCGGCAATTACTCAAATCGTGGCACAAATGAGTCGTAGCACCACTATCGACACCATCTATGGTTTTGCGCTGATGTCTCGGCGGAATGAAAACACACGTTTCCAGTTTCCGATATTCTTTTGTTTTTGCCATTGTATCAACATTCAGACTTTTGTGTCCCGGCTTTTTGCAAGTGTAAGATCACACTTTATCTCCGAATTTTTGCAATTCGAAATCACCTTTGTTTTCGCCCGGTATCCTGTTTGAATAATTTTGTTTACCACTTCTGTTTATGAACATGGCGTCCGACATTTCACAGCATGTATTAGTTTTTCCAGTATCATTTTCTTCAATGATCTTAGCGCATAGGCCCTACGGCGTTCGTAGCTCGTCACGCAACTCAATTGCACATCTGAAATTTTCAAATTTCGTAGGTAAACACTACAGCAACATAATGTCTAACTGATCTGGATGTATGTCGATGTCCATGTCCAAGAGTATGTCCGATCTTGCCTTCTGATCGTTTCTTTCCCATTATAGCACCTTGGCGGCATTTTCGTTGTTATCGCCCGGTTCCGGCTTTGTATTTGTGCCATTAAATTCCAACTTGTCGTTTTTCACTAGCACGGCCTGCACTTACAGTCTCCATGTGTCGTAGTTTTGTTTGTTGAGCCATTCAATTCTTGCCGTGTTCGTGTTCATCGTGGTTAATGGCGGTTTCACACACACTATGATCTATGAGTCAAAGTTCGATTTTTAATTTGTAACTTGTAATTATTTTGTTTGCGCACCTGGGCCCATAACCTGTTAGAAATGTTATGAAGTAAATCGTAGACATGAATTTCCGAATGAACAAGTTAACACTTTATTACACAAGACAATATAAGTGAAAATAGCACACGACACTACATGACAGTCTTCGAGGAAACGAGCATCCAGCAAGACAAGAACACCAAGGAGGTAGGAGGTTGTGTGTGCATTCATACCGTCCACGAATGTGGGTATGCGCATGCGCAGATGACGACACTAGTTGTGAGCCGAGACTCGTGAACAAATGTTCTCAGCGTAGCATGTGGTGTTGTCCTTGCTCAGAGAAATGGAGTCCTGACACATTCTTTAGAAAGAAAATCATAGAATTTAAATCTGAGAGTCAAAAAATGTTAAACATAAGTATAAAACAATTTTTACTCGGGTTTGTGAATGTATATTATTTCGTTTCACATGTATTACGAGTTTTGAATAAATATCTTCACTCTTAAACACTGGAGTGAGAAAGTCAGTGCGGAGTTCCGTACCATTTATTTTTTAAAGATAGAGATCATAATTTCTCCCTCTCCCTCCCTCTCTCTCTCTCTCTCTCTCTATATATATATATATGCATGCATGCACACACTCACACACTTTAAAACTCTCTCAATAAACACTTTCCAATAACATCCCACAAAATTTAGTAAAAATATATATAATAATTTAAACTTATTTTAAGGTGTGCCAAATTCCACTATTTTTTAAAAATATAAGTTCAATTTCATCGGCCACATTAGCACTAACTGCATACTAAGTTTCAAAAGTTAAAGGTCTGTGATCAACAGGCAGACAGACAGATAAACAGATGTGGACTTTCCATAAAGACTAGTATGCACTTGGAAACTATTTCCCATGTTTGCCAACAATTTACATACACTGGAAACCACTAGCAAACTGTTGGCAAACATGGAAAATAGAATGTCTGGAAACAGTTGGAAAAACCATTGTTTCGACTACAATGATGAAATAGTGTTTCCTATCCCACAACAATAGGTTTGTGTTAAATATCTCTTAAGAGTTCCAGGACCAATGACAGACCAGGAACATATATAATCTCTGTGAACAGCAGAAACAATCTGGTCCATGTTGTTTGTTGGCAAACACGCCCAGACAAGAAACATGTTTCCTTCTTGGAAATCACAACAATTTGTTTGCAAGGAATGTTTCCCAACACGTACTAGATTCTAGGATTTTGTTTTTTCCCACAAAACTCTTGAAATGATATAGATTGATAACAAATATTCATGGGTTGAAATAAATCAAGAGAATGCTGTGGTGAATCATCAGAAGGGGAAAAAATATACAATAAAGATTTAACATTAGTAACTGTTAATCTGTGAATGCAGCTTTTCTTGCTATTCTTTCTAATATAAACAGTTGTGCTGCATTGGAAATAACGAGAGTAACAGTTTGTAGTTAAAAATTAAGTAAAACTATTGTCAAAAATGAACATTTAATTTTATATCAATATGCATTTTGAAATTAATATTAGCAAGCAGAACTTCTTTCTTGCATCATTTAACTTTAAATTTAAGAATGATCCAAAAATGATTTTCTAGTAATGCTAAAATTGTTTTAGTGATTTTGTTAATTTTTTAGGATTACCATGCAAGCGGTATTTTATGGTAACATTTTCTTTTAGAAGGACATGTCCACACTTTTAAAAATATTGAAAATTTCTGTCATAAGCTGTGATTTCTATATTCACACAAAAAACTTAGTCTTTACTTTACTTTTGGTGTATTTTAGGCCAGATGATCGAAATAAATTTTTAGGCCTAATGTCTTTAGGAAAAATGCTTTAGGCCAAATGAGATTTTGTAAAGTTAATGTTTAGGTCAAATAACCTTTGGTTTCAAATTTTAGGCCAAATGACTTTAAACCAACTTAGTCACCTTCATCAAGATATTACATTTAATAGCAATCTTTGTGGGCATTCCCAAATATATTTTTAAAATATCAAATTTAGTATTTCTTACTTTGTCTGAGGGCAATCATTGTGTACAAGAAGTCCTCCTTATGCATGAACTTAAAAGCAGACAATCCAGACACCTCTTCTGGAAAGTAGCCAGACACCACCGAGATCCTAGAGACACCATCATATTAATTTAACTCCTGAACCAAAAATATTTTTGTAAGTGAATGCACATTTTACATGTAGATTTTTCAAACAAACCTCTCTTTTGTTTAAAGTTTATCTCAAAAGGTTTTTTTTTTTTGCACTGAGTCTTACCACCTGTTTAAGTTATACACACCTATACTTATTAAGCTAGTGTTAGGAATGAGTAAGGATGAATTTAGAGGAAAAGTACATGCATTAATGTAGAGGGAGAGTTGAAAACCATCCAGGAAAATAAAATCCTCAGTACACCTGACTGGAATTCGAACCTGGATCTTCCTATCACTCAGCAGTCAAGTCTAATGCGAGTGTGATGCCTCTCAAGAGTTATTAATGACTTAATGTGATGGGGTGTAACTGATATTACTTAATAAGGAAAAAATTACCAATCATCCTTTGGAGAAAGGTTAGAAAAAAAGGTAAACCATCTGGGCCAAAGTTTGCCCGGCCAATAAAACCCACTGCTGCCAAGTTAACTATGAGTGCTTTATATTGTGGGTTATGCCTTAGCTATATGTCAGTGTGTAACTTGTGGCTACATGTGATGTTGATCCTTATATAGTGACACATCAAAGCTGCTATGGCATGAGTGATGGCGTATAAGCGTTGATGGGACTAGTCTAGGAAGAGAGTATGTTGGTAGCACCACGATGTAATTTAACACCAATGAAAATCTGTCTTATCTTTTCCATGTTTCCATGTGAGTTGAAATCAACTTTATCAAAGTAAGTAACCTTTATTATTGTTATTATTTTCATTCAAAATAGTAAATGTAGTGAAATATTGTTAGATTCAATCTAAAATGTATTTAGGTTGGTTAGAGTAATAACCTTAGGTTAAAAATAATACAGTGCAATTTTATAAATTTAATAAGATTTAATTAGTGATTGTATAATTTTGCTGGTTTAGTTACGAAAACTATATGTTCTAAAAGAATCCTTATGAATACAGAGATGAAGGAACAGTCCAAACATTAATTCTCAAAACAGGTCAAAGAAATTCAAACACACATTTTAAACACAATAAATGATAGCTATAGATAGTGTTCTGGGACGATTAAGTAATTTTGTTGATGGAGTTCAATTCACCAGGAACCACAATATAAATCTGAAGTTTATAGTGAAAGGATGAAGAAAATTTGGAAATCGGGGGAATGGAATTATATCCATTTCAGTATTTCTTGACCAAGCACTCCTAATGAAAAACTGGAGCTATATCCATAAATGTTGGACTCTGAGCTTAACTTTTATGTCAAAGCAGACAAGCCCCGCCGATCCTATTATTAGTTCATCAAATTAATAACAGAGGGCAAACAAAAATCAATCAAAAATTGTAGACAATTCCTAACTCACCCCACATCTATGAGAATGCAGCAAAATCTTGTATTACATGGGATGGTTTTGATTATAATACAAATGGTAGTATTCAAATGGTAGTAAAAGATATTTCAAAAATCTCCATTAAGGAATGGGTTCATTTTTTAAAGATTAAATATAGCTCTATCATACCTGCTTTTTCCAGTTTGTTATTTTATTTGTTTCAACATTTATATACATTTATGCAAAGTTTGTAAACTGAATTAACAAACAAATCTATATTTAACTAAATTCACGGGTAGTTATAAAATGTTTGAGAGCATATGTAATGTATAATTTTGAATTAAATATTTATATATTGATTTAATTTACCAACAGTTAATTTAAAATAATGAATATATGTTTTTGTGATTGAATTGTGTACAAAAAGAGCACAATGACTAATCCTGATGTGAGTCATAGCTATTAATACTAGGCATTCACATTTCTAGTGAGCTTGTTTTTATAACAAGTATCATAGAGTATATATACACAGCTACTTTACCTGTGCTATTTCTTATATCTGCCAATTTAAAAAAAAAATCCGTTGCCTGTATCCTCTGCTTACAGGCTATACTTTCTATCATTTATTTTAGAAACAAATTAGAATGGTTAGGCCAAGACAAACTGCCAAGAATTAACATAAAATGAATGATGACCGAGACACACCTTACAGTCATACAGGTGAAAAATATATTACGTTTTAAAAAATATCGACCAACTCATTCTTGACGATTATAAAGAGGAAAAAGCAAAAGCTCCTTTACTCAATACTCATTAATCATCAAACTTCTATATTAAGCTTTAACAATTTACCCTTTTAATTTGATTATTAAAGAAAGATTTTGGTTGAATACAACGGCACAAGCATAAATAATTTTATAATAAAGGAAATTGATAAAACTAAAGAAAAGGGAAAAATAAACTACTAAGAATAAGAATAAATTTGATGAAGAAAGCCACCTAGGGAAAGAGGAAAGATGTGGGAAGAATCCAATGCACAAAGGTGACATCTTCTTCCTTTCTTCTGTCTTCTATAGTAGAAGTAGTCACACAACATTTAAACACAAATATAATAATATTTCAGCATTGTTGCCTTTATCAAAAACAACTCCCCTCATTCATACAGGATACAAACCATTTCTTAGACAAAATTCACAAAATCAAAAATCTTCCATCGAACTGTTTTCTGGTCACTATTGATGTCACAGCACTCTACACTAACATCCCTCATGTGCATGGAATGTCAGCAATGG
The DNA here is from genome assembly GCA_039000515.1 of Timema cristinae. Taxonomy (NCBI): domain Eukaryota; kingdom Metazoa; phylum Arthropoda; class Insecta; order Phasmatodea; family Timematidae; genus Timema; species Timema cristinae. The sequence goes on along the minus strand of JBCFYV010003508.1, from coordinate 5,301,144 downwards.
AGCATTACTTAGACCGCAGACCTCCTGGTTCCAAACCTACCACTTCTTTTCTGGTGGAGCTGGCTAGGATGATCCTTCAATTTAACAACTTTCCGTTTTCTAGACAAACACTACCTACAGATTAAGGGCACAGCTATGGGTACACGCATGGCTCCTTCATATGCAAATCTTTACATGGGACTACTAGAAGAACGCTTTCTACATTCTCAGCCCATCAAACCATATCTATGGCTTCGCTACATCGACGACATTTTCATGATCTGGCCTCACTCCGGGAAGATCCTTGGACGTCTTTCTAGATAATCTCAACAATTGCAGCCCCCTAAACTTCACCCACAATAAATCACATCATAGTCTTACCTTCCTTAATGTAAATCTGTTCCTTGAAAATAACCAAATTCATACCACTGTACATATAAAACCCACCAATCACCAACAATACCTCCACTACCATAGCAGCCATCCTTCATACACAAAAAGGTCTCTACCATTCAGCCTTGACACACGAGCCAAACGGATATGTTCAGAACCCGACGATTTAACTGAATATTGCAAACAACTCTCCACAGTTTTCCAAAGTAGAGGTTAGCCCAAGCCTCTAATAGACAACCAAATCTCCAGAGCACTCTCCAGGGATGACCACGACCCTCCAAAAAAAGTTGAGGACATCCCTCTCACAACCCAATACCATCCTGGTCTACAACGTATCAACACCATCCTTAAATGTGGTTACAAATTCCTAACCAGTTCTACCCAGACCCAAAACCTTAGTTCACCCCCAAGAGTTACTTTCAAACGGCCACCCAATCTCCACAATATTCTAGTCCATCCCAAACTTCCTGACCCCAAGAGAATCCGAGAAGAAAAACCTACTAACAAAGGTTCACACCCCTGCGGTAGCACCCGTTGCAGCACATGTGGAATCCATCTACCAGCTACATCCTTCAACAGCAAAGTAACCAAATTGGAATACAAAATCCCTGGGTATTACAATTGCAAAACCAATAACTTGATATATCAACTACAGTGCAAATCATGTGATGCAGAATATATAGGCCTCACTACAGGTTCTCTCAGACAGCGAATGAACAATCATCGCTTTGACACAAACCACAAAGATCCGGACAAGCCTGTACCCATCCATGCTAGTACCCATAACCAGGACTTTAAAACCTGCTACACCACCAAAATATTAAGAGCATTTCCCAAACAGTGCAACAGTTCTCAACTTAGACAGTGGGAACTGGCCCACCAATGGATCACCAAATCAAGATTACCACCAGGCCTCAACAGAAGATAGTTATTTTCCAAATTTAACATTATTATTATTATTATTATTATTATTATTATTATTATTATTATTATTTTCTCTTTTTTCTCTGGTCTATTATTATTATCATCATCATCAGTTTTCTATAAATATTAACCACAACCAAGGAATTTATTTCTACTCCCAAAAACAGTTGGCACAATTTGTTTCTAACAGTTTAATTCAAAATTCAAGATGGAGTAATCCATTGTTTGTGTTATTTGTACTCACTTCTTCTTTGTGTTTGATAAAGGAAAACAATGCCGAAATATTATTATATTTGTGTTTAAAATGTGTGTGTGACTATTTCTACTATAGAAGACAGAAGAAAGGAAGAAGATGTCACCTTTGTGCATTGGATTCTTCCCACATCTTTCCTCTTTCCCTAGGTGGGCTTTCTTCATCAAATTTATTCTTATTCTTAGTAGTTTATTTTTCCTCTTTCTTTAGTTTTATCAATTTCCTTTATTATAAAATTAACAAGCATAAATAAATGATACCTGACTTTTATCATTATTGTTGCAAACCATTGTTATATAAATATAGTGTAATCCCTACAACTTATTTGGAAAGGGTAATTTTACCAGCAAAAAACTTCCAGCACAATGAGCATAGTGAGTTTTACTATGGTGCCCAACTTAGCTGTATGGTATTATTTGTTGGTCTATTTGCTGAACTGAACAACCATATATCTAGACCATAAAAATTTGAGCAATTGGGCCTTAAAAAGGGGAGTGTAACAATCTTTTAAGGTAAGACCTTCTCTAGGTTCAAGGCACTTGGGCAAGACCAGAATTTATGTCATTAGTCATATAATGCATAAAACTACATAGAAAACAAATAAAAAGGAAATCTGAGAAATAAGGACAGAGTGATTTAGGTGATTTGTAATGAAAATAAGCGACCTCAATATGTATTAGTGATTTCTCAAAACATTTATTTATTCTCATCATCTTATTGTCCTATTGCAGTAGTGAAAAAAGGTTAAATTTTTAGTAATTGTACCCACATTTGTTAGGGGAAAGATGAAATACAAGTAAAAAAAGAATCACAGTACACAAGGCCGGTATAATATTAACACAAATCTCACCATCATAAATAACCTTTAAATATTAGGTTTACATTTTGATAATGATAAACTCTTGGAGGTACCCAGAGATTGTAGGAGAGAGCAACCAGACCTAACATAGATGGAGGTAACCAGAGATTGTAAGAGAGAGCAACCAGACCTAACACAGATGGAGGTAACCAGAGATTGTAAGAGAAAGCAACCAGACCCTCCACAGATGGAGGTAACCAGAGATTGTAAGAGAGAGCAACCAGACCTAACACAGATGGAGGTAACTAGAAATTGTAGGAGAGAGCAACCAGACCTAACACAGATGGAGGTAACCAGAGATTGTAATAGAGAGCAATCAGACCTAACATAGCTAATGGTAACCAGAGATTGTAATAGAGCAATCAGACTAACATAGCTAATGGTAACCAGAGATTGTAGAGTACAACCAGACTTAATAGATAGAGGTAACCAGAGATTGTAGGAGAGAGCAACCAGACCTAACACAGCTAGGGGTAACCAGAGATTGTAAGAGAGAGCAACCAGACCTAACATAGCTAGAGGTAACCAGATATTGTAGGAGAGAGCAACCAGACTTAACATAGTAGAGGTAACTAGAGATTGTAAGAGAGGCAACCAGACTAACAAGATGGAGGTAACCAGAATTGTAAGGAGAGAGCAACCAGACCTAACATAGAGGTAAGAATGTAAGAGAGCACATAACATGCAGAGGTAATAGAGATTGTAAGAGAGAGCAACCAGACCTAACACAGATGGAGGTAACCAGATATTGTAAGAGAGAGCAACCAGACCTAACATACAGAGGTAACCAGAGATTTGTAGGAGAGAGCAACAGACCTAACACAGATGAGGTAACCAGAGATTGTAAGAGAGAGCAACCAGACCTAACATAGATAGAGGTAACCAGAATTGTAGGAGAGAGCAACCAGACCTAAACACAGATGGAGGTAACCAGATATTGTAGGAGGAGAGCAACCAGACCTAACAAGATGGAGGTAACCAGAATTGTAGGAGAGAGCAACCAGACCTAACACAGATGAGGTAACCAGAGATTGTAGAGAGAGCAACCAGACCTAACATAGATGGAGGTAACCAGAGATTGTAGGAGAGAGCAACCAGACCTAACACAGATGGAGGTAACCAGAGATTGTAGGAGAGAGCAACCAGACCTAACACAGATGGAGGTAACCAGAAGATTGTAGGAGAGAGCAACCAGACCTAACACAGCTAGAGGTAACCAGAATTGTAGGAGAGAGCAACCAGACTAACACAGCTAGAGGTAACCAGATATTGTAGGAGAGAGCAACCAGACTAACAAGTAGAGGTAACCAGATATTGTAGGAGAGAGCAACCAGACCTAACACAGTGAGGTAACCAGATATTGTAGGAGAGAGCAACCAGACCTAACACAAGTAGAGGTAACCAGAATTGTAGAGAGAGCAACCAGACCTAACACAGATGGAGGTAACCAGAATTGTAGGAGAGAGCAACCAGACCTAACATAGCTAGAGGTAACCAGAGATTGTAGGAGAGAGCAACCAGACCTAACACAGATGGAGGTAACCAGAATTGTAGGAGAGAGCAACCAGACTAACATAGCTAGAGGTAACTAGAGATTGTAGGAGAGAGCAACCAGACTAACACAGATGGAGGTAACCAGAATTGTAGGAGAGAGCAACCAGACTAACATAGACTAGAGGTAACCAGATATTGTAGGAGAGAGCAACCAGACCTAACACTAGATGGAGGTAACAGATTGTAAGAGAGAGCAACCAGACTAACATAGCTAGAGGTAACAGAGATTGTAGGAGAGAGCAACCAGACCTAACACAGATGAGAGTAACCAGATATTGTAAGAGAGAGCAACCAGACCTAACATAGCATGAGGTAACCAGAGATTGTAGGAGAGAGCAACCAGACCTAACATAGTAGAGGTAACAGAGATTGTAGGAGAGAGCAACCAGACCTAACACAGATGAGGTAACCAGAATTGTAGGAGAGAGCAACCAGACTAACATAGATGAGGTAACCAAGAATTGTAAGAGAGAGCAACCAGACCTAACACAGATGAGGTAACCAGAGATTGTAGATGAGAGCAACCAGAGCAACCAGACCTAACATAGCTAGAGGTAACTAGAGATTGTAGGAGAGAGCAACCAGACCTAACATAGATGAGGTAACTAGAGATTGTAGGAGAGAGCAACCAGACCTAACATAAGCTAGAGGTAACCAGATGATTGTAGGAGAGAGCAACCAGACCTAACAAGATGGAGGTAACCAGAGATTGTAGGAGAGAGCAACCAGACCTAACATAGATAGAGGTAACTAGAGATTGTAGGAGAGAGCAACCAGACCTAACACAGATGGAGGTAACTAGAGATTGTAAGAGAGAGCAACCAGACCTAACATAGATGGAGGTAACAGAGATTGTAGAGAGAGCAACCAGACCTAACACAGCTAGAGGTAACTAGAGATTGTAGGAGAGAGCAACCAGACCTAACATAGCTAGAGGTAACTAGAGATTGTAAGAGAGAGCAACCAGACCTAACAAGCTAGAGGTAACTAGAGATTGTAGAGAGAGCAACCAGACCTAACACAGATGGAGGTAACCAGATATTGTAGGAGAGAGCAACCAGACCTAACACAGTAGAGGTAACTCAGAATTGTAAGAGAGAGCAACCAGACCTAACAAGATGGAGGTAACGAGATTGTAGGAGAGAGCAACCAGACCTAACAACAGATAGTAGGTAAACCAGATATTGTAGAGGAGAGAGCAACCAGACCTAACAAGCTAGAGGTAACTAGAGATTGTAGAGAGAGCAACCAGACCTAACACAGATGGAGGTAACCAGAATTGTAGAGAGAGCAACCAGACCTAACAAGCTAGAGGTAACCAGAGATTGTAGGAGAGAGCAACCAGACCTAACATAGTGAGAGGTAACTAGAGATTGTAGGAGAGAGCAACCAGACCTAACACAGTAGGAGGTAACCAGAATTGTAGGAGAGAGCAACCAGACTAACAAAGCTAGAGGTAACTAGCAGATTGTAGAGAGAGACAACCAGACCTAACACAAGTGAGGTAACTAGAGATTGTAAGAGAGAGCAACCAGACCTAACACAGATGGAGGTAACCAGAGATTGTAGGAGAGAGCAACCAGACCTAACACAGATGGAGGTAACCAGAGATTGTAGGAGAGAGCAAAACCAAACCTAACAAGAGAGAGGTAACCAGAGATTGTAAGAGAGAGAGCAACCAGACCTAACACAGCTAGAGGTAACCAGAGATTGTAAGAGAGAGCAACCAGACCTAACAAGATGGAGGTAACCAGAGATTGTAGAGAGAGCAACCAGACCTAACACTAGATGGAGGTAACCAGAGATTGTAGAGAGAGAAGCAAAAACAGACCAGACCTAACACAGATGGAGGTAACCAGAATTGTAGGAGAGAGCAACCAGACCTAACAAGATGGAGGTAACCAGAGATTGTAGAGAGAGAGCAACCAGACCTAACATAGCATAGAGGTAACCAGAGATTGTAAGAGAGAGCAACCAGACCTAACACAGATGAGGTAACAGAGATTGTAGAGAGAGCAACCAGACCTAACAAGATGAGGTAACCAGATTTGTAGAGAGAGCAACCAGACCTAACACAGATGAAATTGAGGTAAAACCAGAAGATTGTAGGAGAGAGCAACCAGACCTAACACAGATGGAGGTAACAGAGATTGTAGGAGAGAGCAACCAGACCTAACATAGATGGAGGTAACCAGAGATTGTAGGAGAGAGCAACCAGACCTAACACAGATGGAGGTAACCAGAGATTGTAGGAGAGAAGCAACCAGACCTAACACAGATGGAGGTAACTAGAGATTGTAAGGAGAGAGCAAACCAGACCTAACACAGATGGAGGTAACCAGAGATTGTAGGAGAGAGCAACCAGACCTAACACAGATAGAGGTAACCAGATATTGTAGGAGAGAGCAACCAGACCTAACACAGATGGAGGTAACCAGAGATTGTAGAGAGAGCAACCAGACTAACATAGTGAGGTAACTAGAGATTGTAAGAGAGAGCAACCAGACCTAACATAGTAGAGGTAACTAGAGATTGTAGAGAGAGAGCAACCAGACCTAACAACAGATGAGGTAACCAGAGATTGTAAGAGAGAGCAACCAGACCTAAACATAGCTAGAGGTAACCAGAATTGTAGGAGAGAGCAACCAGACTAACACAGATGAGGTAACAGAGATTGTAAGAGAGAGCAACCAGACCTAACACAGCTAGAGGTAACCAGAGATTGTAGGAGGAGAGCAACCAGACCTAACATCAGATGGAGGTAACAGATATTGTAGAGAGAGCAACCAGACCTAACACAGTAGGAGGTAACCAGAGATTGTAGGAGAGAGCAACCAGACCTAACAAGATAGAGGTAACTAGAGATTGTAGGAGAGAGCAACCAGACCTAACACAGATGGAGGTAACCAGAGATTGTAGAGAGAGCAACCAGACCTAACACAGATGGAGGTAACTAGAATTGTAGAGAGAGCAACCAGACCTAACATAGATGGAGGTAACTAGAGATTGTAGGAGAGAGCAACCAGGACCTAACAACAGATGGAGGTAACCAGAGATTGTAGGAGAGAGCAACCAGACCTAACACAGATAGAGGTAACTAGAGATTGTAGAGAGAGAGCAACCAGACCTAACACAGATGGAGGTAACAGAGATTGTAGGAGAGAGCAACCAGACCTAACACATAGAGGTAAACTAGAGATTTAGGAGAGAGCAACCAGACCTAACATAGCTAGAGGTAACTAGAGATTGTAGAGAGAGCAACCAGACCTAACACAGATGGAGGTAACCAGAGATTGTAAGAGAGAGCAACCAGACCTAACACAGATGGAGGTAACCAGAGATTGTAGAGAGAGCAACCAGACCTAACACAGCTGAGGTAACCAGAATTGTAGAGAGAGCAACCAGACCTAACACAGATGAGGTAACTAGAGATTGTAGGAGAGAGCAACCAGACCTAACACAGATGAGGTAACAGAGATTGTAGGAGAGAGCAACCAGACCTAACAAGATGGAGGTAACAGAGATTGTAGGAGAGAGCAACCAGACCTAACACAGATGGAGGTAACTAGAGATTGTAAGAGAGAGCAACCAGACTAACAAGCTAGAGGTAACCAGAATTGTAGGAGAGAGCAACCAGACCTAACAAGAGGATGGGAAGGTAACCAGATAATTGAGAGGAGAGAGCAACCAGACCTAACACAGATGGAGGTAACCAGAGATTGTAGGAGAGAGCAACCAGACCTAACACAGCTAGAGGTAACTAGAATTGTAAGAGAGAGCAACCAGACCTAACATAGCTAGAGGTAACTAGAGATTGTAAGGAGAGAGCAACCAGACCTAACACAGATGGAGGTAACCAGAGATTGTAGGAGAGAGCAACCAGACCTAACACAGTAGAGGTAACTAGAGATTGTAGGAGAGAGCAACCAGACCTAACACAGCATGGAGGTAACCAGAGATTGTAGGAGAGAGCAACCAGACCTAACACAGCTAGAGGTAACAGAGATTGTAGGAGAGACAACCAGACCTAACATAGTATATTGTAGGAGAGAGCAACCAGACCTAACACAGCTAGAGGTAACCAGATATTGTAGGAGAGAGCAACCAGACCTAACAAAGCTAGAGGTAACCAGAGATTGTAGGAGAGAGCAACCAGACCTAACACAGATGGAGGTAACTAGAGATTGTAGGAGAGAGCAACCAGACCTAACACAGCTAGAGGTAACCAGATATTGTAGGAGAGAGCAACCAGACCTAACACAGATGGAGGTAACCAGATATTGTAGGAGAGAGCAACCAGACCTAACACAGATGGAGGTAACCAGATATTGTAGGAGAGAGCAACCAGACCTAACACAGCTAGAGGTAACCAGATATTGTAGGAGAGAGCAACCAGACCTAACCAGCTGCATGCAACTTTTCAAGCCAGCGTGTAATCATCAGGGCTTCTGTTGAGGAAGGAGCTGCCCACCATTGTCTACAATGACTAAGGTCAAAAGCTAAAGGATAAATAAAGATGAAAACCTGTACAACCCCTTAAAAAAATCTTTTAACTGATTTAACAATTTTTCACTTTTCTCTTGTTGACACAGTTGACATATGTAGCTTTTCTCTTGTTGACACAGTTGACATATGTAGCTTTTCTCTTGTTGACACAGTTGACATATGTAGCTTTTCTCTTGTTGACACAGTTGACTTATCTAGATTTTCTCTTGTTGACACAGTTGACATATGTAGTTTTCTCTTGTTGACACAGTTGACATATGTAGCTTTTCTCTTGTTGTGGTAGTGCTGACACAGTTGGCATATGTAGCTTTCTTTGCACATTAATATGAGCTTTTCTCTTGTGACACTGCAATGTACTTCTCTTGTTGACACAGTTGACATATGTAGCTTTTCTCTTGTTGACACAGTTGGCATATGTAGCTTTTCTCTTGTTGACACAGTTGACATATGTAGCTTTTCTCTTGTTGACACAGTTGACATATGTAGCTTTTCTCTTGTTGACACAGTTGACATATGTAGCTTTTCTCTTGTTGACACAGTTGACATATGTAGCTTTTCTCTTGTTGACACAGTTGACATATGTAGCTTTTCTCTTGTTGACACAGTTGACATATGTAGCTTTTCTCTTGTTGACACAGTTGACATATGTAGCTTTTCTCTTGTTGACACAGTTGACATATGTAGCTTTTCTCTTGTTGACACAGTTGACTTATGTAGCTTTTCTCTTGTTGACACAGTTTTGAGCTTTTCGTAAGTGCTTTCTTCTCTTGTTGACACAGTTGACATATGTAGCTTTTCTCTTGTTGACACAGTTGACATATGTAGCTTTTCTCTTGTTGACACAGTTGACTATGTAGCTTTTCTCTTGTTGACACAGTTGACATATGTAGCTTTTCTCTTGTTGACACAGTTGACATATGTAGCTTTCTTTATACTTACTTTCTCTTGTTGACACAGTTGACATATGTAGCTTTTCTCTTGTTGACACAGTTGACATATGTAGCTTTTCTCTTGTTGACACAGTTGACATATGTAGCTTTCTGTTGCACAGTTGAATATGTAGCTTTTCTCTTGTTGACACAGTTGACATATGTAGCTTTTTCTTGTTGACAGTTGACTATGTAGCTTTTCTCTTGGTAGTTGACATAGTTGAACATATGTAGAGCTTTTCTCTTGTTGACACAGTTGACATATGTAGCTTTTCTCTTGTTGACACAGTTGACATATGTAGCTTTTCTCTTGTTGACACAGTTGACATATGTAGCTTTTCTCTTGTTGACACAGTTGACTATGTAGCTTTTCTCTTGTTGACACAGTTGACATATGTAGCTTTTCTCTTGTTGACACAGTTGACATATGTAGCTTTTCTCTTGTTGACACAGTTGACATATGTAGCTTTTCTCTTGTTGACAAGTTGACATATGTAGCTTTTCTCTTGTTGACACAGTTGACATATGTAGCTTTTCTCTTGTTGACACAGTTGACATATGTAGCTTTTCTCTTGTTGACACAGTTGACATATGTAGCTTTTCTCTTGTTGACACAGTTGACATATGTAGCTTTTCTCTTGTTGACACAGTTGACATATGTAGCTTTTCTCTTGTTGACACAGTTGACATATGTAGCTTTTCTCTTGTTGACACAGTTGACATATGTAGCTTTTCTCTTGTTGACACAGTTGACATATGTAGCTTTTCTCTTGTTGACACAGTTGACATATGTAGCTTTTCTCTTGTTGACACAGTTGACATATGTAGCTTTTCTCTTGTTGACACAGTTGCATATGTAGCTTTTCTCTTGTTGACACAGTTGACATATGTAGCTTTTCTCTTTGTTGACACAGTTGGCATATGTAGCTTTTCTCTTGTTGACACAGTTGACATATGTAGCTTTTCTCTTGTTGACTTAGTTGACTTATGTAGCTTTTCTCTTGTTGACACAGTTGACATATGTAGCTTTTCTCTTGTTGACACAGTTGACATATGTAGCTTTTCTCTTGTTGACACAGTTGACATATGTAGCTTTTCTCTTGTTGACACAGTTGACATATGTAGCTTTTCTCTTGTTGACACAGTTGGCATATGTAGCTTTTCTCTTGTTGACACAGTTGGCATATGTAGCTTTTCTCTTGTTGACACAGTTGACATATGTAGCTTTTCTCTTGTTGACACAGTTGACATATGTAGCTTTTCTCTTGTTGACACAGTTGACTTATGTAGCTTTTCTCTTGTTGACATTTGACATATGTAGCTGTTTCTGCAATTGTTAATTTTTGTGTGCATTTGCCAAGGGGTACACTTACTCCACGTTGGCTGACGCTGGGACAGCAGAATCCTTTATTTATTATGGCCCTGTTTTGTGCTTATGACACAAATTCTGGTTTGGCCCACTAATATGGTGAAATAAATGGTTTCCTATATCTGTCAAGGCTGCCCTGAAATTTAATGTCAATTTTTTTTCTCTCCATTTAAAAAGTTTATCATCTTCTTTTGTTATGTTTATGATAGCTCTTTTAAAACTCGTGATATGACTGATTTCACCATGTAGATAAAATTAAATTGTTTGTTTCTACTGGAGCAGCATTTTATTTATTTAAGCCAAACAAAATGCACGACAAAAACACTGACTGGCCTGTTCTTGTATCTCTTTCCACCCCACCTTAAATAATGTTATGAGATATGTAATTAACTCCATTACCGGATAACAAAGAATGGGAATAGTTCAGCACAGCGGTTCTAAAACTCGGGTGTGCGTATCCCCCGGGGTACGCGAGCAGATCTCAAGGGAGAGTGGGCAAAATGACTAAAAACTTATGGAAAACCCTAATTGTTGGCGGTTACCGTTATCTGGTTATTTACACTCCTCTTGCCCTCGGCTGGAGACCGATTTCTGAAAATTTTCAACCCTCTGCTTCGGGATGTGAGACCCTTTTTATTACAGTGGAAAGGTGCGTATTCACTTGAGCATTTTACTCCAAAAGAACCAAACATGCACAAATGAATACGCACATGAGGACTCCAGTCTTCCAGACTTCTTTTCAACAAAAGAAAAGGAAGACATTATTTAACAGTCCTGTGATGAAACCCTTTAAATCCAGTCTCAAGAAAACTTCTTTTTCAGACTTTTGTTTGCAGAGACTGAACGAGTTTCCTCATAGTGCTGACTGTGCTATCAAGTTTATGATGCCTTTCTCAACAACATATCTCTGTGAGAGTAGTTTTTCATCCATGGGGTACCTAAAAAATGAGTACCGCAATAGGCTAGATTTGACACCGGACCTCTGCTTGAAAGTTTCAACTGGACAACCAAAAGGCTATGCCAAGCCATTCAGCCAAACCTCTCTCACTGAAAAACTTTGCGATTCATAATAATTATATCAGCTCCAGAATTACAGATAAAACATTTGATTTTAAAATGTTGTGCTTAAGTTTACTCTTTTTCTTTATTTTTGAATGAATTTGTTAATAAAATGTATAAAACTTTTCTACAGAGCTTTTTGGCATTTGAATTTTTTTTTATCTTGGGGGTCATGGCAAAGCGGTAGAATCTAAAAAAGAATTTGAGAACTGCTGGTTTATCATATCTTTTCAGGGGGAACTTGAGATAGGTGACACAGGAACTTTTTTAACCTTTCATATGGAATAGACCTGTGTATTCAAAGAAACCTAAAGGTGTGCTCCCCTTATTTGTTATTATCTTTCACTATTATATAAGCCTATATTATTGTGTCACTCGTCTTTCTATTTTTAATAGCACCAGCAGGTAAGTGTATGGAGAGGTTCTTAACCTTTAAAACAGGTTCAGATTATATTTCTATTTTATAGATTGTATTTTAGTCAGGCTACTTTAACATTTTGAAACACAATTTAAACCAATGAAGTATTAATATTTAAACATAATAATTTAAGATTTGGTTACTTTTCCTTAAGGTTGATTTTATATAAAAATAATTAAGTTACTCTATGGATTCCACTTGAAAAAAATGGCTACACTAGCTAGTCAATAATAAAAATACAGTAGTTACAAGAAATCATTTTTTGTATAGTGTGCCAAACTTTATTTTAACTATGTTTAAAATAAATGATTAATACATTGCATATAAAAGTGAGAGAATAGCACAATTATTTTAAAATACAAAATATTTAAGTAACCATAACTATACTATGAAACTAGTTTCAATTTTAGTTGGGTAGGACTTAGAAACAATAACAATAGGAATGCTTTTATAATTTTACATTGCTGCCAGTGCACAAACAGTATGTACACTAATTGAACTAACTCATTATTTATCAATTAATATCCACCAAACTTAAAATTATTACATATTTATATTTGGCTCAGATATGGATTAATTAACATATTAATTATTTTATAACACAATTGTCATTAAAAAAATAGAGTAGTATTATTTAAATTAGATGAAATAATCATTATGAATTAGTATTTAACCATCAAATGTATATGTCCCAAACTAAAGTTGAACCAATCCTTCCAAACTATTGTCATGCAAGTCTATTTGAATATTAACCACAATTCAATAATACTGTTCCTATAACTACACAATTTATGACTAGTTATATAAGTTATTTGAAATATAGTGAATTAAATTTTAAATTAGGTGTTAATTCAACATTTGACTTTTTATACTTGCTAGATATTTTGGAGCTGTTATCTTCAATTGTTGTATTGTAAATGTACCAATTTATATTTATCTTTTAATGAGTTTGTTTTAATAAAAACATAAGGTAAGAGAAGCAAGGACTCTCCGAGAGGAACTGATAACGGCTTATTTTAATAATTCATAAGAAATTTGATAAAAGTGTATTGCACCACCATATGTAATAGGAAAGAGAAACAGTTCCTTCAAATAGCCACGAGCCAAACTAAAAGATGTATATGTTAGACTACCTGTGATCACAGTATATGAAGCGTCCGTCTATGAGATGTCTGGTGATGTACTCATCTCGTGTGGCTTCCAGCAGAGACAATTCTGCCACACGAGTTTCTTTGAAAAGTTTGACAACTGCCACAAGGACTGCATCATTACGACTAGTACTACTGCTGCTACCAGAATCTGACAACACAACAATACAGATAATCAATAATAGTGTCTTGGAATTGTACATGTAAAAATTAATTGTTTTTAATAAAATATAATGAGCAAAACTTCATTTTAAATTCACTTCTTAATTATCGTGAATCTAGATAAAGAGTATGTATAATATCCAAAAATGATTTCTTAATAAAATTTTCTGTTTGATTTAGGCGAAGATTGTTCATCTAGCATCCGCAACCCCAGCCCCAAATATATGAGGTTGAGTTAAAAGACTCCAGTGAAAGTAACTGAAAAGGATTAGTTAAAATTGCACAGTCAACAAGTTATAGTTATATTGCGGTGTACAAACAAATATAAGAGACTAGATAGCTGTTGCCCACGGCTTTGCTCGCGTGGAAGTTGATTATATACAAATACGAAAATATACATATATATTTACAGATTAATTTAAAATATTACATTACGTTGATGACCATAACTTGACCTCAGATCAAAAATAATGCAAGTCCGATAGAAACCTTCACCCCCTTTTTCATCCCCTATTAAATAAAATTTCCAAAATTCCTGAAACACGTATTTATTTGTTTTACGTCAATAACCGAAATACAAAATTTTGTTTATGTAACTTTCAAAATGACGGACTTTCATACATATTATCATACATATTATCATCCCCTATTTTGACCCCTTTGGGGTGGAATTTTCTAAAATCCTTTCTTAGTGGGTGCCTACATAACAAAATGAATATACAGTCCGAATTTCATGCTTGTAGCCTTGATAGTTTGCGCTCGGCGATGATGAATCAGTCAGTCAGTCAGTCAGTCAGGACATGTTATTTTATAAGTATAGATGTGAGAGAAGGAAGCCTAGCAACAAACTTGTCTAGTGTACAACATACATTTTAAATATTTAATTTTTCACAGTAATCTAAGTACAGCTTTTTCTTCATTTATAGATTAAAGATTTTTTTATAAGTTATGCGAGTTACCAAAATATGATACTGAATTAATTATGTTTAGTTTCAATCTAGTATCCATTTTTTAACAATATTTATGTTCACATTTGATAATTTAGAAAAGCTTTGACTAAATTGTCACACATGAATTGAAAAACATCAAGGTGAATAATTAGGAACCAAAAAACATCTTTGAGAGCTCTAACAAAGCGGATGTTGTGGTAAAAGTTTTTAACCAGTGACAATAAATGATCACTGCAGTCACTTTATATGGTGACTCACCACACATAGGAGTAGTTTACTCAATGTGGAGTGCACCAAAATGATATATTTATAAACTAGCTGCAAGTGGCTGGCATTAACTGAGCAGAAAACAAAACACTATTAAGATAAAAGGTCATTTGATCATTCATCATGAAGCAGCAGTATTATTAAGGACATTAAAAAAGTTAGAACCAAAAACAGATTTGCACATCACTATTTTTTCCCTCAGTACTTACAAGTAACATTTCAAAGTTTCTGTTTTTTAATACTTGAATTGTTGGTCATGATGTCTAAGAGACCAAGCTCTTCATGGAACTATTTTTTAAAAACATGCTAAGGGTGTACCCCTCAAGTCTCAATATATAAGTACTTAAAGTGTCATATTTCTAGAGTTAATCACATCTATGTTCAAGTGATCTAAGGTGCAAAGCTCTGAATAATGTGTTTATGTAAAAGTAAATAAAATATGCCTTGGGTACACATCCTGACCTCATCCTAAGTTCATTGGCCTACACAAAGTTTCATTTTTCTATCAGCATCATTCCCAGTTTTACTAGCAAAGAATTTTTTTTTTTTTTAGAAATACCTTTTCTTGGCATTGTGACTTTGAACAAATAATTCCTAGTGAAAAGGTATATTTTGTAAAATGTATTTTGAAATGTTTTAAAACAATTAAAATTACTTCAAACTGGGCCTTAATGTTAAAAAAAGAGTTCCTTATACTCTTTTTTTGGGAGACATATCTATAAGTCATCCCCCTCAAGAAAATACAGCCTTATCAATCTTTGTTATAGGACTTGTCCAGAAATCCATGATCTGCGCTCAGACACAATTGTTTACACCACTTGTGGCTGAGCGCACATCATAGGTGGAATAATAATTTTTTCCAGTCTTATTATTATTAGTTCATTATGCTTTGTCTATCAGCAGTTATTATTGAAAATTGTATGAAAACAACAATTAATGGTTTGAATAAAGTGCTCTGTTGTCTCATTGATTTTTAGGTGTTAAGCTAGAGAACTCTTAAGAGGCATCAAACTTAAAAGAACATTATAAGGGTTTCAAATATAAGGGACATTTTTAACAAGGTTAAAACAAATTGTATTTTTTTAAATATTTTTGCACTATTCCAAGAAATAATATAGCACATAATATTTTTAAAAAATTGACTAATAAAAATAATCTCATTAAAATGTATTGAAATTAATTGTTTGATTTATATTATTCAATATTTGTTCAAAATTTTTGTATTTGACTCACACACCCCTATTAATATGTTTATATGATATATTCTATACTTTATTAGTTATATTATGTTTAATAATGTCAAAGCTTTTACAATTATTACCATATTAGTTTAAAAATCAATATTTTAAACTAAAATTATTATAACAGGGTGTCTACTCAGAGGAACAAAATTCGCGACTTTTTGGTGACCTTTTTTACCACAAAATACCTTCGGTAAACAGTCAAACATTATATTGTACATCGGGCCTAGATATTATAATAACAAACACAAGTAAAAACTATTACTATAATCATACCAACAAGGAAACTTACTTTTAATTAAAGATGTTTGAAGCTCCCAGAAGCAGAAGTCTCTCAACAAACATAAAAATCTAATATTGTTCAAATTTGTCACCTAATATTTAGTTTATACACAAAATCTCAACATACAGGATTTACATCTGCCTCAGTCGTTTCTTCTCCAAGTCGATTTCAGTTTGAAGTGCTGAAGCCTCTTCTTCAGCCTGTTGGAGAAGTTTTATTTTCTTTGCCTCGAGCTTATTTACAGTATCCAATGTTGTTTTTGATCTGTTAGCTTCTTACTTTCTTCAATTGCTTCCCTCCTTTTGGAACTTGCTCGCCTAGCTGCATGCAGCATCCCACTGTAAATTCCACATTCTTTATGCCACCTACCGACTGAACCATTGAATATATTCTGCATTGGGAGATTTAGAGAACGCTCTTTCATATTTTCAACCAAACATTCCTTGTTTACTGAAAAACCTCTTTCAACAGCACTGTTTCCATGGAACATTGTAAATATCATCGTGCAAAATGACAGCAATGCCTTGCAAGCTTTTGAATAAATGAAGATGTTGAAGAGAAAAGACTCTAGTCTGGTTTCATTGAAATCAAATGTCTTCAGCTCTTCTTGAACAGAAGACTGCTCACAGATTTCAAGGTAGTTTTTTCTTATAGTTTCAGCTTCAATGTATGCAATATGGTTGTTTGAAGTGAGTTGTTCGAGTGCTATGTTAACCCGTTGTACTCTTAGAGTGCCACTAGTCATTACTGCTGGTAAAAGGCATGAAGCACCTTTCACTATGCACTTTCGTAATGGAGACCTAGGCCCAGTCAGTTTTTGAAACATTTCCACTAAGAAGTGACTGCAATCTTTTCTAAAGAGCTGTACATCAAGATCTTTCACATTTTTACAAAATTTATTCGCACCAAAGCCTATGTCTACGTCTGAAAAGATCAATAGATTTTCATTTTTGACATCAATTGCCAAGAGCTGTCCTGAGTTTTTCACATTGCTTATAACCTTTGACTTAAGGGTGCGAGCAGCAATGCTACGTGCCATCGAATAAAGTTTGACATGTAAAAAGGGCAACATTGGATTGTTATTTTGAAATATTTTAAGATATGGTTCCACTTCTTCTACAACTGACTATAAGAAAAAGAGTTTTGCTTCAAGAAGGTTTTCTTTTAAGAAGTCTAGTACAACACCTAAATTATTTGTTTCAGGTGGTTTGGAATACACAAAAGCCACATATTTATTTAAATGCGGAATCATTTTCAAGGCTCTTTCAATTACTTTTGAGTTTTCCACCCATCTGATGTAACACATTTTAAGTGGAAAGAGGTCTGATCCACTTGAGAGGATGTAATCAGATCTTCGAGATGGAAAATCTTTAAACAGATAAAAATTATGAACTTGCCATTCACATGTATTATGAGCTGTCTTATTAGCTCAATGAACTGTATGAAGAGAGCATGTGCCAACATCAATAGGTTTCTTGTCTTCAGAGTTATCTAAATTTTTTCCCATCATTTGATTGAAGTCCTTAAGGAATTTTAAATTTATATTCGGTCCATCAACAGCAATTTGTAGAACATTCTTTAAAGGCAGTCCTAATTCAGACATGCCTGACATAAAGGAATCAAGGAGGTCAGCTACAGTAGAATGCCCTAAAAACACAGAGTTCAAGTATCGGGGCAAAACCACATTTAAACTTGAGTTCCAATAACCGACAATGATGTCCATTTGTCCTTTCTGGGCAATTCTAACGATACTTTCGTCAAGTAAACTGCAAAAAATGCAATCTTCTTTAACTCCGCCGAGAGTTTTTCTTGGAAGAAGGGGCCAAGACCAAAGGTTGTCAAATAACCAAGTTTGTCTTTTTGCATTTTGAACTTCTGTGCTATTACACTGTCAGGAAACATGAATGATGAAATATCACTGGAAATACATGAACCTCTGTCAGAAGTATGAGTCATAAGCTTATTCATGGACCACATAATTTCTGCTTTTAAGGTATCATCATTTACACAAAATTTACTTAAAGGTCCTCCAAGAGATGAGGAAGATGAAACAACTAATGTAGACAAAGCTGCAACCAAATATACATCATTTTCAGAAGAAGGCCTACTAGCCGGTTCTGGATGTTTACATCCAACTTTTTCAGAAGATATAAAGCTGAGCGTTTTTTGCTTACCATGGGGTAGGGCAGAGGTTAGTTCCAAATGCTTCTTACCTTTTCCATGAATTTTCACTCCATTCAACCCACTGTGGCTTATATCAAATTTTGATTTACAAAATGTACAATAAGCCTTATACTGGTAATCTTCAACAGGGCGCAACCACTTTGAGTATTTATTTTCTTCAACAGTCAGCCAAAACTCTTTGAACGAACATTTACCAGGCATCTTTTAACAGATTAGCCTAAACTTCACACATAAATTCGTTGAATGCCCCCCCAAAAATTATGGATTTTTTTTGCAACACATGATTAAAAAATAATTTAGGCCTAATATTTTATGTGCCTATAAGACAACGAAAATCATTTTAAAAATTGGTAAATTTCAACTGTTTTGAATGAATGGTCTTTAAAATTAAATGAATTATGTCAAGGATCAAATACACTAATAGTATTATTTTATATTATATAAAAAATACGCTATATTTCACTGCGAAAACGATTGCTATTTGCCGCCAACATTAATTTGAAATTATAATATACATTTTACACCGCCTTCAAATTGCAGTCGGATCACTGAAAGCATAAAAAATTGATAATTGCCGCCAAAATCTTGATCCAGATCCACAACACAGATGAACGCACGGTTTGTGTAGAAAATGTCCTAGTATTTTCCCGTATCATCTACGAAACCTGAATTCCAATTCATTCACTCGAAAACCTTATTTGTAGAGACACAAACGGTATAATGCACTCACACACCCCACGAGACAAGTAACACGCCACATTAAAATTTAATACAAGATGGCGAACGTTAACCTTGTCGTTGGAATCACAAACAAAACAATCAGGCAACTTTTGACTGGCACGTGCCATCACTTGTAGTGAATAGCGCGATCTTCGAAGCATTCGCGTTGTTACGATGTGCAGGAAATTCAAACTAATATTATTTTCGTGACTTTATGACCAGAATATTAAAAATTTGTGACTTTTCCATGACCTTTTTCTCAATTAGTGACTTTTTCGTGACCCTGTAGACACCCTGAACATATGAATGACAGTTATTTAAGAAGTGGCACTCACCTTGCCTAGTCCTTTGTGGCACTCTAAGATGGCCCAGAACATGGAACATCTCATACTGTGCAACTTCACTACGAGAGACAGCTCGTTGACTCAACCTAAGATGAAAAGATCGCCTCTGCCTTTCCATGATGGGAGGTGGTTGAATTATGACAGGCAACAAGGGTCGTGGGGAGGGTACACTTTGATTTGATGAGCTGGTTGTGTCATCAGAACTGCTGTCATCTGGGATAACAGGCTGACTCACTGCAAGAAACAAAACTTAAGATATTTTTAAAACATTGTAATACGTGTTTCTATAGCAAAATAAAAATCTACTGTAACTGTAACATAGACCTTACTTGTAGTTATCAATATATACACTGTAGCTGTAACATAGACCTTACTTGTAGTAATCAATATATACACTGTAGCTGTAACATAGACCTTACTTGTAGTTATCAATATATACACTGTAGCTGTAACATAGACCTTACTTGTAGTTATCAATATATACACTGTAGCTGTAACATAGACCTTACTTGTAGTTATCAATATATACTGTAGCTGTAACATAGACCTTACTTGTAATTATCAATATATACACTGTAGCTGTAACATAGACCTTACTTGTAGTTATCAATATATACACTGTAGCTGTAACATAGACCTTACTTGTAGTTATCAATATATACTGTAGCTGTAACATAGACCTTACTTGTAGTTATCAATATATACTGTAGCTGTAACATAGACTTACTTGTAGTAATCAATATATACTGTAGCTGTAACATAGACTTTACTTGTAGTTATCAATATATACTGTAGCTGTAACATAGACCTTACTTGTAGTTATCAATATATACACTGTAGCTGTAACATAGACCTTACTTGTAGTAATCAATATATACACTGTAGCTGTAACATAGACCTTACTTGTAGTTATCAATATATACTGTAGCTGTAACATAGACCTTACTTGTAGTAATCAATATATACAATGTAGCTGTAACATAGACCTTACTTGAAGTTATCAATATATACTGTAGCTGTAACATAGACCTTACTTGTAGTTATCAATATATACACTGTAGCTGTAACATAGACCTTACTTGTAGTAATCAATATATACACTGTAGCTGTAACATAGACCTTACTTGTAGTTATCAATATATACTGTAGCTGTAACATAGACCTTACTTGTAGTTATCAATATATACTGTAGCTGTAACATAGACCTTACTTGTAGTTATCAATATATACACTGTAGCTGTAACATAGACCTTACTTGTAGTAATCAATATATACACTGTAGCTGTAACATAGACCTTACTTGTAGTTATCAATATATACTGTAGCTGTAACATAGACCTTACTTGTAGTTATCAATATATACTGTAGCTGTAACATAGACCTTACTTGTAGTTATCAATATTACACTGTAGTTGTAACATAGACTTACTTGTAGTAATCAATATATACACTGTAGTTGTAACATAGACCTTACTTGTAGTATCAATATATACACTGTAGCTGTAACATAGACCTTACTTGTAGTTATCAATATATACACTGTAGCTGTAACATAGACCTTACTTGTAGTAATCAATATATACACTGTAGTTGTAACATAGACCTTACTTGTAGTTATCAATATATACACTGTAGCTGTAACATAGACCTTACTTGTAGTAATCAATATATACTGTAGCTGTAACATAGACCTTACTTGTAGTTATCAATATATACTGTAGCTGTAACATAGACCTTACTTGTAGTAATCAATATATAACTGTAGCTGTAACATAGACCTTACTTGTAGTTATCAATATATACTGTAGCTGTAACATAGACTTACTTGTAGTTAATCAATATATACTGTAGCTGTAACATAGACCTTACTTGTAGTTATCAATATATACTGTAGCTGTAACATAGACCTTACTTGTAGTATCAATATATACTGTAGCTGTAACATAGACCTTACTTGTAGTTATCAATATATAACTGTAGCTGTAACATAGACCTTACTTGTAGTTATCAATATATACTGTAGCTGTAACATAAGACCTTACTTGTAGTAATCAATATAGGGTAACTGCACCAGTAGTCGGCTAACTATCGTAATTTTCTTGTTCATTTTCCGGTTTTATAGTGTTAACATAACTGATTCTACTGGAATTTTTTTGATTGGTATCTTATGAAATTTATTAACTTACGAAACTATTTATAGTGATATATTATCATGGTTTGAAAATAAATTTTCCTCGGTCCCGGCACAGATTTATCTGATGACCAACCCCTTCCTTCACCTCTCACAAGACATATTGTGAATGTGGGGAATACCAGGCCTCCACAGTGGTTCGGATTCCACGTTAAACTGTAGGTCCTTCATTTCATCTCATAATCACCCTACCATTACATATTAGCGTAAGTGCGTATAACCCGAATGGGTAGTAAGACGCGGTGCTAATAATATTTGAAAATAAAAAGTCAAATTAATTAAAATGGAACACAATCACTAGTAGTTGGCCATTGCATTTCATTAGTTGTCTGCGATAAATCCAGTATTTAGCCACTCATGCGTTAGTACTCAGAAATATGTATACAAAAAAATCAGAGAAACAAATATATATCTTAAAAAACACTGTTTTATTATTTATGTTCACATAAAAATGATCTTTGCTGTCATTTGAATTACAATATTAAATATAGTTATACAAAAATAATGTCACTAAAACATAAATCTTAAAATTACATAAAGTGTATTCCATTGTCTTATTTAAAAATAGAAGCCCTATCATTAAAATTGTTATAATAAAAAATATAGGCCTATGCCTATAGGCTAAAATAACCATAACCTGATAAAAATATTCATAAAAAATTGCTATAGCTATAACATAATTTCATAAACACTGAGAATGTATTTATTTATTTGTACCTGCTTAGTTTTAACTAAATCTTTCTTACTTTTATGTAAAGTTACAGTCACTAAAAAGCAAACTGTTTTTACGAGCATAAAATAGGCTATTACAGAAAATTATGCCACCAAAATATGTTTCAATAAGTTATGAGATTTATACACATAAAAATCAGTCTTATAAAATTAAAAATCAATCTTAAAAATTATAAACTATAAATGAGGTGAGAAAAAATATCATAAATATAACTAAAAATAAACTTTACAATTTGGCTTGAGGTAGCGCCAACTTAAGATTAATAAAGACTAGAGATCTTTGTGATTAATGTTAAATATTAACAATCCACTTCCATATTTTTCTGGTATTTTTAGTGTACCCACTATGTCCTTATGTTCAAATGGATATTCATCACTAATATCAGGGTAACATGTTTTGTTGTAATTTTGGGGCGAACAAAAGAACCTGTATAGCACTATTGTTGACTTCTAACACTTTTCCAATAAAAACTTTTTTTTTTCTGATCATCATCTTTCAAAGCAACTACCACCCAATCATCTTCTTTACTGCCTCACATTTGACTACTGGTTTTATATTTGGGAAACATTTTCCAAATTTCCATCCTTTAGATGATGTAACTTGCATCACTTCATTTTTACTTGATATTTCAGGGGTAATATCGTCAGTTATTGATTCTTCCGATTGAAATTTAAGATTGCTGGTTTCTAATTCATTTTGTTTACAGCCACTGCAACAGTTCTGAAGAAAACTTTGTCTTCTTTAATTTAATATTTTTATTTTTGACTCTCTCTTCTTTCTGTTTGCGTTTTCTTTCTAATTAATCTTTTTTATATTTTTATTTTTTTGTGTAGAACTCCAGCCACTTGTCAGAAGAAATCGCGCTAGTAATTTTTTTTTCTTGAAATACTAATTTTTTTACAGTGGCTATTGTTTTAGGATAAAATAGATGGTTTTTAAAAGGGGATGATACGCCTATGGATGTTTATTTTGGGATGAGCTGCTAGAAACATTCTCTTTTTGGAGCACACGTTGGTTATTTTCTGTTACAATGTCCTTTTCAATCGTGTAGGATTAGATCACTGGAAACAACATTAAAGTACGGATGATTTGATCGGTCTGCAGAAGCGTTGTAATTACTTTGATTTTATAGAGTAGGATTATCTGGACACAGCTGTGTATCTGTACTTAACATTTTTTGCATCAGTTTGTTCCTCAGGCGATGGCAAAGCAGAGATACAGCAGTCTGTCTAAGAAAGAGTCGGAGTTGTTGTGTAATGAGTTACAAACACTGTATATACATCAACATCGTTTAGGAGTATATTTTGTTGTATTTGATTTTTACTGGAGGATTTGTTGTTTCAACTAATTCTGAAACACTTAAATGTGTTTCAGATATTTTTTACTAGGAAATGTTTGGCTTGATACTGAAATACAGTGGTCATCAATTTTGCCTGATGTTGAGGGTTCTTTTTCTTGTATCAGATAATTTTAGTGTGAATCTTCAACTTCTTCTATTATATTTATTACCTCTCGTATAGTAGGCCTATTTAATTCTGTGTAACTTTCGCATATGTCAACTGAAGATGAATCAAAAAATTTTGAGTGTCTTTATCACAAGTTGCGGATGACGTCTCATGAAACCAATACCATTTCTTGCCAGGACAACCATCTACGAAGGTGTTTCTTTTTTCGATATCACCATCCTGCAGTGAAACTTTTCCACTAAGACGGTCTTGAATCGAAGTTCGGGGTACTCCAAAGCGGCGACTAGCTTCCTGAACTGATATTTTGTCGTAATTTTTGTATAGCCCTCAATGCCTCTGTCATGGCGTTGGTAGAGTAGCTGTGAGGTTGTTTTCCTGTCGCCAGTTTAGATGGTTACAAAGTGAAGGTCTTAAATTGTAGTAATGACTTTTGACTATTTTATCTGAAAAAATCCAGTTATGATACTCATAGTTTATTGATAAGCAAAATAGCATAATTCTTTAGGGGCTCAGGGGAGGAAATGATGCATTAATTAAAAAAGGTGAGTTTTGTATGTCGTTTGAATTTCATATTTTTTTTATAGAATAAGCTAGAAAGAACGTTTAAGCTATAATGGTACAAATTTGAAGCATTTTCACGATTTTGCGTTTAAAGAGATTTGTACAGAACTAAATGAACAGGAAGTATATATGCTCATTTATTAATTTTAAATGCAAAAGTAAAAGAAAAGTAGAATAAATCAATAATTTTTCTTTTGGGCGATAAAATTATTGGAAGACACAATGACAAAACTTATTGCTTTACCTGAAAACAATTTCAATAACTGTAAAAAATACTATATACCCTATACTGTGTATACTGTAATGGTGCTCGTATGTGTTTTTAAACTATAATTTTAATGACCTGTGCATTTAATGATCTTAGAATTCTGTTAAAATACTGGGTATAAATTATTACAAAAACACACGACTGCACATTTTTAACAACCAAACTGAATGGCAGACCACAGGAAATTAATAATCAGTAGTGATCACCGGTAGTTGGCCACTTCAATATATTATGGCCGACTACTGGGTATTCAGAACTATTTGGCACAAATAAAACAATTTAGTAAAAAGAACATAAAAAAGAACATACAAGCATATTTTTAATAGAAAATAAAGTTTTCTCTCAGTAACCATTGGTAAGCCACCTTGGTCGAGTACTAGAATAAACACGTAATTTGTATCCAGTGGTTAACCACCTTAAATTTTCTTATTCTTTGAGAACAAATTTTATTATTATGCTCTAATATAGTAGTTTGACTCATTCTACATCAAATGCACAGACTCGTTTGAAAAAAAAATTCAGTATTACCATTGTAACTTACATTAATTGGAAGAGCACGTGGTTAGCACAAAAACATTAACAGCGCTATCTTACTTTATTTCTTTGCTTCATAAACAGGTCATCAACATACAAATCTGTTCCACCAGTGAGGAGGGATTTCCAATATCCCCAGTGTATGCTCATAACATTATTCATCTTAAATTATATGTATGACAGTAAATACCCCCATATTCTAAACAAATTATTATAGATACATCTTTATTCAAGGAGAAGAGGAATATTTGTTGCTTTTATTAAAAAATTAGTGTTCCCAGTCAATGAATTTCTCCTCTTCTGGCATCTAGGCAATAGTATTGCGTTAGTTTGCACTTTGCATCCAAAATCAGGTGGCTCACTCTGCAATACAATCATTAGATAGTACTAGTGGTTTCACAACTTGTGAATGTGGGGTGGGGTATGCCAGGCCTCCACCGTGGTTCGGATTCCACGTTAAACTGTAGGTCCTTCATTTCATCTCACAATCACCCTACCATTACACATTAGCGTAAGTGCGTATAACCCGAACGGGTAGTAAGACGCGGTGGTAATAATAATACTAGTGGTTATGTGAAACAATCTTACATTCAACGTTCATGTTTCAGCGGCATATGTGACAATGGTTACATAGTACGCCCTGTACAACAGTTCCTTACACTTCAAGGTCACCTCTATTCTCCATAGCAGGTCTCTTACACTTACCACTCTCTCATTACATCGTCTCTACTCCCACCTTTTACATTCAACTCTACGTAGGTACTGAAAACAATGTAATGTGATCCCAACTCACCAGAAGTACACTCTGGTGTGGAAGGGTCTGGGTCTGGTGCCAAGTTCTTGGTGAGATCTGCGTGGTCCTCTGGACAAGTGATGTTATACAGGGACTGACCAAACAAGTCATTCTGAAACAGAGAAAGTACAACTTCTACAAGTTAGATTGCAATATTTTACGATAGTTATGGAAATATCATTCATAATATTTAACTCTGAAAAAATAGTTTTAGTAATATTCATGGTTTTGTTGGAATTTAAAAATTTAAGATTAATTAACTAAGAAAGAAAATCTTAAATAAATAAAAATAATAATAACTTGGTGTTTCTTGTATACAACTACACATCAAGTAGTCAAGAAATGAGCTGATTATTTGATATTATTAACAAATAAGTTTATTAATGATAATTTAAGTCAAATAAAAAAATTATGAAAAGTTACTGACAGATAACAATTAATGTAATAGTAATATTTGAAAAAATTCTTAGAGAGCTATAATTTAACAAAGGTGTAGTTACTCTTAAAATTAGATGTTATAGGATTGAAAGAAGAATTATGTTCTATAATGTATGTAGACCTAATAATATAGGAAATTATGTGTATCTTATACCAGTGACAAGTGATTGAAGATTATCAAAATAGTATGTGTTTATGTATAAACTGGCAATATTAAAGTTTACAAAACATAACGAACATTAAAACAATATGAAGAGAAATCAATCATTATAAATTAATTATTAAAAGTAGATGCCAAGCAACATTTTAAAATGTAGAGTAATATCAAATTCTCAACTCGTTTCTTGACTACTTGATGTGGAGTTGCATACACAAAACATCAAGTTATCATGATCATCATCATTATATTATGTAAGGTTTTCTTTCTTAGTTAATTAATCTTAGAAAAATCAGTTATTTTATCTACCATGGTATTTTACCCAGTCCACCATGCTGTTATAGTAGGGTGGAACTGTCTCCCATGGTATTTTACCCAGTCCACCATGCTGTCTAGTAGGGTGGAACTGTCTCCCATGGTATTTTACCCAGTCCACCATGCTGTCTAGTAGGGTGGAACTGTCTCCCATGGTATTTTTTTTCTCTTCAAATCAAAATGGGGCGGTGTGGAAAAGTTGCTCTATTACATAAACATCTTAAATATAAAATATCTTCGAAAAACGCTAATATTTAAAACTGCTACAAAA
Source organism: Timema cristinae (assembly GCA_039000515.1). Taxonomy (NCBI): domain Eukaryota; kingdom Metazoa; phylum Arthropoda; class Insecta; order Phasmatodea; family Timematidae; genus Timema; species Timema cristinae. The sequence continues at coordinate 5,273,875 of JBCFYV010003508.1, read as the reverse complement.
CCATTAAACATTTTAAGAAAGTAAATAAATTTTATATTTTTTCAACATTTTTTTAACTTTAAAAATTATCAAAATATTATTAATATCAGTATAAATAATTTTTTGTTACATTTATCACTATCAAATTAATTCAGTATAATTTGTCCCTTCGAGGGGAATTTTTAAGCTAAAATTTAAATTTGGAGCTCATGCTAATTTATGTTCAATAAAAGCTTTTGTTTCTACTTGTTCATATCAGATGGCAATTTGTGCTGTTAGTGTGTTTTGGTAGTGCACCCTTCAAATTATATTTGTTTTACACATTCCTTAAATCCTGAATTTTGTCTATTCTTGCATATCGTGAGCTATTTGATATAATAATAGAAACAGATCACGAGACTTTCCATAAATAAAAGCTAAATGTAAAGGCATTCTTAGGAATATCCTCAGAAACAACTGAGAACTTCAAGACTCTCAATTGAATTTCTCGACAGTTATACACATTTAGAGCAAAGCATTCTGACGATACTTCTTTTGATGAGACAGCAAAACCTTAAAGACATGTGAAGAAAATAAATTTAAAATCCCAGCAGGAAAAGTCCAAAAGTTTTGTGCTTAGATGGACACTAGGAAAACACTTTGCAAAAATAGAAGAAAAATGAAATTTACATAAATGTGTCGGTGCCTTATTTCAAGGTATTGAGCAACGATTTAATATGAAAATAAAAATGTTACAACTGACAATAAGAAGTTCACATTTAACAATAATATAATACCTAATATTTCACTTTCAATCATGATTTTTTGACCTTTCTTCCGAGTGATTAAAAAGGAATTAAGTTTTCTAAAATGAAGTGGAAAAGTATTGCTATAAGCTAGCTACACCAATTTCAGAGGATTGGTGTCGAAAATGTATTCACGCAATTTATGAAGGGTAGCAAAGACTTTACTGTGATTCCTGCCACTATTACCTTTTGTGAATGAGTCTTTCCTAAAATGATTCAGATCAAGAGTAAGTTTGGATCTACAAATATCTAGGACTACCTGGATAAGTTTAGTATACCATATTTTAGCAAGATTAGTGTCCGACAGCAGGAATGGTATGATTTACGTTGTATATCCAAACTGCACAGCAGCAGTCTCACTTGGCTGGGGGATTAAGGGAGCAGGAGAAGGAAAAGGTATATATCTGGAAGGATCTGGATCCTTTTTATTCTGGCCCAGTATTCTAGAAATGGAGGATTCCAGACTCTCACTTATGACCCTATATCTACACATTCGGCAGTAGCCAGTAACCCCAAATCCGAGTTGTGGATAGTGAATTGAGGGGATTGGTGTGTCCAGGAGTTGGTTTGCATGTCTAGGAGTGGGTAGCGTGACCAGCGTGACCACGGTTGGGTTGGCGAGTCCGGTATTTGTGTATCGCACGTCATCACAATGTGTCGTGTGCGGAGAGTTAAGTATAATATATATGGGTTATGTAGACATTTATCGCTATTGTCAACGGTTTTAATAATGTACATTTTTTGTGACTTTAAAATATTTGAATAGCTATGAGGTGTTTTACAGCTATTAACTTGTTTATTTTATTTAATTCTATTTTATATATTCTTATTAATTTAGTCTTGATTACAGTTTCTTTTATTTAATTTAGTGACTTGTTTGATTGTAATAAATTTAAGTGTATAATTAATTCACTGTATATGTTGTTTTATTTTTAATAATTAGAAACCCTGAATATTCTGTGATTTTCATTTGTGTTTAATCAGCAACTCACTCCAGCATCCTTATACAAAATAAAATGTTTCTGTGATATTCAATATAATTATAAAAGCTCAGTATCACATTTGTTTTCATTGACTGTTTCATCAAGGTATTCTTGGGCATATTTATGATGGTATTCTGCTGAAATAATAATTTTCTGTAAATCTTTATACTTTGTTTCAGAAATGCTATGTGCTATGTCATTCTTGAACTCCTCATAGGTGGCTTTTTTCTTCTTTTTCTTGTGGATCTTGTACTTATGCTTATCATCATCTAATAAACTTGCATTTTTCTTCTTGTTGTCGATTTACTCACACAGATTACATTTGTTTTTTTAGGCTTGTGGAATCCAATATTATATTTGTTAAATATGTTCTTAAATATGTGGCCTTTTTAAAATCTTCATGCAAAAGATGTTGGTTCAAGTGTGCAGGTTGGGACTGCAGGAAGGTATTCACATCCTCGACAACATTGTCTGGTGTTTTGATACAGCTGGCAGCTTTCCCTCGATGGTCTTATTTACGTGTTAAATGAAGATGCATGTTTGACTGTATACTGTATCTTTTTCTTGGGAAATATTTAAAGCAGCCATTACAAATTTCCTGTAAACATAAATTTTACCACTGTCAATTTCAATATGGTACTTGTAAGTGTAATTTCACTTCGATGGTGCATCAGTTGTTCATATCTTAACAGGAGTATTTTGAGTAAGCAAACAAATCTAGTATCTTTGTTGTTGAGATGTTAGGCTGTTCTAGTATAAGGAGAAAATGCTCTTTTTATGTTCTTCACTTAATTTTGAAAATCCTAAATTGAAATTTGTTCAAGTATTTTTTTCATTACGTTTCCCGGCAATTAAATAGGGCTAACTCTTTGCTTATTTACTTTTCTAGTGGTACGACTATTCGGTTTACGGTTTTAAATATCTTCTGAGAATGACACAGCAAAGAGAGTCCAAGTCGCAGATGGACTCTTTTATTTATTATGAGCATTAGTGTGTCAGCCCCTCTTCTGCAATATACATTAATGTCTCCTTTTTACATACCAGATAATATTTAAAACATTTTAGTGTATCTAACTCAATTTTGCCAAAAATTTTGGTTAGACCCTTCTTACAAAACAGGTGCGATATATTGTAATGTAAAAAATATAAATACATGTAAAGTTGTTTTATATTTAATTAAAATTAAAATAATTTGTTTTCAAATGAACAAAAATGTATTATGACCTTGCTTTTTTAATTTAAGATATTATAATTGAAAAATTATATAATTGATATATTAATTTAAAATATTACAAGTTCAACAATGATGGTTGAACTAATGAAAGTTGGAAAATGGCTAAAAATATAGTTATGTATGAAATGTCTGTGATGATGGTAGTCCAGCAGTTCGTGTGGAATAATGTAGACTAATAGATGTTCTTGAAGGGCTTGAAATGGGATCGGATGCACCTCAGATAGATATTGAAAACTTCCCAACCAATGAGGTTGTTCTCTGTTAAAAAAAAAATCTTCTAGAAGCTTTGAAACAATTAAAATTTTCATATTATTATGAATATTGGAGAACTCTTCTCCCAAAGGTCTTTGGTTCGATTACCATGTCTAGCTGTAATTTTTCAATAAACATAATATGATTGTAATGCTCTCGATTAAGAAACATTGATTAAATAAACAGGCCAAACGAATTAAAATTGTCATTCTGAGGCATATCCTGGAGAAAATAAAGTGTGAGCCTGAGAAAGACACGACCCACAACCGTACAGACTGCCACTTTCTCAGACATCTGATCCCAACCTAGTTCTATGTGTACACCCCACTTATTACTAATAAAACACATGCCAACCACTCAACATTTGGTTACATGTTGGTGATAACCCCCATCACTCTTATCAGTCATCTGGACGACATCATGACAGACAGGAGTGTAGAGGACGGTTACAAGGGAGGGTAGATAATGAACTATTGGCCAATTGATTGTATTGATTAATAAAATAATTGAGGATTTATAACATCATCACAGGTGTCGAAGGGGGGAGAGAGAGAGAGAGAGAGAGCTGTTTTTATGACTACTAAGGACAATGGGTACTCTACAAATGATTACAAGCCGCAAAGTTATAGGTGTAGTGCTGACACTTGTGTGTGGTGACTATTAATGTGTGAGACATGCAGATAAAATGTGTTTGTGTGTGTGTGTGTGTGATAGATACCAGTAGCGATGTGCTAAGTGTATTAAATGAATAACTCTGAATTTTGATTAACTACATTGTGATAGAGATGTATAAATGTGGCCAGTGGTGTATTTTGTCTACAAACAAAGAGGTTATGACTTTGGTATGCTCCACATTATTTGATTCATATAAGATCTGATCACACAGGACTTGATTAGTTAATATTACTGCAAACTTTATCATATACTTTCGGCATCTATTACTAGAATTTTGTTTCCCTACCAATTTTATAGTTAAACCCCCCCTAGGTATTCATTCAAAACTCATAATATGCTTGCATGGAGGAACATTTGAAAACTGCTTTGGAAAAACCACCCTCAATACACCCAACCAGGATTCAAACCTCAATCTTCTTGTCCTCAGCAGTCTAGTTTAAAATGAGGGTGACACCTTAGAACATGCGGCCACTGAAGGGGGTTCTACAGATTTTTAAATTTTATTATTTGTGTACTTGTTAGATTTAGGCTTATTTTAAATTATCGTTAAAGGGTTAATAAAAACATTTTTAAAGGCCAAAAAATTAGAATAGGCTCAAAAACATATTAATTTGATGGATATAATCAGTTAAGACTTGTTAAATGCAAGATCTTTAGAACAAGTTATGAGATAACCCATAAAACTATTTTAAAATGAATATTAATTTGTGTTATTGGTGTAATACTGTATGGTGTGTTTGAATGGATACTATTTTGTATAACATGGATAACCTATATAGGATTCCTACAGTATTCGTACAAAAATTCTCTCTGACTTTTCCCCGACTTTCCCTGACTATTTTCCCAAGTTCCCTGACCAATTTCTCATAAAATTTCTACTATACTTTACGATACTATTCATGTGGAAATATTAATTCAAATACATTTATTTCGGCCTCCTCCTCCCCTACAGTCGACCTTGCCTCACCTCTCATGGAAGAATAAGAAAGATGACGTCTTGCCAATCAGTTCAGGGAAAATGATGGAAAAATAATTAAATATGTCTAATCCTATCAAAAAGTTGTAACAAACTTGATTCACTTTGGTATCATGTGCAGAAATACGTACTAAATAACAGTCCACTAAGAACATACTAAAAAGTTTGGTATCATTACCTAAACTGTACATATCCTGAACTGAATAGCTCACAACAGGAGGAACTGTTTCTGCTTTCATATTATTCATGTCTCAAGTCAATTTTCTTTTTATTAAAATTATCAAAAGTCATACAATAAGATACTATGCTATATTTAATAAAGTGAAGCTTGTTTCTTCTTCAGTTCTTGCAACTCCACTTCTATTGCTTCTCGTTTCTCTTCAGTTGCCATCATTAATTTTTTTCTTTTTCTTTCTAATCTTTAACTTGTATATCTAATTTCCTCTTTTCTGCCTTCTTCTTGTCTTCTTCACTTCTTTCCTGCTTCTTCATATCCAAATATTCATGATAGAGTTTATGAGCCCCTCTCACATAATCCAACATCTTTTTGTTAATGTGTATGTTTTTAATCCCTCCTGCTTCTTGTATCTCATCATGAATGTGACGCTGTGAAGTGACTGTTTTTTCATGCATATTTTCCAACAGTAAAGATTTATTGACTGAAAAACCACCTTCAACAGTTGCATTCCCATGCGACAAGCAAGGCAAATCTTTATTACTTCCCAAAGATGTTTGTAGTTTGCATCTCCTATTAGAAAGCTACCATAAATAGTGTCAAGTCCTACTTCATCACTAAACTGATCACAAGGACTAAATATTTCTTGAAGATTAGATTTTTTGAGGTTGCAAAAATGCAAGTATTCTTCTAGGCATTTTCAGCAAGAACATCATTTATGATGTTAGCATGGTTAAGTTCCTCCAAAAGAAAAGAAAATCTCTTCTGGCCCAGTTGAGGTGAATGTGAATAACACAAGGATCCAATGAAGACGAACCTCTCACAGCTTTCTGTTTTAAGGGACTTCTTTCTTGTAGTTTTGCAATCATGGTGGTTAACATACTGCGGCACTCGTGTATAAATTCTAGTTTTTGTCTTTCTGTTACTGTGATTGCAGTTTCTCCTAACAAACGTTTTGTTGCAAATGCTACATCAATATTTTTGCCAAGGATCAAATTTTCTGATTTTTGTGTCGATAGACAGTAACTTTGAACCCGTGCACTTCATCAGATCAGGTTTCCCGCAACGATTCATAAGGTATCTTAGAAGTTTCTCTACATCTTCAAAAAGATATGGAGTCATTGGTTTTGATGTCTGGAACCGTTGCAGGAAAGGCTGACATTCAACTGCAATTGTCTTTCAGAAAGCTAGTTTACACTTTAGGAATGGATCACAGGCTGCTCTTTTCAGTCTATCTACAGGTTTTGTTTTAGGAAGTTTTGTTTCTTTGAGAAACTTAACAACATGGTCCCAAATTTGTAATGCCCTTTGAAAGCACTTTGCATTCTCTAACCACCGCACACAAACAGAACTTCAATGGAAAAGATGCACATCCTGTCAACTGGGTAAACAATGCTCGACGAGTTCGAGAGTCAGTGAACAGGTAGTACATGTGACGCAATAAGCTACTTATATCCCAATCAACAGACTCCACTCCTGTTCTCAAGGAACCATGAACAACATGAAGCCCACTACATACTACATACTACAAACTACATACTTCATTGTCTGTGACAGATTTGATGTGTTCCTGAAGAAGTGTTATAAACTTTAAATTGACATTTGGGCCATCCATTGACACTTGTATCAACTTAGAGAGTGGAAGAGGAGAAATACCATCCAGAAAATGCTTCAGTAATTCTTCAGCGGTGTTCCTATCGAATAACACACTGTTTAAGTAACGACTGATGACTTTATGATTTTCCTTGTCCCAGAATCTTATTACAATGTCCATTTGTCCGCTTTGAATAACTTTATTCAACGCTTCATCAAAACAAATTACAAAGTTGTTACATAATTTTAGGTGGGCTAGTAAATTGTTCTGAAAGAATGGAGCAAGCCATGCACAATGAAGTATTCAGCCTTGTCTTCACCAAGAGTAAAGGCATTGGCAATAGAACACTCGGGAAACATCAACTGAAAAATTGTACTTAAATTATTGCACGAATTGAAATACATTTTATTGTCAACAACTTGCAAGCCCAAATTACTTCTGCCATAGTTTTCATCTTTTTTAACAAAAGTGTTATGGTTTCTTCAAGGCACTACACTAATTCCACTTTTGGCAACAGCTTCCTTCTGCGGCTTTACGATTTCCAATGAAACAGAAAAACTCTTCAAGTAACCAGCCAAATCACCACAAGGTAGAATGTCTTTGTGTGCCAGAGATTATGTTAAAACAGGGGGCCTTGATGAACCTGAATCACTTGACTTTTTTGAGAAAAAAGTCAACAGAGAGCGTTGATTTGTCAAAGTTTCAAGAGTTTTGATATGAGTTGGTCTTTACAAAAAGCCTGCAACTTATTACTTTCAGCGCTACTGATCCAGAATGAGAATTCGGGAAAATGTTCTGGTCTTAGCCAGAGCTGGTTAAAAACGTTTTTTTGTTAGACATTGCTGGTGTAACCGAATCAGTTCTAATTCACTGTATCCAACGATAACGATGCCAAACCTTGAACAAGAACCAAAACAATGGATCACTAAAGTTAAAAGAATTGTCATGTGCAGGCCAGGAGATTTCTGCGTTCACCTTCTGAAATAAAATGCTACCAAAACTTGTGTTACAGCAAGTTTGAGCATGGTAAGTGCCCCTCAGCTTTTTTCATTGGGCAGTGGCTTATGACGCAATGAATAATAAAAAAAAAAATCATAGTTTTTTTCTAATTGTGACATGAATTGTCATTTCCCTGACTTCCCCTGACTATTATTTTTTTCCCCTAACTTTCCAAACCGTAGGAACCCTGCTATAACAGCAATTACAAAATGGCTGACCACATGAACTAACTTAAAGGTTAATTTACTTTGTTTTGGGATATTTATAACCATATTAAATTCAAGCGACCCATTGATTTAAATAAAGTTCTAAGGGCCATTTCGCATAGGTGTTTTCTTGTCATGTATCAGATCTATCCCGCATTTTGAATATTGAGTCTTTTCCCATTTAAGATTTCTACTGCACGATTTGCCGATGTATAGAATCACAAACTACACCTTCTAATTAATAAATTAAGGCATCATCCACCATGTCCAGTTACTAGCTAATCTGCATAACAATCAAACAATGCCAGCCACTATTATAATATATTATTTTTTAACCAAATAAATATCATAACTTGATCTTTACTGTTTATTTAATAAACAAACCAATTGTAATTACCATTTGGGAGCGAGAAGACTCTCTGTATAAGTAATTATTCAATTTAAATGTTTTGTAAAAAGCTATCTTAAAAAAAAGCAAAAAAAGACATGTTTGATTCTAAAGGATCGTATTAAATGGTTGCCAATTCAGCACATTTTATAGTATAGTATAGAATAGTCTAGTAGAGTATAAATATTAGTTTTAAAATAGTTTATTTACAAGTTATTTCATAACTTGTTCCACATACATTAAAGTTAATAAATTAATAGGTCTTAGATGATAAGATCTACACAATTAATTAGCTAATGAACCTATATTAATTTGTCAACTTTAAAAAATGCTTTTATTGACTCATCAGCAATCATTTTAAAATAAGCCTAGTTATCTCTCATATGAGTAGTGGATGAATACCTAGGGGGGGTTAAATACAAAATTTGTGATCATCTAGTATTATTTAGGAAACAAAATTAAGTTTCATACTAATACAATTTTAAGGTATAGTATAAACAAATTTACTCTGTACTTTTTATTTGGTCAAGCTCTCAATGGAGATGTGAACTTACATCTATTTAGTAACTACTATTCTTATATTTACACAACTGCTACTCTAAAGGTGTGTACAGAAATAAAACCAGTTTCCTGCTTGTCAACCTATGTTATCACTGAGTGTGTGTGAGAGTGAGATGGAACCGTTCATAGTGAAAACAGGTTAGCATTTATCAGCACTGGTACCTAGCATTGACAGGTTTACCAGAATAAGCATTTTAGTCTTTTGTAGTTGTTGGCGCAGACAAATTAGTTAAAGAGAAATGGTACAATATGATTTTTGTAGGAAGAACAGTAGACGTTAGTTACATATCTATACATCAAGTCATGTTATCTGTAGCTGCCACTATTGATTGATATTATTAATACCTATAAAATAACACAAATAATATGGTAAAATGTTATCATTGTTGGCCGTATTTAAACATGTTTGAATTTTATCTACTGTTCTTCCAACCAAAATCATGGTATAGATATTCAAAGTTTAATTATGTCTGCTACCCAGATGCCCTATTTATGTATACCGTATACATGTTTATATATATATATATATATATTCCGTATTCTTCTGCTTCATCAGAATTTTCACTAAATAAAATAAATGTTGTGAAAATATATTTAAAGATAAATTAAATAGTATTTCCATAGGCTGCCTTTGTGCTCTGTTTGATTAGAAACAACAGACACTTCAGTTGGATATTGGTCAAAGCCTTCTCTATATAAAATGTAATAGTGTATTAAAAAACTTTTTCTTGCTTCGGGTCATTAAATAAATGATGATATGCATTTTAATCTTTCCTACTATGGTTTATTGCATGTATACGGGTTTTTTTCTTTTCAACTTTGGATGAACACTGTCAAGAAGTAAAAACTCTTCATCAGAAAATGAACTGGATATTTTGACGGCGGTAATAGCATGTGACAACTGGCAGGTTTTTAGACTTTCATATATGTCCTCTGTGTACACCTACATGTGCTGGAAATAAGCGCCAATCGCTGCTGGAAACTGGTAAGCGTGCACCCTGCTTTCTTTCTGTATGCGCCTTTAGAAATATACCAGTGGAAAAGACAAAAATTAGACATAAACCAAAGATAAGAGTCCGGGAATTTGATAAACTGGAGAAAAGGAGGGAATATCAGAGCAAGCTATGTTAATATTTACCTAAAGATGACAAGAAGAGTAGATCAGGATTATAGGAACTCTTGTGGACAAGGCAATTAATAGTGCACAAGCACTAGAGTAAAAGAAAATAAGACTCCTTGGTGGAACAAAGTAGTTCAGGAGGCCATAAAAGAACAAATGTGGTAAGATAAAAAAGAGACAAAGAGAATCAAAAGGGTGTAGAAAAAGATGAAGACAAACTGAGATAATTATATAAAATGTAAAGAGACCTGAGACTCGGGACAAAATGAATTAGTAAATCAGAGAAAGAGAAAAGCTGGATGGAATTCACTGAGAGATTGTAAGACAGTAAAGAAATCAGAAACTCTTGTAAAGAATAATGAAAAGTAAAAGTAATACATGTGCCGATAAAATCTCTGGAGAAAACAGATGGAATTGTGTGGAGAGAATAAGACATAAGAAACTAGATTAAAAGACACTTGGTCCAGTCGTATAATGGGAGAGACCTAACGACGAAGACACGGGAAATTAAGATATAGAGAACCAGAGTGAAAAGAGTAAGTCCGCATTTACATGGTTAGAAGTTGAAAATGCTCTGAGCAGCATGAATAAAGGCAAAGCACCTGGCTTAGGTATATTAAGCTGTGAGAATTCATGGTCACCACTGGCTCTTCTGAGTGATGAATGCCATTTGGAATAAAGGAAAAATCCCTACTGTACAAAGAGTATCAAATAGAAGCAGACCAAACTGTGGCAACTATAGAGGAATCACCCATACAGAAAGCCCACTCATCCCGATGCAATCATCCCCAATGATTCAAATCATCCAACTTCTCATAAAATTGCCGCTTTCAAGAGTCTAATTCACCGTTTACTAAATATCCCGCCCAGCAAATCAAATTACAAAACTCAAGTAAATACTATCAAAATATTAGCCACAAATAATGGTTATTTTCATTCCAATATTTACAAAACCTTGGTGGGGAGGGGGGATATCTAACAATTTCTCAACCTAAACAACTCAAACTAAAATAAAAAAATTGATTAAATTCACTTTCACTTGATCAAAATACACAACCAAACACTGCTCTTACCACTAATAATACAATTTAGTAAAATCTTAGTAGGAGCAATTTAAATAAAAATGATGAATACAGTAAAAATGGAATTTATGAACTCACCTACAAATTCAATAGCATCTACCGTGGGAAAATGGGAATACATTTTAGGGTTTGTTATAAAGAATGTATCTCTGATTCAAAATAAAATAGAACCAAATCAAATTTGCAGATCATCTAAATAATGCAAACCATCAACCCAAACCAATAGACAATGTATGAAACCTCTTCCCTTCTCTCATAAGTGCACAAAATTAAACACAGCTGAAAATGTATCTATCCAAGCAGTTTTATTTAATAAAAAATCAATCCTCAATGAACAGTTACAATTTTAAAATCAAATTATTGTAAACACATTAAAATATTTACCTAAAAACATCAAAATTCTATAACCTCATCTATTCTGCTCTACCTTCTAGTGTAGAAAAAATATCCATTCAAGCCAGAGTCGAGAAGATTAGTACCTTATAATTCTTCTCCATTTTCTTTTCCAATATTTTAAATATCTTTGAGTCAGCAGATTGTCGGCACTCAACTGGTTCAATAGTATTTTCACAACCTAATATTTTACTTCGTGCTTTCAAATTTAACCTTTTTATAGTTTGCTTGTTTTTACACATATTTTCTCCATCTCGACCACACCTTATTTAGTTAACTTCTAGCTGTTGTAACAACACATCGTGTTTTTCACAATGACATAAGTAAGTTTGTTTGTTTTAATAATTACACCTTACATTTGTATAACATATTAATGATATTTCCCAATACTTCTTATAATAATAACTTTAATCTTAATTTATCTCCATGCCTCCTATAATTTAATTTGCAGAAGCATGATTATAGTACTATAGTACCATATTACCATAGTACCGAAACATGTCGGAATGAAGTAATCCAGACTTTTTTCCAGTGTTGGATGTCAAAAAGGATTAATGGGACACAAACTCAGATAAGACTTAGAACATTATACATTACATAAATACTTCAACTTATTTTCTAAATCAATTAGGCAGATGTTGATTTAATTTTTATTCTTTAATTTCCAAACAAATCTGGACTCAAGAACATTGTTCATATCATGCATGTTATATTGTATATTATATTTTTTGTATTAATATTTTAATGTGTCAACTTATGTTTTAAGATTATTCATAAACTTGTTTGAGTATTATATTTTTAGTTGATGATGCATTATAATTTTATCTAATTGTTCATATCATACATTATGTTTCTCTATGAAAATATTATTTAAAACATACATTCTAGTGCTCGTCACTTTTGTGTAATACATTAACCACCTCATTAATTGCTTAATTTATAAATATTTATTTTTATTTTATGGATCAACTTATCTAAGTTTTAACTTTCAATATCTATAGCAGTAGCTTAGCACTAAAATCATGACTCCCCACAAAAGTATATCAAAACTGCTCAGTCACCATTTTGTTTATTTCTGTGATTGGGTGTTGTACAATGGTTTCAGAGTTCAAAAATAAAGTATTTTCATACTAGACTATCTAAATTATATCAAAAATGATAAGCAACAACCTGTACAGTGTACAAATTAGATCTAATATTATAGCCTATTTAGAACCCCATTTTGAATATTTTTCTATACATATACATTTTATTGTGTAATAACTCGATCCCACTGTGAAAATGATGTCATATTTGACATCCTTGACCTGTAAAACATGTAAAATGATATGCTAGATGCCTAGTAATACATTTTTCTATGACATCATGCGGGCAATGTAGTGGTTCGATTCTTAGAGTCTATATCAGAAATCAATATTTATGATACCATCACTGTGCCAAACAGCGTGTCAGTATCATATTTTGCATAATATAATGTCGAACTACCGGACTATAACACATAATAATACACTTATCTCAGTTATGTTTCTAATGTATTCATTGTAATTAATAAATGTTATTTATTGTTTACTTTTCTTGGCATGTTCTGATATTATTTCAATATTTCAATCATCTGATAACCATTAAATCTAACAATAATATATCCAAGTCTTATTTGTTACTAAATGACTAGGCCAACTGGCCTACTGCGACATCCTTGTTATCCCTAGTCTGAGACAACATGCCTGTGTGTTTCTTCTCTGACTGGCCATACAGGAGTTTCCACCTGATAACAAGATTGTTTTTGTTATCACACACATACATGTCAAACCTAATGTACCAGCTATTTGAAACCACTCAACAAGTTTTTTATAGTTAGAAAATATTGTGTTTCAATATGATATATAGGAGTGAAGGTCACCATTCTGTTTGTAATGCCTATATACAAATACATTTTTTTCTTTCACCATTATGTACCCTTAATATTTGTGTCAGGTATTTTATTCCAAAAAACTCCTTGGGGAATATTATGAAAACTCTTGATAAGTTTTACCCAATCGATAAAATGGTTTCGGCTCTACCCTGACTTACAGACAGACGGTATGGGTGCAGGTAAAGCGATCAACAAAAAGTTGGTCTACACAGGAGGACACAAAGTGGTTGACAGACAAATTATGGACCCGCAGAGACAGTTTGGACTATGTTGTCAACACCACCAGTGGGGTCATGTGATGGACAACAGGTGTACAAACTGTTGAAAGGCTAGATGTGGCAACTGCTCAACAGAGCTTGGAGCAACGGCTCAACATATTCGTGTTTAGGTGAATTAAGGCCCGTATGCAAGAACGATGTTGGATGCGGAGAAGAAGCGGAGTAGAGGCAGAGTCGGCTACTCCTGAGGAAGGCGGCTGTGTCGTGCTAGAACGTCTGGCTTGAGTCACTCAAGGTCACATGATAAAATCTTACACAGGAGTACCACACCCCGAAGGGAAATAAAATTCTCTACAACCAATGCCTTCTAAAGGATTGATTGTGCTTGTAAAGTTTGATAGCCTGCTTAATATGTCCGTGCATTGGTAGAAACATCGTAGTTAATTAGGAGAGTTTGATGAAGTGAGAAAGAGAAATGGTATTTATTAGAATTAAATAGGTAGTTTCCAACTGTCAAATGAAAAAAAAAATTATGTTAGGACCATCGCAGCCAAGAAGAAAGCGTGGGAACAAATTAATAGAATTTTAAATCTTCCAGTAACCTCCAAAAGGTGAGTTTATTTTTATCTTACATTATTTTCACTTTAATACTTTATATAAAATGACGTATATTATTTGAGTAATTGGATCGTCTATAGAAATAAACACAAGTAAAGTAAAATCTTTAAACGTGTTTCTTATTGATGGTAAACACACACGTCAACGTAACAAAAAATTATTTGTATGCCTATGCTATTAATTTGCGTAGGCCCTAGCGTTGATAAGTTTTATTCCCTTTCTCTGTCGGCCTAGCGTTTATTTTTGCATAGTATAAGTCGAAACAAAAGTTGTTTTGAAATTATAAGAATGAGTGGAATTTATATATTAATGAACTAAACTACTCTTTACTCCTAACTTTATGTATGTTGTCTACTGGTAGGTCTTAGTAGGCCTGATTTAGCACTTAAGACCAGTACTATCTTAGGCTAGTTAACCTTCAATATAATATGTTTGTACTAGGGCTGGACCTAGTCACAAAGTAAACATAGTAGCTAAACTAACAATGTACATCCTCATAAATAGGAAACTATTACAACACCGAAACATACATTATTACCATGAAGTTTATAGAGACAACAAATTTCATAAAATGCTTCACTGATTATTAGAACCAGTATATTAATAATATAGCCAGCTGTATAGTGGGAACTTTCATTAATATAGGCCTTTATAATAATTTATAATAACCATTAGTAATCTTTTATTGTTTGATAACAAAGACACCTAGTTGACCTAGTTGGAACTGTGTTTATATTATATTGTGAATCATTTTAGAACTCTGGTTCACCTGCACAAACATTGGGACATTGTCAAATCAAGAAGGAAGAGGCAACTAGTCGAAGAGACAGTGGAACTGATGAGCACTGGACGAGGGCCCTACAATTCTCACAAGCGTGTCCTTACAGTGAGTGTTAGGTTTAAGATGTAGGTATGTGTTTAAAAATTATAATGTGCAATATCAATCAAACTTGCATCTGTTGACCTGCAATGCTTTGATTGTTAAATTACATTTTCAAAAGCTTGTTTGAAAATGTAATATAAATGGTTTTAATTAAAAGCAATTTGATGATTATGTGCATTGACACCCTAATTTAGTATTCTAGTAAAAGGACTTGCAGAAAACAAGCCATTGAAACATTTATCTGTGCAGTGTACAATGGTAAGAATGTTAATACATTATTAGTGTTATTCTTTGATATTATTGGAAGTAGCAGCTGAAGACCATATGACTTGACATCTGACTTATGAAAGGTGTTTTAGTAACATCTAAAATTTAATAAAACCTCCCCATTTAAACAGACTAGCTATGCTTGTTTTGTTCATATTTTCCAGATCTCCCAACTACAAGCAGTGTCAGTTTGTCGCTGCCATTTCTTACACCAGCGCTTCAAGTCTCGGCTAGCCTTTTCACATCACCTGCATCCCTCTTGGGGACCCCAGACCTTTAAATTTGACTATTATATGTAAAATAGTTGACAAAACAATTACAATATTTCCACACTTATTATTAATCTAACACTATTATTATCCTTATATCTGCATTCAAGTGAATCAATTTTCTTTTTGATGAACTAGAAAGTGTAGAATTTAGAGTGAGCTCTGATAGATGAACATTAGGTTGCTGCTGCGTAGTTAGACTTAAGGTTAGGAATCTTTGTTGATTACTTTTGACATTTTTGTGATGGATCTATTTCTCTTAAATAATAAATACCATAAACTGATTTTTTTTACCAAGAAAGTAGGCCTATAAACAAAAACATCATATTACATTTTTTGAAAACACTTTTGTTTACTATGTTTAAATGTTCCGATTGATAACTAACCTTTATCTCTTAATATAGACCTGTTATAGCCAGGTAGTTTATATTAATTTTACATAGTAAATTACTGTTTATTAATATTTGATACATTTAACTTGCTATTATGTCTCAAATTATGAAACATAAAATTATAGGATTTAAGAATTGAGCCTAGATGTTTCGGCTCTAGAATTTATAAAACTACCAACATTTTCACATTTGTTGAAAATAACCCTAATAAGAATATTGTTTTTAAGGGATGAGTAGTAAAATTACAATTTCCAATATCCATTGTGTCGAGATCGATCACCTTGTATTAACCTATAAAATGTAAATATAGCTAAATTCTTATGTTATAAAGTGATTAGGGAACTTTTCACTTCCACTCTGGAGGGTCTCTGGGGTACTTGATTTCCTTTTTTTTATGTTAACCACTTATGTTGTTGCTAAGGACTGCAGGTATGTTAATTCAGCATCGCAAATTAAATTTTGACAATATATATATATTTTTTTTGTCTGGCCAATCTCTAGTGTTTATCTTTTAAAATAAACTGACTGTGGAAAAATTATTATAACTATTTCCATTCATGAACATGGTGGTTTATTATTTTTCATTCCAAGGTCCAAATTTGAGCATCTGTTTGTACCACAAGCCGAAGATATATCCAGTTGTTGTCTTAATAACATAGGCTCACAAAAAACACTTATAAATTATTTTTAATATTATATTAAATAGATTATATTTGGAAGAAGGTAAAGAAAAGGTGGATAGATTCATATAAAAGGGATGAGTTATATTATAGTTATTAGATTTATATTATATAAATTGTAATTTTGTCTGGTAGAATCTTTCCAATTATGTCATAGATAAGTTTAATTAATACATCAAAAATATTTTATTAACTATCAATCACTTTCACTGAACTTAGTATTATTAAATAATATATTATACAGATTTTTATCGATAAAATAAATGCATAATGAGATGCAGTCATGAGCTTTTCTAAATAAATGTTATTTGAATCATCAGGCCTTCTTCCAATATTTACCTGGTAAATATTAAAGTAAGTGGGAATTTAATAGTGTATAAGGTCAAATTATTTTAGTTTGTATACACTTCTATTATATTGAATTGAACTTCAACAATATTGCATACAACATATTCACTAAATGTGTTACAAATCATATAACATGATCAACACTAAACCACCTCGGTGGTGTAGTTGGCTAACGCGCTAGTTTTGTGTTGAGCTAGACCACCGAGGACAGGAAGATTTGAGGTTTGAATCTCGGTCGAGTGAACTGAGGTGAATTTTCCTAAATGGTTTTTCACTCTCCCTCCACACAAATGTGGGTTTACTTCCTCTTTATTCAACCTTTCATATTCCTAACACATATCCTAGTGTAATTAGTACTCAGGCGTACAACCCGAATGGGTAGTAAGACGTACTGCTAAAAAAAATCTTTAATACCTTATTATTATTATTATTATTACTATGGTACTTTGGTGTCAATGTTCTCGGTTACAGTACCTGTAATCTGAGGCAGGAAAACATTCAGGTTTACAGCCCCAATACCAGTAAAAGAAAATTAAAACAGTTGATTTCAAAATTATTTATTAGGCCTCACTGGCAAGGATCACAATCATCATGGTTTTTTAACACACAATATTTAAAATACACACATGATATGTTCTCTCTAACGATCAGTGTCAGAGCAATTTGTATTATGTTCTGTCACACTTGACACAGAGTGTATCATGGCCTGCCACTACAGACTGTGTAAAGTTTATACTTGCACAATCTCAAGACACAATCACTAAAATAAATAATTCACTTTTATGGCCACATGGTCTAAAATATCAAACTCACAAATAAAACTAGACTGCTGGAGATGGGGAGATCATGGTTTGAATCCCAGGCAAGTCTAACGAGGGTGGTCTTTCGTAAATGGTTTTTCCCTTTCTCCTTGCAAATATGGATACACTGTTTAATCCAAACTTCCTCATCTCAGAAACAGTGTAATCAGTATGTATTCATACAACCTGACCAGATAGTATGCCACAGTGCTAAACCAACAGGATTGTGTATACGATCGGCGATCAAGATGGTACAACTAATTGTGTGTGTACTTTGCTATAAATATTGGTGTGTGTGAACTTTTACTAGTAAGTTTAAAATGTGAGAATTTAGAGTTGAATTTATGAAACAATACACCCACCTTAGTATAAAGGGATTAAAAATCTACTCTCCTGTGAAGAACGAGAATATTAGTTACCTCTCTCTCATTGGGAGATACATTTAGCATCAAAATGATCAGTGTTAAACCTGCTAGTTCCCCCCCTTGCTCCACCTCATTAGAGGTTTGTAAGGTCAAGATGATGGATACGAAGTGTGTTAGATGAAAGATGTCCAAATTTGGTGCGTGTGTTTAGACAAGAAGTCTGTTTTTAACAGAACATGGAACCAGCTATAGTAACATTACCGATGTTTTGATTTGCCCATCACAATGATTTTAATACGGTTCCAACTGTAATAGTCCATGGATGTATATTCAGTTAAGTATAGACTATCAGGTGGTTTAAGTCAGATGGTGAAAGTCTATGTGATGAAGCCAGACTCTCAGTGATGTAAGTCAATGTGGGGAAGCCCAGACTCTCAGATGGTATTTCAATGCAGTGAAGCCCAGACTCTCAGATGGTATTTCAATGCAGTGAAGCGCAGACTCTCAGATGGTATTTCAATGCAGTGAAGCCCAGACTCTCAGATGGTATTTCAATGCAGTGAAGCCCAGACTCTCAGATGGTATTTCAATGCAGTGAAGCCCAGACTCTCAGATGGTATTTCAATGCAGTGAAGCCAGACTCTCAGATGGTATTTCAATGCAGTGAAGCGCAGCTTCAGCAGAACTCTCCATGAGCATTTCTAACAGGCAGATCAACGTATCCCTGGCACAAAAGTTTGACAAATATAAATGATATGTTCACATCCAAGCAATAAATGAGCAGTTTATTTTTGTAACAAACATCAATAGATGCGTCCTTTTTAGAACTTTTTTCCCCCTCATTAATAACTTTGCATTTATGTTTAGGGATTTGGCAAATCATAAAATGGGGCTCCTTTACTCATCAATAAGCTTGATACATTACTTTGTGGTAAATAGACAAGATGATAACCAGCCCTCAAAAATTGAGACAGGTAAATTCAAATTCAACATTCAAATTATAAACCTATATGAGAATTGAGATAGTAGGCTAAATATGTTAGCAACCCTTTTATGATTTTAGTCACTACTTGTTTGGAGAGCAATTTATACTGTAGGCCTATTTCAAGGATATCTGGTAGCAACAGGTTAAATAACACACTGTCTTACTAACCATTCGGAATAGATGTGTATGTATTATGTAGTATAGGCCTAGTATAGTGAAAACATCCACCGGAAGTCCCATATTAAAATAAAGTAAAATATATTTTAAGGCAAAGTAGTTCATAAATATATTAACTTATTAAAGTTACTTTCCAACCTAGCTTAACCTAACCTTTATTAAAGTATTTGGCTTTATCTAATCTTTCTGATGTTACATTCTAATAAATTAAGATCTCAATCAATCTCTATGGAATAAATTATTCAACTTTCATTGTATAAGATGACATAATATTTCAAAGGAGCATGGATTAAACAACGGGTTGGTATTGTAAGTTTACATTTTGACTAGAGTTTTATTGAGGTGTCTTAATTTTGTAAAAATAAAATAATTTCAAATAAATATAATTAGGCCTAGAGTGTCGTCGTATTTGACATTTCCTTGTGAGTATAGAGTACATATGAGTTGCTATCTTCAATTAAATACAGTAGTGTATTATTCAATATGATAATTAGCCAACGCATCTTTCTTGATATAATTCGTAAATGTTGGAAACTTTTTTTCAGGAAAGTATATTTTTATTAATTCATGTCAACAAAGGTTTGGGGTAAGAGTTACCTGACTAATTCTCCATTAGGACCCCCGGGGCTCTGGACAGGGAGGGATGTGGGTGCAGTCTCTTCGATATCAACCTTCAGGGAAGTTGGCCTTGCCATAGAACAGCATTCTCACAGCTCCCAGTTCAGCTTTTGTGGTGGGAAACCACAAGAAATGTTGCATGTTTTGAGCCAACCAAATTGATATTTTCTTAACAACACGCGATACCGTTGACTGGTCAACATTGTAGGCCTACATTTCCCCGCCAACAACCTAAAAATGGAAGAACAAGATTACTAGCCTATTTTACAAAATTATAGGAATAAATATGTCTGTAGGCCCTGCTGTGATTTTTTAGAGGTAAGGTTATTTTGGATTTTATATACATACAAAAAATAAATATTAAATGTCAACCAAAATTCCAATAGCTACTGTATGTCACAAAACAATCAATTAGCCTAATTGCTTCAATTACATAATAAAAAACAATAGAAGAAATATGTTGTCAGTAAATAATCCAAAGATTTAAATTAGTTGTTCATTCTAAAAAAAAGAAGTTATGAACCATGTTTTTTTGTAAGTTTAGTAATAATAAATAATATAACCTTTAAAAAAAGTATATTTATAATTTGGTATTGACTTACTTGTAAGCATTCCGTGGCATAAAACTGAAGGGTGGTCAACATTTGTTGTAAATGAAGCAGTGGAAGTCATCGTTGTGTTTCGGGATTGTCAATTTCCAACGTAGGGAAGATATCTTGCCATGCAACTTCCTTCTAAAATAGAAAATATTTTACGAAATTGTTCGTCAGAATAAGCCTAACAGGTATCCTGGAAATCCCTAACATGCCTCCGTTAAATCACAACAACTTTATTAGCCTCTTTTTCAAAATAGTCGTCGATAACGTCTAAATACGTGACAATCCGGTAGTCATGGAGCGCCATATTTTCTTGACAACACAAAACAATAACTGATGTGTGACATCTCTATTGCTCATGCGCGCCGCGCCGGAGTAGCCCTTTGTATAAGGGATAGGAGTAACAGAGAAAGTTGGTTGGGACCTACCTCCAAGTTTTCTCAAGCACGCGCCTGTACACTTGAGAATTACTCAAGAGCGCACACACGCGCTCATCCTAGCAAGCAAATCAACCGTCCTCCGCCTTTTCTCCTTCTCGTTCTTGCATACGGGCCTAAGTGATCAACAGTCAACTGGTCGAAGAGGATCAATATATTGACAAGTGTCATTATGGATCCAGCTAACAATGGGGCTAGTGACCGATGAGCTAATACATTGTGAACCAATTAATCGACAGCAAAATTGTAAATGAAAAAGAATATTATGCAAAATAAATGATTATTCAGTTTTTAATTATAATTTAATTATAATGTTTTCAAAAGTAAAAATTAATTTTTTGTGTGTTGCTATGTTACGTGAATCCTGATCACACTCTAGTTTATTTAAATTAGGTAAACATTAAGTTGGTCGTGAGCCTGACATCAACAGAGTGCAGTGCTACCAAAATGGGTGGTCGAATGTTTAAGACATGAGATTGAATTTCAGATGTTGGGAGAATCGGGATTTGAACCTTGGCCTGGTGTAATGGAGGTGTATTTTCTGTTTACCCAAATGGTTTCTTACTCTCCCTCTACATAAATGCTAGTACATTTCATCTAATTTTCAGCTTACCTTCTTTCTACCCCAATAGGGTAATATTGCCTGAAGGGGAAGCAAAGTATATTTAAAACAATCTTTGTAGGGGTGTATTAGCGCTCCCTTGTGGATGACACCAAAATATGGAGCAAATTTTAATCGCATACACAAATATTGCACCATAAGACTTTGTTAGTTTTATCTAATATTAATTTAATGTCTCAGCAGTAAATTTTTAATGATAGAATCATCTTCTTCTTTTAATCACTACTCATTTACACATAAATGTAGTGAACCCACCTTGCCAGGTTACACTGTGGTGCAGTTTAAAAGATATGGACAGTGTTGTTCAGGGTAGACGGAGTGTATATCCTCTACTTTTTGCTATCACCTCATCTTATTATCTTTCCAGACTATACACTTATATAATTACTCTAATGAGATAGGAATGAAGAAGGATGCATATGAGAGTGATGCTTTAGACCAGTGGTTCCCAATCGGGGGAGGGAGAGGTGGGGGAAGCGGGGCGGGGGGTGGGGGGTAGAACCATCAAAATAGCATTAAAATCATCTAAGAATTCCAATTTATTTTACATGGTAAGATTATTTTTTTCCTGCATACAAGTTGTAATTCTTCTTCAGGTGACAAGTTAAAAGTAAGACACTTGTGCACATGTCGGTGTTTATTTTTAACTCTTGGAATAACCCACCCCCCAAATAAATTTCATGCAATCCCCCTGTATAATACTATCAAATATATGTGCATTTCCAAAAATTTGTGTGGTCAGACCTGTCAATAGTCGATTAATTTAAAAGTAAGTTTGAAACTATTATTTGGAAATGTTTATTTTAAATATTCATTGGAATAAAATAAAGTATGGCCAATTCTAAAGTTTTCTTGTAAAAAAAAAAGGGTTGATTTTTAAAAATAATTGTATTTGTCCATAGAAAGTAGAGCAGCTTTTGAATATTCTTAGCACCTGTGGTATAGCCATGTAAACCCTATTCTTAGCACCTGTGGTACAGCCATGTAAACCCTATTCTTAGCACCTGTGGTATAGCCATGTAAACCCTATTCTTAGCACCTGTGGTACAGCCATGTAAACCCTATTCTTAGCACCTGTGGTATAGCCATGTAAACCCTATTCTTAGCACCTGTGGTATAGCCATGTAAACCCTATTCTTAGCACCTGTGGTATAGCCATGTAAACCCTATTTATAGCACCTGTGGTATAGCCATGCAAACCCTATTCTTAGCACCTGTGGTACAGCCATGTAAACCCTATTCTTAGCACCTGTGGTACAGCCATGTAAACCCTATTCTTAGCACCTGTGGTACAGCCATGTAAACCCTATTCTTAGCACCTGTGGTATAGCCATGTAAACCCTATTCTTAGCACCTGTGGTATAGCCATGTAAACCCTATTCTTAGCATCTGTGGTATAGCCATGTAAACCCTATTCTTAGCACCTGTGGTATAGCCATGTAAACCCTATTCTTAGCACCTGTGGTATAGCCATGTAAACCCTATTCTTAGCACCTGTGGTATAGCCATGTAAACCCTATTCTTAGCACCTGTGGTACAGCCATGTAAACCCTATTCTTAGCACCTGTGGTATAGCCATGTAAACCCTATTCTTAGCACCTGTGGTACAGCCATGTAAACCCTATTCTTAGCACCTGTGGTATAGCCATGTAAACCCTATTCTTAGCACCTGTGGTATAGCCATGTAAACCCTATTCTTAGCACCTGTGGTACAGCCATGTAAACCCTATTCTTAGCACCTGTGGTATAGCCATGTAAACCCTATTCTTAGCACCTGTGGTATAGCCATGTAAACCCTATTCTTAGCACCTGTGGTATAGCCATGTAAACCCTATTCTTAGCACCTGTGGTATAGCCATGTAAACCCTATTCTTAGCACCTGTGGTACAGCCATGTAAACCCTATTCTTAGCACCTGTGGTATAGCCATGTAAACCCTATTCTTAGCACCTGTGGTACAGCCATGTAAACCCTATTCTTAGCACCTGTGGTATAGCCATGTAAACCCTATTCTTAGCACCTGTGGTATAGCCATGTAAACCCTATTCTTAGCACCTGTGGTATAGCCATGTAAACCCTATTCTTAGCACCTGTGGTATAGCCATGTAAACCCTATTCTTAGCACCTGTGGTATAGCCATGTAAACCCTATTCTTAGCACCTGTGGTATAGCCATGTAAACCCTATTCTTAGCACCTGTGGTATAGCCATGTAAACCCTATTCTTAGCACCTGTGGTACAGCCATGTAAACCCTATTCTTAGCACCTGTGGTATAGCCATGTAAACCCTATTCTTAGCACCTGTGGTACAGCCATGTAAACCCTATTCTTAGCACCTGTGGTATAGCCATGTAAACCCTATTCTTAGCACCTGTGGTATAGCCATGTAAACCCTATTCTTAGCACCTGTGGTACAGCCATGTAAACCCTATTCTTAGCACCTGTGGTACAGCCATGTAAACCCTATTCTTAGCACCTGTGGTATAGCCATGTAAACCCTATTCTTAGCACCTGTGGTACAGCCATGTAAACCCTATTCTTAGCACCTGTGGTATAGCCATGTAAACCCTATTCTTAGCACCTGTGGTATAGCCATGTAAACCCTATTCTTAGCACCTGTGGTATAGCCATGTAAACCCTATTCTTAGCACCTGTGGTATAGCCATGTAAACCCTATTCTTAGCACCTGTGGTACAGCCATGTAAACCCTATTCTTAGCACCTGTGGTATAGCCATGTAAACCCTATTCTTAGCACCTGTGGTATAGCCATGTAAACCCTATTCTTAGCACCTGTGGTATAGCCATGTAAACCCTATTCTTAGCACCTGTGGTATAGCCATGTAAACCCTATTCTTAGCACCTGTGGTATAGTCATGTAAACCCTATTCTTAGCACCTGTGGTATAGCCATGTAAACCCTATTCTTAGCACCTGTGGTATAGCCATGTAAACCCTATTCTTAGCACCTGTGGTATAGCCATGTAAACCCTATTCTTAGCACCTGTGGTATAGCCATGTAAACCCTATTCTTAGCACCTGTGGTATAGCCATGTAAACCCTATTCTTAGCACCTGTGGTACAGCCATGTAAACCCTATTCTTAGCACCTGTGGTACAGCCATGTAAACCCTATTCTTAGCACCTGTGGTATAGCCATGTAAACCCTATTCTTAGCACCTGTGGTATAGCCATGTAAACCCTATTCTTAGCACCTGTGGTATAGCCATGTAAACCCTATTCTTAGCACCTGTGGTATAGCCATGTAAACCCTATTCTTAGCACCTGTGGTATAGCCATGTAAACCCTATTCTTAGCACCTGTGGTATAGCCATGTAAACCCTATTCTTAGCACCTGTGGTATAGCCATGTACCCTATTCTTAGCACCTGTGGTATAGCCATGTAAACCCTATTCTTAGCACCTGTGGTATAGCCATGTAAACCCTATTCTTAGCACCTGTGGTATAAAGCCATTTAAACCCAAAATTTTGAAAGCATATACAATTAAGATTAACACTAACCAAAATAAACAGTCAAATGAGTATAAACAGTTAAAATGGCATCCATATCTCAGTGGAAAAGAATTAAGCCTCATCTATAATAAAGGCGATTTTGTTTCATTTCTACAGGGTATTTCCATCAAAGGGTGACCTGGTGGTCTAGGAGTAAGGTGTCTGACTTTTGTGCTGGCGGTTATGGGATTCAATCTTCAGTCCCAACACAGATTTATCTGATTGTCTAACCTTTAAAGTTATGTGTTCGTGACGCCAATTAAAACATTATTGAATTTTTTATATATATATATATATATATATATATATATATATATATATATATATATATATATATATATATATATATATATATATATATATATATATATTATATATATATATATATATATATATATATATATATATATATATATATATATATATATATATATATATATATATACACTAGATAGCTGTTGCCCGCGGCTTTGCTCGCGTGGAAGTTGATTATATACAAATACGAAAATATACATATGTATTTACAGATTAATTAAAAATATTACGTTACGTTGATGACCATAACTTGACCTCAGATCAAAAATAATGCAAGTCCGATACAAACTTTCACCCCCTTTTTCATCCTTTATTAAATACAATTTCCAAACTTCCTGAAACACGTATTTATTTGTTTTACGTTAATAACCGAAATACAAAATTTTGTTTATGTAACTTTCAAAATGACGGACTTTCATACATATTATCATCCCCTATTTTGACCCCTTTGGGGTGGAATTTTCTAAAATCCTTTCTTAGTGGGTGCCTACATAACAAAATGAATATACAGTCCGAATTTCATGCTTGTAGCCTTGATAGTTTGCGCTCTGCGATGATGAATCAGTCAGTCAGGACATGTTATTTTATAAGTATAGATATATATATGTACATATATATATATATATATCCTCTCTATGTCATACTTCTCTGCTGGGGCTCCTGGGTTCAATCCTTGGTCCCAGCACAGATTTATCTGATTGCCAAACCCTTCCTTCACCTCTGACAAGACGTGTATTAATCACAACTTGTGAATGTGTGGAATGCCAGGTCTCCACTGTGGTTCGGATCCCATGTTTAACTGTAGGTCTTCCATTTTATCTCGCAATCACTCTAACTTCACACATTAGCGTGTGTATAGCTCGAACAGGTAGCAAGATGAAGATGATGATGATAATAATTATTATAGTGCTATGAATTGTCTTCCCCGCTATTTGCTCAAATTAAAGTGATACGGATTATAATTGTGATATTGCCCCGTAATTGAGTAGTATCTATAATGATGTTGGGTTTTATGATGATGACAATCCGAGCATGCCTTTCTGCACAATTGCTTGTGGTATGTAATATTATTAATTCTGGTATTTATTCTTACTAAGTAAACAAGACTTTTGATGTTGCACGCTATTTATTTGAAAGATCACACCTTCGGTCCTGAAGATATTATATATAAAATTACAGTTTTTTGTTTAATTCACAGACTGCTTTTCTGTGATTTTTCTCTCTAATATATTTTATGTACTCTATGGATTTAAGTCACTGGCACTGTGTTACTAATATATTACTCTGTGTTTCTGACACTGATATGGATTCATACGCACGAGCGGCTTATATATGACCTACCTCTTGCCACTTGGATCCATTATCACAAGTGTTATAACTTACTAATGGAAAAACTCCTGGCAACATGTGTTGTAAAGGCTAGTTTCCTATTGGGTAGAGGGAGCCAGCAAGTTACAAAATTTTGCTAAATACTACAAAGTTGATCTCTTAAAGAAAAAAAAAAGTTTCATGGTGCAATATATAAAAATTACCTCTGAAAAGCGTGCGACTCTCTATGGATGAAGTATTGACCAAGAAAAATACACTTCTTCCATGACTTTTTTTAATATATGAGAGAGGTCCAAAACAGTATCATTACAACCCTTGCTTCATCTCTGACAAGACGTGTGTTAGTCACAACTAGTGAATATGAGGAATGCCAGGCCTCCACTGTGGTTCGGATCCCACGTTAAACTGTAGGTCCTCCATTTAATCCCACAATCACCCTATCATTACACATTAGCGTAAGTGCACCCAAATGGGTAGTAAGATGTGGTAATAATAATAATCATGATATCCCCACCAAGAAACTGCCAAATTGGTGAAAACTTAATATGAGCTTGCCAAAGAAGAAAGTTCATATAATCGGTTAAACATATGTGAAACTGTGCATGTTAACAGCTGTTCTTGTTGGCTCATTGTTCTTGCTGGTGAAATCCAACAAAAGGTATCAAAAATATCTCCTTTTCATAATACAAGCTTCACCTTTTTTTTTAAAATTCAGTGTGATGAAACCATTGATTTTGACAATTGTTAGTTTACTATCGGTTTGTGGATGGTGAAGATTTGAGGGAAGAAATATTATTATATTATTATTATTATTATTATTATTATTTTTTATTATTATTATTATTATTATTTATTATTATTACTACTACTACTACCGGTTTGGGTTATATGCACTTACGCTAATGTGTAATGGTAGGGTGATTGTGAGATAAAATGGAAGACCTACAGTTTAACGTGGAATCCGAACCATGGTGGAGGCCTGGCATTCCACACATTCACAAGTTGTAATTAAGAAATGTTGTTCATAAAAACTTTGAATACAGCATCAAAAGCTTCTGACATCTTGTCTGCTGTTTTGAGTTATTCGATGAAAATAGTCATTTCATGGGAAAGAGTTGTGGGGGTTTGTACTGCTTGTGTACCAGCTATGCTTGGTTCTCGTTATGGATTCCTTTTGAGTTGGGAACAGATAAAAAAACCAGCTAAACTAGGAACCCACTGTGTCATTCAAAGATAAGCTTTGGCAGCTAAAACTTTATCGGATGAACTTAAACACTCACTGAAAGTAGCAATAAAATTAGTGAATTTTGTGAAGGTAAGTGCTTTGAATACAATACTTTTTTAAGGTTTTTGTGCTGATCTCTGAGCTGATAACAAAACTCTACTTTTTCACACCGAAGTTCAATTGTTATCAAAAGGTAATATGTTAGCTAGGCTGTATGAGTCCATATTAGAAATATTTCTACTTAGTCAGAAAAACAATGAGTTATGTGGAGCTTTCACTGCCGATAAATTTATTTTGTCCTTGGCCAAACTTTCAGATTTTTTCGAAGCATTGAACAACCTCAATTTAAAACCACAAAAGAAAAACTCAAACCTAATGTCATCACATGATGAAATCAAAGCTATTGTTTCTGTTTTAACCGTTTGTTCTGATTTACACCTTTTGTCTATGCATACATTTTCAACCAGATGAGTGGGTAAATTCAGCTCACTATATCCTAATTCCTGCAATTTACTCTAACAACAGTACCTGAGGATTGGTTGTCTAAATCCGACACAGAGGGCTTCGTGATATCTGGTAACGTAGGTTTAAAGTAGCCAGTTATAGGTTACTTAATTTTCTTAAGTTCCTCCTTGAATTATTAGATTTTATTTTCATTTTTCTGACCTTTTGAGGGCACCATACTTGTGCTTATATCCAGAAGATAATGAACCTTCACCTGACATGGCTTGGTAAATACACACAAAAAATCAGATAAGCAATAGCTTAAGCTATAAATTATGATTTATTTGAATTAAAGTTATTCCCACACATCTCGATGTAACATCAAACCACTATATAATATAAAACCAAACAGTTCAGCAGCAGCAACAACAACAACAACAACAACAAAAATCTGGAAAACTGTAAACATTCACAACATATACCGAACAGACGACTAAGAGAAACACCGTTTTGACAACGTGTCAGGTAGCCGGTGGAAGATTTACCTCACACACCAAATAATTTCATAAATGCAAAAACTAGATACCGAATAATTCCAAACTATTCCACTATGTGTTTAAAATTAATTTAAAATATCTAAACGCTATGATAAAATCATAAAAATACTTACAAGTGGATTTTGCAAAATATCGTTTTGATATGCAATAATAAATATTTTATATTTTATCAAATGATCAGGCATGCATATTGTAATCTTTACAAGATCATTTATAGCAAGTCATTATGTAAAAAAAAAGCTAAGAATATAATTCCTTTAGTTTAAATTTTATTAAGGCAGATAAAAGAAAAATTTAAAAAAATACTTTTTATATTATAACACAGAATTATTTATTTGAAGTAAAAAATTAGATTTCTCTATAATAAGGTTTGATTTGTCAAGACACTTTACGAGTTGTTGGTCAAACCTGAGTAATGAATTAAGGATGCGTTGGTCAGACACAAGCTCTGACATTGAAGTTGTTGGTCAAACCTGAGTAATGAATTAAGGATGCGTTGGTCAGACACAAGCTGACATTGAAGTTGTTGGTCAACTGAGAAATGAATAAGGATGTTGGTCGACACAAGCTCTGACATAGAAGCTGTTGGTGAAACATGAGCTATTATTTAAGGTACCTTTTCCTACTGACCTGAGAGTGGCCCAAGAGCTTTTGAACTGTGTCGGTGACAAGCACAATCTTCCCCGCAGCAGTCACTATTAGAAGAAAGCCGTCCATATCCTGAAACAATACAAGAGCAAAATATTGATAAATTATTAATGTGAATCAAGACGTTTTCAAACCATAACAAATTAAATATAAACCTTGTTAACAGTAGCTACATAATCAATAATTACTTCCAGATAGTGGTATAGTTAATCTGTTTTTCCAAAAGAGGAAAGAAAAATAGGAAAACCAAACATGCTAGAACACATCTAGTTAGGCCTGTAATGTTATCAAGTAATGAATATATATTGTTGTAACAATACAAACAAATTAGGTTTAGATAAAAGCTAAGCGGTAAATAATTAATTTGGATTAAAACATACTCAATTAAAAACATTAAAAACAGGTGTGTGCACCAGTTTAAGCACACCTAGCGCTTTTACTAAGCTTTGTTTTGAGTTAGTGTGTGATCAATACTGCATTATGTCTGTTGGGTAGTGTGATTATCATCACTATTCATTTTCTGTGCTTCTTTCAGAATCTTATCAAATTATTTAAAATTAATTTGTATGTCAGACTTAATGTTTATGCACTTTTTTTGCACTTTCATAAACAATCCGTTTGAAAGTTAGATGAAAATTATAATAAAACTTCAAAATTCCATAAGGCACAGGAAATTATGCATGTGAATTAAGCCCTAACATATCTGTGGCCTAATTCTTCTAACCTGAATGTTTCAAACCCTTCAATCACAGTCTTTATGACTTTCTGAGAAAGCTATCCATCTTGTGTATGGGCAGCTAACTTGTTTAGGACTCCATAGTTGCCAGTGAAGTGTCAACCCCTTATATAAATAGTCTTGGTATCCGCTTATAGTATTTGTATCTGGGCTGAAAATATGTTTGGTGTGTAATAAATATAAGTTAACTGTTGTGTTATGGCACTACAAACTCCCAATGCACTTTGCATCACTTTCAAACATAACTATGAATCACACAGTCTCTCATCATTACTCTGTGAAAAGTTCCTTTTGGTTTACAAGGACCATGATGAACAATAAATCATCTACAATATCAGGAAAATATGCACGTTTTGGTTGGCTCAGAGCGAGGGCAAATAGCTTCATCCTCAAGTAATACAGGTTATTAGGATTGAGCTTACATTACATCTCGAGGTGCCCTATCTGGATTCCCATCAGATTCACTTTCACTGTCACCATGAAACTTATTTGAATTTACCAAACAACATGAGTTAGCGCCACTACAGCTCACTACTTGAGTTTGGCCGATTTGCTGAAATAATGTATCTATTATATTTAGTTTTGAAACAGCCTTTACCAATTCTCTTTTTATTTTGCGTTTCTTTGCACCACTCAAATGTTCAAAATTAGATTTAAAAGGCTTCATTGATCCCAAAACAAACAGCGTACAGCAGAGGCAACAAATGGACAATGCATCGATTCTACTGATGAAGAGGGGAGGGGAGGATGTCTGTTGGACATAACTGTGCTCTGTGCTTTACAAAACACCCATAGATTATCAACCCCTGCACTGCGGGGTATGTGGGGGTGTTGGCTGTGTTGTGAATAAAAGTGTTCCAACTGTGACTATAGAACAGGAACAAACTTTAATTAGGTGCACTGAGGGTTGTATTTTTACTCCAGTTATTTCCCTCCCATCTTCTCTCCGGCTAAGTGTTGGTTAGTTTCTCTAAAATCCGTCTTTCTCATGTCATTAAACTAGTTAAAGTGTTAGATAAACTATGTGGCCCGTAGTAAGCTTAGCAATAGAAAACAATAATACATAGGCTCTACAAGTCATACAAATGAAAACTATCAGTGAGATATTAAAAAATACCATCTGTAATGATAATTGTATGAGCACTTGTGAACATGTGAATTTACCTAACCTTTTGTAAATGTTTTGGTGAATTGATTTGTAGTGCAATATGTTTCAATTTATATATAATATTCCTCAATTATTGGGTTTGTGTGTGTATATGATTATTTAATAAATTAGTTCAAATACCAATTCTAAAATAAGTCCATAACCATATCTAAACTGTAAATTGTATTATAAATGGCAGTTCGTCATTAATTTAGGCCTCTTTCACTTGAGCGAGCGCGAGCTGGTTCATGAGAGCCGATGTCATAAGCCGCAATTTAGCTTGAGCTTGTAAGAAAATACAGCTGCATGTTGGTTTTCTTTAGTGCCCGAACCAGTAGAGGTTAGTGTTAAAACAAGTGCAGTTTAAATTAGAATGAAAAATTGAAATAGAAAATTGTGGGTGCACCCTATTATAATTTAAAAAACTTTTGTTTTTTTTGTTTTTTTTCCCCTCCGAATACTAAAGTAATTGTAGCTGGTGTCCACAATATTGATTATAAACTGCCCAGCTAAAATCAATGATTTATAAAAAACTAATTAATTTTTCAAGTTATTCCACTGTCCCCGTCCAGCTACTAAATAATGCTGACTAGAAAAAAATTCTGGGACAAACACTGCTCTAGAGCTTGTGTGAAGGATTAGATTTTTTCATTTATTTGAGGTATTTAACATGCCCTTTTTAAACTGACTGATTATTCAGCACATGACCTATACACTAACAACTTAAATCTAGAACAAAAACAACACCTAGCCTCCGGCCGTTAATTATTGCTATGAAAGGGAAAACACAGATTTCATAAATTATACATATTTTGGCTATTAAAATAATAGACACCCTAAAGTGTCGGACAAAGGATTTCATAAGATCAAATGCCTTGCTAATGGTAGAGAGAGATAGTCAATGGCTCACTCTTCTCCCACATACCCATGCACATGTGTTTGAAAGGGATCTAACATGTTTTTAGGTTTCGTAAATCCCATTTAACACATTCACCATAGAGGACACAAATAATAAAATGTTGAAAACATTTGTAACATGTCCAAATGGACCAAATAAATAAACAATAAACTGTTGGACACACTAAAGTAAATAGCTATAGAAATAATAAATTAGATAATAACAAATATAATGTTGAAATAGATTAAGTTATGGCATCTATGAAAAATTATGTAATAAAATACTCTTTTACTTTAGCTAGGCCCTGCGTAGAGAGAAGTATTGTGATCAGAGAAATTATTGAGCACAAGATCTTGATGGGTATGCGTGCATGCAAGTGTGTGTGTGTGTGTGTGTGGTGTGTGTCTCAGCATAGAACCGAAACTGTTTTATTAATCAAGATAAAACTTGATACCGAGATTTCTCGAGAAATTTTTGGAGTTAGATTTTAAGATTTTTAACACAAAAATTAACTGACAGACAAAAATAAAAAGTTTCTCAAAATTTGCTTGAACCATTTTGATTGCTTTCTTAATCTAGGCATGGTTTATCATTATAGCCAGAGAAGTAATTCTTGTTTTCCTATTAAAATTACTTTAGGGTACTTTACATAGCCAAAAATATCAAATTTTGCTCATATTTCTGTAAATATTTCAGAAACTAAATAAGTTATTGTTGTAAAGTCATAGTACTAGTTAAAATAAAATGATTTTATTTGAAATATATTTTTACAAATATACTCATACATACTATGGAGGTCTTTGAAATTGAAATTTATTGTTATGCTTGTTTATCTCTTTACTTAACAAGTTTTAAGTCAGTGTATTTTAAGATAAAAGAGAGATAGAGTATGTAATGTGCATCATATCATTTATTAATTAATGTAATTAAAAGTGAACTTCATTAGAGATTTTATTATGGTCATTAATAGGCTGCAACAATATTGCATAACTAATACACCATCACTTTTTACTTCTCAATGTTTATTTCCATGCCATATTACATAATTTGTACAGATGATGATGATGATGATATTTCGTGAAGTTAAAGCTACCTTCTTTTATTACACTTAACCAAAGATTACAAGTAAAATAATAAGCTATTCAAACAATAAGCATAAAACACACAAAAATAATTACATCAAAAGACTAAAGCTAGATACATATATATTAAGTAACATGAAACAAAATAAAAATATTGTTTATGTGAATTGAGTTGTGACCTTAGTCTATATGATAGCATATATCATACACATACACGAGAAGGTGTCATCGAGTCTCACATTCCCCAATCTCGTGAGTAAGCTCCCACACACAGGTTATTGGCCATTCTAATTTCTTTATGTGTAATAATTTGAATGGTGATTTGACTTATGAAGAGGAATAAATAACATTGAGTTTTCTTGTACACCAGTTGTAAAATTATTATTGGTGTTGAGTGTGCACATAGTGAAGAGAGGTGTGGTGGGGATTTGGAAGAAATTAGTTTATTTATGATGGTCATTGAGTGTAGAGTCTTTAATTATTTAAGTAGTAGCCGAGTTTCTTATTGTACAGGGAAACAGGATCACACAATTGTAGGTCAAATATAAATCTTACACGAGTGTTTTGGAGTCTTTGTAGTCTTGAGACAGGAAGAGGTGTATGCATTATGGTGAATAACGCTGATGTTAAAAAATATATGAAAATATACTGGAAAAAAGCATAAGAAATAAAATAAAAGGAAAGTGTAAACAGGAACAGCAGAGGTTTAGGCAACATCTAAAATATACTTAATCTTCACTATACAACTAATGATGGAAAGAAAGTACAGATTCAGGGATGACTTGGTAGAAATGATAGAAATAAGGTTTAGAAAGAGGTGGAAGAGACTCAAGTGTGAAGTGATGGCAGTGACAAGGAAGAGGATCAGACATAGTATCGCTATAAAGTTGGATAGTGTGGGAACACACATTACACTCTGTCTGGGCTTGAAGATAACTTTGTTTTAATAGAGTTTAAATAAAAACGTCCAAGTTTAAAATATATTTTATGTTATTGTTAGGACAACTGACCCTGTCATTAAAGAAAAACCAATCTTAATTATCAAATTTCAATATCATTTTCAATCAAATTAATCGAATTGCAATGCCCTCTGTCTGTGTGTCTGCTTAACTCTATAATTAAGAGTAATTTAATAAATGGCGAAAAGAGAAAAAGATAGTTTTTCTCAAAATTGGCTCTAACAATTTTTTATTAAAACGCGTATCTAGATGGGGATTAAGATTATAAACAAAATGGATATTTTCATTTTCCAAGGAAAATTACTTTTAGGGTACTTTGAAGAGGTAGATATTTCCATATTCTCCGCAAATATATGATATCCTAATTAACTTATCATTGCAAAATTGTAGCACTATTAGAAATAAAAAACTTTTATTTGAAATATATTTTTATAAAACCAATAGTTTATAAGATATTGGCAAATATAGGAATATGATTTTGTGAGTTTTTGGCGTACAGTGATGCTACCTAAGTTTTAACGCAATAATTATTCAATGCCATAAAGTAAGTAGTAAATAAGTAGGTCTCTCAAAAAGCTGATGTTCTTTTTCCTTTAACCTCTTAGGAGAAATGTTTGTACAGCATTTATCTAACTCCATCATTTTAGATTCAATAGTCAATATTTACATTTTTTATTGGTAAGGTATTGGTAAGTATAGTGTTATTTATGCTTGGGTCTGATAGTGTATATTATTTAGTTTCACATATATTATGAGTTTCGAGAAAATATTTCCATTTTTAAACAAAATAGCGAGAAAGTCAGTGCATAGTTCCGTACCATTTATTTTATTGAATGATCAGTTTCAATTTTATTTGAACATGATAATAGTGAACACGGGGTTGTTCTTTACGTCTCTCTGTGTGGTCAGTCAATTAATATTAGCATTAGTTCTTTTATAATATTTAGTTGATGCGAACCCTGGCTCGTTTCAAGGTCAAACTACCTTTTTTTACTTTCTTTACCTTCACTAGTGAAACAGTTGTTAAACCCTCCTACCTTTTTTCTTTTCTACCCTTCATATTGTCAACATGTTTTGGTGTGAGAGACAAAAATATAAAATATTAACCTTACCTTAATGTATAAAATAGTTAAAATGGATATAAGACAATCATGGATTCATAAAGTACACTTGAAATTAGTATGAAATGATGTCACACTAGTGTGAAATATTGAAAATCATTTTCCCCTTTCTAATTGAGTAATTATTTTCTCATTAATGAAAAAAAATCTTTAACTATATATTTCTTTTGATCAAAACTTTTGAATGTTGCGTATTCGCCTTAGGCACTTAAGTAAAATGAAATCATAATTGAAAATCTTTTACAGTAGCCTAATTAGATACAACACTCTTAATTAGCTTTCATTATCCTTGTTGATACCTCAGTATTACATCACGCAAACACAGAATATCCTTTTAAACCTCTTCATAATCTCCTCCATATCTATCATTTTCAATGTAGATTTTACCATTGCACATTTATCACATATTAGAGGAAAACTTAGGCCTTTGCCTCATTATTATTATAATTACTGATATATCCATAGGCTGCATTGTGCTAGCTCTATAGTTGTGAATACCTGCTATCTGATCCTTGGTGGTTCGTTGACTCACCAGAAAAATGAAATTATTAATCATGGCTTGCCCATAGCCAAGCCCATGCCTTAATAAACCTTAACTCCTCAACCAATACACCTTAAATCCTCAATACTGCTAGATGCCCTCGGTCCATCTTTAAACTCATTACGATGATTGCATAATCTAGATTATGGCTTGCCCATAGATAAGTCCATATCTGTATGCACCTTAACTTCTCAACCAATACACCTTTAATCAATATAATTGAATTTATTGAAATGTAATTAATTACATTAAAATAATCACTCACACAAATATTAAGATTCATATCTTAATTCTCATTCACAAAATGCACTATGGGTGAAATAATTTTTTTTTATTCTGATGTCCAAGATCGTCTATTAATTAATCAAACTTCCTAACTTTCTGTTCAACTGAAACTATTTAAATTTTTATAAACTTAAACTTATCCTTAGAATTGATTCACTTAAAACTTAATTAGTCCAAATGGGATTAATCTAAGTTGATAAAATTTATATTTTTATATTTAAAGATTTTATATTTGCTGTACCAGGTTTGACTCTTGCTCATTTATATTTTTATTTCTGCGTTTCTTATATATGTCTTCCTGAAAGTCAAATGTAGTCGTATTTTTTAGTAAAGTTTTTTTTAACTGTTGTTGTCTTCCCAGACAAAAATAGTCACTTGCAACTTTTTTTCGAAGATGTAGTAGATAACAATAGTATTGACAACTTGTTTTAAAGTCATATAGTATAGTGTATATAATAACAATAAAACCCTTTTACCTTTGCAAAAGAAGGATTAGTTTTACTCATCTTAGTTGTCGGTAGCTAATGGTTTCTTTACAATTTCTATTCTAATTTATTATAACAAATGCACACTGCCTTGCCTTACTTTTCTTTAGAAAAGATGTACTATTAGTTATACTTCGCTGAATTTATGTGTTGAATATTTACTTTGAATTTATACTTTTAACATTTCTTACTGTGGCTAAACAATTATAGAAACTCTTATTTTCCCTATTTAAGATTTAAATCCTTAACTAAACTTCTGATTTTTGCATTTAAATGATCCAAAATTTATATGCTTCTTTGACTGCCTCCTGGATCGAAGATTTTTTGTGAGACGTAATCATTTAAATCTGATGTCCCTGAAAGTGGTGGTATTGAATTAAAATTCGGAGGTTGATGTATTTGAGTGGTTGCTAATCTGGGTTGACCTGCATTATTATTGCTATTAATTTGTCTATCACTTGAATTTATTTGCCACAAAGGTCCTTGGTTCCTGTCCTGTTAATACTCTATATTAGGATTTGGATATCTTCTATTTTGCTCTAGAGTTTGATATCTATTTTACCTAACTTGTCTATTATTAATTTCTCTGATTTGAGGGTTAGACGATTGCGTAGGCCTATCAATATTATACCTGTTTGATTGATAAATGATTTTTTTGTTTCTTTGATATCTATCATCAATGCCATCAATACTCTCTCTGCATCTTTAATGTTCTGTTTATTTATGCTGATTAGAAAGTCTTGTACTGCTGTTGGAAAATGATTCATTAGAAGACCTATCATCTATCTTCTACTACTGGGTATCATAAATATGTCACCTGTGTCACAAATTTATTGAACCATCCTTGTCGTTATATTTTCCAATGAAAATTAATTGTATAAAATCATCCTGCATATTTTGAGACAAAAATTTTTCCAGAAATATTTATCTGGCCTGTTCGTATGTCTCCCATTTACTCTCTATACTATCTGCCCAAGATTTTGCCTCATTTTCCAGACCTGATCCAAACCAATACCATTACAATGTACACTCCTTTACATTTTATGAAAAGGTAGATCTGATCATGTGTTGATAATTAACTATTGGTAGATTTTTATGAACAATTTTAGTTGCATAATTTTCCTTTGTTTAATCAATAAATATGGAGAAACCGCAAGAAGACGATCTTAAAGTGGATGGACAGAGAAACAGAAGTAAAGTGTGGGGATATTTCAAGGAAGTAAATGGAGATGCTACATGCATGCATTGTCTAAGAATATCAACTGAAACCACTTCTACACTAAAAAAACAATATTTCTCGCCATCACGTAACCCTCTATGTAGCGTTCTTGAAAATGGACGCTGTTCCAAAAGATGCCCCTGTAGCCTCCTCATCGGAATTAAAATTATCTCCAAAGCAGCAAATTATTGTTAGTATGGTGAAGAAGAAAGACGAACTCCCTCTACAAGAAAAAGAAGCCAAGGCCATCAGCGACAAAATAGCCAGATGCTTGCATTGTGTCATTTACCCTACCAGTTTATGAAGAAAGGGGATTAATGAGTTAATGATGCACATTTAACCCAATTATAGTGTTCCCGTTAGTACAATATTTTCAAGAAAGCTTGTGCCTTTGAGTTATCAGAGCAAAAAGAAAATGCTAGCCATTGTACTAAATGAGGATTATTGTAGCTGAACCACTAAATATAATTAGTCTAGCTACCGACAATTGGACATCTCGTGCAGGAGAGCTAATGTTGTGGTACTAGAGTCGCGAACAATAAGACATACTCCTTCTGAAACGTGCAAAGATTGGTGCATCCCAACACCAACCTGGTCCAGTCCTGTTACAGGCAATGCTTGTAACCTGCTATTAATGGCACATACTGGACTCGGCAACAGTGTTTTGCTTACCCTTTAGTTGGCAGAAAAGGATGCAAATAATTCTTGCCTAAACATCATTAAAATGATTGCCAAGGATCACACTATTGTTGGTCACTTCAGTCGAAGCTCTAAAGTAATGGGATTCAAACTTGTTTTAGATTGACTTGAAGTTTAATGTACCCCCAAGATAATAAAACATTTCCAAATGACAGGTTTAAACACAATCTGACCATATGGCAAACTATGGATCTATTTAATCTATTGGAAAAAATATCTGTAATAAAAATATTCCAAATGTGACAAATCTATATAGAGATAAACCTACTGTTACAGTCTTAACATTATCTCTTATTGTGTATTGTTAAGATCAATTAAAAAACAACAACATAATTTTACTGTAAGAAGTCTGTAGAAAAGTTTTATAGAATGTCTTCACAAAATTGTTCAAAAATAAAGAACATACAATATTTTCAAATAAGAATTTTAAAATGTAATTCTGGAGATGATATATTATTAATCTCAACATTTTTCAGTGAGACGGGTGTGGTTGCATGACTTGGCACAGCATTTTGATGTCTGGTTGTCCAGTTGAAACTTTAAAGGTGTATGTCTGGCTCCAAATTTAACCTGTTGCGTTTTTTTTAGGTACACCATGGATGAAAAAACACTCTCACACGCTCACACTGTTGTTGAGAAAGGCATCATAAGCTTTATGGCCCTGTAAACGATATGAGGAGACTCGTTCAGTCTCTGCAAACAAAAACTCTGCCAGAGATGTTTTCTTGAGACTGGATTTGAGGGTTTCATCACAGGAAAGACAGTTCAATAATTTCTTCCTTTTCTTTCGTTGAAAAGATGTCTGGTATAATGAACTCTTCCACTGCATAGAAAGGTTCTCGCATCCTGAACTCGCCCTCTAAATTCTCAAGAAAATATTCACCAAAGTCTTCAATTAAACCCAGACAAAGCTCTTTTATGTCTTTGACAACAGAATTATGAAGCTCAAGTTCATTTTCTTCTAAGATAATCCCAATACTCCACTGCTTTAAAGCACCAACTTTAACTCAAATAAAAAAATACATTTTTACAGAATTTCTTTTGGAAGAAACCTGCTCAAGTCATTGAAAAGTCTGTTAACACAATTTAAAGTGGACGACAAATGCTTTGTGAACAATAGTTGAACCAAGATACCAAGATACAAGCCAGCTCTATTTATTAAAGGGGAAAAGTTCCACGCCGTTAACTTCAACAGGAACTTCTTTCTTATGTTGCTCCAGATACACAAGCCAGCAATATCAACTTGATCAATGTGCAGTGAGATACACAAAGGTCCTTTAAATGTAGGCCAACCCAAAAAACTAATAATATGATTGATATACAAGCAAAGGAAATTGAGAGTTATTTTGGCCGCTGGGAACACTGTGACCAATCATCTTGAACTATGTTCACATGAGCACATTAACAAACTTACCTTTTAGCACAACTAATATACAGTCAAAGGAAATTGAGAGTTATTGTGATCGCTGGGAACATTGTGACCAATCATCATGAACTATGTTCACATGAGCACATTAACAAACTTACCTTTTAGCACAACTAATATACAGTCAAAGGAAATTGAGAGTTATTGTGATCGCTGGGAACATTGTGACCAATCATCATGAACTATGCTCATATAGGCCCGTTAACAAACTTTCCTTTTAGCACAACAGGGATAGTGTCAAAAACTAATATAAAGTTTTTTTTACAAAGTGTAAATGTTTTTATTTAATTACATGTTTCCATAAAATGAATGACTGTTGGTTTTTAGCAGTGTATTTTTTAAATCAGGTGTGACCTTTTATTTAACATTTAATAGTGTGAATTTAATAGCGTAACTGTTTGTTTTCTTAGAGTGAGGGCCTAAATTCTTATTTAAGTGTGTTTTATTAAGGTAACTGATTTTATAAAGTAGCCTTTAAAAAAAAAATTAACTGTAAAAGTTCACTTAACATCGCTTTACGAAGTGAGATTTTTGTTTTAACATGGTTTCATCAATTGCGGGCCTAACTCTTTTTACTAGTGTAGCTGTTTTTATAAAGTTTAGTAGTTTTTATAAAGTATAATTTTTTTTATAAAATGTAACTGTTTTTATAAACTGTAACTTGAATTGTAAATATATCATACTTCACATATTTAAACTATGATATGATTCAATTTAATAATTACTTGAGATTAGTGAATATTTCTTCTTCGATTTGATATTTGATTCAAACTTGAAAAACCGGATTTTCGGCTGTCTAATATCATATGTTTTTTGCTTAATAAATATATATTTGGAGTGATGTCTATTTGATATCATTTTAGTTTATTATGCTGGTATCCCCTTTTCCCTTCGTAATGTGTAGCCCACTTGTGGCCGATGGTTATCTTTATCTTTATTTCCCATCCAACATTTCTTTTCTAAGTTTATGTCATCTTTAAAATGAAATTGATAAGAATGAGTTTCAATTTGGCGAAGAAAATGTTCCTGTTCAATAACACTGATTTTTAATTTTTTAAATGTAATATAGCTAGTATTAGAGCACATCTCGCAAAGGATTAAGAGGTTAGGCAAATATTTACATTTACAGTGTTAAAACAAGTATTTGAACTTTTTGGGTTATTTTTCAAATTTGACTAGCCCAATATTGACAAAGTTATTTTCTTTTAACAAAATAACTATTGCATGAGCTATAGTTACTGTACGTACCTCCAAAATGGCGTCGGAAAAGTTGATTGACTCTAGAAAACTAGGGATGCACATCCTTTCCTCGGACACAGCATGGAGGGCTAGAGAAACAAAGAGAATGGTCACAGCACCAACTATTCAATAAAATATACCTTTACATATAAATACAAACAAAAAGGTACATTAAACTTAATATAATTATTATAGTTCAAAATAAAATGTCAAATTTAATCTATTTTGAGGTTGAAAAAAAAAAAAAATTGATTGACAAACCTTATAGTGGATTTTTAGTTCATGCTACTTTTATTTCAAAATATATAGATTAAATTCTCTGTCTCTATTAAAACATATTGTTTTGTCTAAACTTCTTATTACAAAAAAGAAATACAGAATTAATAAAAAATATGTATTGAGAAAAATATCAATTGACAGGATTAATTAATTTAAATATTTATGAACAATTTTAACTAACAATTGTGATATTAGATTGTAAATTTGGAAAAAAATACAGTCGGGATTGGAATGCTATTACCCGGCCAGTAAGTTGATAACATTGTGCCTGCTGTCCAAGGAATGTAAAACTCAAAATATGCAAAACAATAGTTCTCTCTGTGTGTGTGAAACGTGGTCTCTTACCTCACATGACGAAAACATTTAGGTTTTAAAACAAGGTGTTTAGGAAGAAAATATCTGATTGAAAATGGGATGGAGGATACATACCTTGTACTCATCACAAGATATTATTAGACTGGTCAAGTTTATTAGATTAGAGTGGGTAGGACGTGCAGCGTGAATGAGAGATCCTAGAGCCTTGTTCAGGATATTGACTGGCAAACCCAATGGGAAGAGACAAATGGAAATACTTAAATGCAGATAAGAGGATAGCATCAGAGTGGACTTGAACGAGATAGGGTGTAATGAGGTGGACTGGATAGAACTAACTAATGATAAGGATAGAGTATAATGAAGTGGCCTGAATTGAACTAGCTCAATAAAAATAGAGTGTAATGAGGTGGACTGGATAAAACTAGCTCAAGATAGAAATAGGGTGTAGTGAGTTGGATTGGATAGAACCATCTCTAGGGATAGGTGGTGTACTCTTGTAGATGCTGTAATGAACTTTAAAGATCCTAATGCCATAGAGTAAGTAGGTATCCCTTAGTATCTGTAACAAAGTGTGTTTGTTAAATATAGAACTGAGCTCAATAGTTACAATCGCAATTTTCAAAGAGAAACAAAACACAGTGCTCAGTGCTCACTCAAACTAAATATCAGGGTCAGCTT
Source organism: Timema cristinae (assembly GCA_039000515.1). Lineage (NCBI taxonomy): Eukaryota > Metazoa > Arthropoda > Insecta > Phasmatodea > Timematidae > Timema > Timema cristinae. Next base: position 5,231,152 of record JBCFYV010003508.1, on the reverse strand, counting down.
GTGGTGATGATAAAAGGGTTTGAATTCCACCCAGTCATTTAGAGGGCGTGTTTTACTAAACATTCTCTCAACATAAATGATGGCATTTTTTCATCTTAACTCTGTTTTCCACAATTTCACCTTATTAGGGTACAACTTAAACAAGTGGCCAGATGCAAAGAGAAAAAAAAAATTTTTTGGAACAAAATAAAATTAGCAAAATATTTCAATAAAATTAAGATATTGATAGAATAATATTTGAAACTTGGGTCAATACATGTCAATTCATCCAGTATTCAGCAGAAATGTAACTCACCATTTTAGATTTTGATAGAAATTAGCACATACAGTAGTAGCTTTGGATGATTTTTTGATCATATTTCAAATTTTAAGACAATTAACATACAGTTCTCAAGTTATGGAGGACCAAATATAGCCTATATACACCTGAAAATCTTCAATGTTAACGGTTTGTGAAGTTGACAGTGTGACATCAAATATTGTATTTGCCTATCTACAGGACTATACACGATAGACCCATTTTTTTATTTCTCTTTAAAGATACAGTGTTTTGAAAAATATGTGTTGTGGGTTTGTACAAAATATGATTTTAAAAAGAGACTAGAAATTAGAGTTCACAGGAAATTTCCAATAAAAATATTATTAATATAAACTATTGATATCAAAGGAGGGAGAGGTGAGACCCTAATGCTTTTGTTTACAAGATTCTTAACTGCCCTAGATGAATTGTCATGGATTGACCCACTTGTATTAATTCAACTAAATATTTTATGTTTACCAAGTTAAAGATAATATATTTTATTTAAGTATTTTTCCATATATATATCATATAAGTATAAAATATAAAAAAAATTATTTATAATAATTATATTCAATTTATTATTTAATGTATAATACTTACATTAACTATTGATTTAATTTATAATTATAAATTATATAAATATAAGTTTTTATATAAATATAATCCAAGTGTGATAATCAAGTATGTGTCAATATATAAACCGTAGAATGAGGTCAATAGGGTCATAGGGGTGGAAAAGGACCCAAATAAGAAAAAAACATCATGTTACTCAATTACAACAAAGAGAAATTTCTTCTTGTGAAGGGAAATTGTGCTTTCTTAAAAAAAACTCCATCTAATATGCCATATAGTGAGCAATGACATTTTGATTTGTTAGCTTGGTAGACCTGTCAATCAGCTGATGTTTTAACGCCATTTTAGGTAATTCATACAACTTTGTTTGGTGAACGAATCACAGTGGTTGAAATTGTGTTGTTTTTGCACCATTTAACTTTCTCATGTATATTAAGTTCTACTACAAGTTGCCGATAATATTGTTTAATTGAAGCGTAAGTTATTTATTTTTTAAGAGACATGTTAATCTCTAACCTAATATCTGGAGTCAATAGGAACAATGGGAAGAAACTATATAAGATATCCTCTTTCAAAAATTAATTTACCAGTGGACCCTAATGTTTGTGGAAAAAGTCAGTTCAGGCTGTTAAACATGGAATGTCAATACACACAGTTGCCAAAATATTTAAAATATCTAAGTCCCTTTGCAGAGGTATGTAGCCAACCCAAGTACAGGTGTTATGGCTATAGAGAAAAAAGATGGGCAAACATGTTTATATTATAATTTTGAAGATAAAATGATGCAGTGCAAGTTGACATGTCGTGATTGGGGTTACCCAATGAGTACATTCAAAGACAATACATAACACGTAGATTGGGTTCTTTCATTTCTTTCTAGACAGAAAGCTTTGCCTCCCTCAGAGATTGGGTCAGAATGTGAAACATAGCAGAGCAAAGGTGTAAGTCATTAAGGAGTATTTTAGTGAATTGGAAAAGTTTTTTGAAGGGGTTCCTCCTGAAGCGATCATAAATTTCGATGAAACGTGTCTTGCTAATGATCCAGGTTAGTGCAAATACCCTGAAAGCGTAATGAGTGAAACCAAGTCAAATACATCAGTGAAGTTTGCAGCAACTACGTCAACTATGACTCAGCCTGTATGAGTTGTGGACCAAAGGAGGACCTCGTGGAGCTTTATACAACTGAAGCAAATCAGGTTGGATGGATGGCTGCTGTTTACTTGATTGGTTTGAAAAAATAATCATACCTTATCACAAATGTTTAGTGGGCAAAATGTGGTGATAGGAGACAACCTTTCTCCTGTTATCAAATTGTGCCAAGAGAATGAGATTGCTTTAGTCTGTTTTCCAGCTAATTCAACGCTCAACCGCTTGACTTGGCACTCTTCAGACCCTTGAAAAGTGCCTGGCGCCAAGTGATGAAATTGTGTAAAATGAAGAAAGGAGGTGACAAACCTTAAAACAAGCCCTTGACTCAATGGAGGAGAGCATGGGAAGGAATATTATGTCAGGGTTCAACAAAGGAGGGATACACCCACTAAATAAAGAAATAGTTTTGGAAACACTACAATGAACAACCTGGAAGAAACGTGGATATAAACAAAAGTTTAACAACTACCTTAAAGAAATGTGTTACGGCAATAAACACACCGGTAGTGAAGTACGTAGTGAAGTACGAGGCCGCAAGAAAAGGCTGAAAGTACCAGCTGGGAGAAGGGTTTCTGTGGAAGACTTCATAATGTTGGGTGGGGAAAGCAGTTTATCATCTGGCGATGCTAGTCACAAAAAACAGGCAATAGAAGAAGGGACCTGAGTGAAAGTGAAATTCTTATATGATCGAGGTGTGGAGAAAATGTTCATAGGAAAAGTATCGAGAGTGACAAATCTGGGAGAGAAATACCTTGGAACTTTTCTTTGACAATCTGCAAAGATGGCCACCATCTACATATTTCCCAATGTAGCTGATGAGTGAGTTTCAGCAGCCACAAGTGATTGCAGTTCTGAACCCACCAGATATAAGAAGGGGAAGACATACATTTAGTGACTTGTGACGAGTTTCGGCCAGTATTATGTTGTAATGTGATTTGTTTTTTTTATTTATATTTAAAAGATATTCTTTTAAAAGATTAATAGTGTCCCTGCTAACCCAAATATATACTGGAATAGGGACATTAAACTAAAATAAGTTGGAACATTAGGGTGAATAGGGACACGTCTTAAAAAATGTATAAGGAAAGTCACAGTAGCACTTTTTTTTTCCATGTATAAAATATAAACATTTTGTCATAATGGTATAATTTATTGGGTTGATATTAACTAATTGGTTTAAAATTACAGAGGTTATCTGTCACAATAGTATGTGGATCATTTAATTATTTACTCATACAAATTAGCTGTTGAGTCAAGGTGGAAAGTTGCAAAATGTCACGAGAGCAGGAACTTGCTTTAAAATTAAAGGAGGCTCAACAAAGATAGTACATGAACCAGAAATTATTAATGATTGATAGAATTGAGGCTGAAAAGTAGGAGAATAGAAGCAAAGTGGCACAACTGGAGCGACAGTTATGGGAGCATGAAGTAGATCAAATAGTACCAAAGAACGTTACTTTTTTTTACACTTTAGATAAATTGAGAGACTTGTTGCCAGATTGAAATAGATAAGATTTTAATGTCAGATAATCTATCACAGGTGGTTTCAGAGGAATTCAAAAGATTCTGAAAATTAATAGGATTAGACATATTACCTTGCCACCTTTCATCTGCAGACAAATTATCTAGCAGAAAATGGAGTTAAATCTTTCAATAATGGGTTACAAAGCAATGTTTGATCTGAAGAATAATATCGACCTTAATAAGTCAATACTTATTTGGCTATAGGAATGCACCTCATTTCACTATAGGGGCGTCAGCAGCAATCAGGTATCTAGTAAGGAACCTACGTAGTCGGTTGGACTTATTCAGAGAACAAAAACAGAAGAAGCAAGATAGAGGCAGGTCAAGTATTTACGAGGTAAATGAGAAATATATTTCTAAAAAGGAAAGAGTATTAGCAAAAGACTACAAGAATCCTATTAAGGCAGAATGGCAACTGGCCAGCATTGATAAGGTGCTGGATAATAGGACTTATTTAAGTAAGCCGGACAGTAATTGTGCAGGCATGTCTATCTTCAAATTAGACTCCATCAAGAGAACCAGAAAACATAACCATAGGCCTGAGTTCAAATATAGAAACACAGAGGTCAAGCGTAGGTGAGGCAGAATCACAGGCAAGAAAGGAAACTAATCAAGAGGTTCAAGATCCTCAGAAGTTCAGAAGAGAGGAGTACCATTACCAAGGACGATATGAATGGAGACAGAAGATGGAAGGAGAGCTGTAGTGCTGGTTAAAATGTGAACCAGGAGGAGCATTGAGCCAATTGTCAGATAATTATTAGCAATTCATTAACAATAATGTTTAAAATGTACCCACACCAAAATGGAGGAGGATAAAAATGCAGTGATAAATCTCATAAAAAAAAACCACTCCCAATGTACAAAGCCAGGATTAGAAATTTAGCTCTCTCAGCCGTTGTGACCAAGTACAAGAGTCTAACACCTAATATTGCATAGCCATCAATGGGAACAGCCAAAAAAAAATATGTAAAGCTTGATAAAGGCTGTATATTGTGAACATCTTATTTAAAAGTATGAATATCGGGTTGGATTTTCTCTTCTCTATATATCTTAGGATTTAATCATTTGCTAATTTTAGCTTCTTAGTCTTCAACACATTTAGCTATCATCAGGGGCCAGATTTTGATGACGTGTCAACTTTTTAATTGGTACATCGCGGACAAGTGTGCGTGTTCATGATACTTTGGTTGAGATAACTTTTTTAAGATCATTTTGGATATTAGGTCGTATTTTAAGTCATTTTTAGGAATTTTTTAGTTATTTGAGACAAGGTTTGTTCCCGTTCAAATACTTCAAATTGCAGAAATAAACAACAAATTGTCATCTTTGAACTGACATAAGTGAACGCTAATTCCATTTAAATTTGGTGTATGTTTTCTTCCCATATAATGGTATTTGTATAATTTATATATTATGTATACATGTGTAAAAACAAATAAAACAAATATTTGTTCACAATTTGTTTTATTTGGGCTTGGGGCCCTATAGACTGCGCCTGATTCCAATCACATACCTGATCTAGGAACAGGCTTACCAATAAGATATTATTTTCAGCCAAGGAACTCCATGCTTCTGGAGCCCAGAATATAACATTAATCAATAATAGACCACGAGTCACACCAACTCTAAAATTATCATTTTGGCTTATTTTCGTATTAATATTAGAAATAATATTTGGGGACCATATTTACAGATTTAATACTAGCATGTAGTAAGTTTCATATTTAGTTTGTTGCTCCTCCACTAGTTCATTGATATTACTTTTTCAGAAATATATTTAATTTTACTTCCAACTTTTAACTTCTCATCCATTTTCTTAATAAACTAAAGGAATTCAGATAAGTCAGTCATAGTGATGGCCCTATGTTATGGAAACTTTGTCTATTAGACTTGATCTTGGAGCTTAAGAAAGGGATTCAGTTTTTCTGAGAGTAAGATGGTTTTAAAATGCATATTGAACCAAAGATAGAGTGATTTAGGCCTGAACCTTATTTAAGTAATTTAGCATGAAACAAATTATCACGTAGTCTTCTACATTGCTCATTAATATTGACACAACAATAGAAATTAATTTATTAATCAATGAATATAGAAAGAGTAGAATTATGAGGAAAAAAAGGTTTAAAATAAGGACACATTTTTCAATAATATCAACTATTATTTGTTTAGTGAAGAGAACAGGAAAGCATGAAGCTTTGTTAAAGATTAATTGTGTTTCTAAGTTACATAGAAAAAAAGGCTTAGGTGTGTTCTGAACTATACTACTTTTAAGAAATAGGTTATGTATTTAGTTAAAAGGTTCAATGTACAAAACTATCTTTTTTAAATCAATTTATATTACTTATTATAAAAAAAGAATTAGGACTAAGTGAGGTTTTAAATAAAAATGTAACATTTCCATTAATAAAATTAAAGAACCTGTTTTGTTATTTACTAGTCCTACAAGCCTAATTGTCTTTTGAATATTGTGAAAATCTATGAGTCAATTTAAATTTAAAATAAAAACCTCAAAAGTGAGCAATTATATCCAGAATGGCCGAAAACGGTGGAAAAGACCCAAAATGGCAGGTTAGTGAAATGTGCTGTTATAAACCAACTCTGAATAGCTTATATGAGCATCCCTTCCTATCGTGTTTTTCTATAAACTATCACAAAAAAAGGCAAAAAAGAAGCACTTATGAAAAATCAATCTCCATCAAATAGCCATCAAGAGTTTACCTGATCAAGTAAGCACCCCCCCCCCCCCCCCCCCATTTCAAAAACCTTCTGGAATTCTTGGAAGCCCCTGTAGACCTACATGTATATAGGATCAATAGAGATACAAAATAATATTAACTCTCCTTTCTGTTGGTGGTTAAAGTGTCATAGATGATGTTTTAAAATATGCACAAGCCATTTTAAACCTATAGCTCATCTACGGTAGGACTGTATGTAAGTAACAACAGAAGCTATTATAAACCTATAGCTCATCTACGGTAGGACTGTATGTAAGTAACAACAGAAGCTATATAGACCTATAGCCCATCTACAGTAGGACTATATTTAAGTAACAGCAGAGGGTTCTTTATTGCAAACAATGGTTCAAAGTATTATAGAATTGTAAAGAGCCCTGCTTTTATGGTGAATAAAAAAGCCCAATTTCGTTTTTAAGTTTCCCAAAAGCGGTGAATAAGCGGTGAATTACAAAAATCCTATTTTTGCGACGAAATTATCGAATTAAGACAAAAGTGTTAAAAAAGTGGTTTTTACCAAACTTTCGTAATTAAGGTGAATTTGTTGGGTTAAAACTAGACTTCCAGGACAATGTTTGAAACAGGTAAGCTAAACATATTGAAGTGAAGACCAAAAATTACATTTTGTTTGGACAAAACGGTAAAAAAAAACACTAGTCTGCAAAAAAATGTTCTGTCAACTTATTAAAAAAGTAAAATTTAGCGGCAGCTGGTCCGGGAAAAGTATGTACAAGTCACAAAGACAAAATATTACACAAAAATAATCTTGTTACTTCACAAATATTGTGACTACTGTATATTTTTAAATCTCAATTTGGGCTAGAAAAATACAAAATAACTAGTCAACATCACCAAACTGCAATAAACTTAAAATATTTATTTTTCAATATCCCAAAATATTAGCGCGAATGCCGAAAATCGCGACTAAATTGCGATTATCGCGGACATCGTTTAAAATCACGAATATCGCGCTAAAACGCCGATTTCGCGAATTATCGCGTCAATTCTGATCATATATTTGCAATCAGGGTAACCTGAAATATGAACATCTGAAAGAAAAAATGCCATATCTAACATTCGCGAATCGAATTATCGCTATCTCCACAAACGCAGGGCTGTGTGTGTGTGTATATATATATATATATATTGTGAATAGTTTAACATCCAGACATAGTTTGCGGTAAAGTGCCTCCTGTTGTTTCACTCCTTACACTCCCATGAGCTGAGCTATGCTATGTAAGCCAAGCTTTGTCACACGTGTCACTGCCCAATACCAGCTCTGGGGGGGGGGGGGCAGTTGCCTAGGGCTCCAAATATGATATCATGTATTTTTTGTTTTTAATGTATTTATTACTCATTGGAATTTATAACTTTAAAATTAATTTTGAATTTTAAAGAGTTATATCTGTTCAATTTTTACTCAAAGTTTTTATTTGCAAAAGTTTGTTGATAAAAATAAGTTAGAATCAGGTTGAGTTCCTCTCTTCCCTTTGTTTTAGAAACTAATCAAAAGAAATGAAAGAGGTTATGAGCGGTGACACAAGCAGTGTGTGGTCGGAACAACATGGGCAAACAGTAAATAAAGAATTTATTTTTCTTACTCTTGGTTGTGTTTCTAGAGCAATAATTCTAATCTTATTGAGTGAGTTTTCATACAGCTTATAAATAGCTGGTATTAACATAATTTATGTGGTCTACAAGCTGAGTGATATTAGATAGGTGTGTGACGCTTCTAAAAATTTGAAGCTAAATAAAATATTGGTGTACTTCGTATTCAAATCAAACCCATATTTTCCTTCAGTAGCGATTCGTAGCTTTGTCTGCTATTTAAAAGTCTAATGTTATATTACATTTATATTTTATATCAAATAAGAGTGAACCGAAATTACTTCACGAAATAAAATTTATTTTGATCGTTTTTAGTATTAGAACCGGTTTGCAGTATTTTCTTGGTGGTACTAGGAAAATCCTAATACTTAGAATTTCAAGATAGCCATAAAATTAAACCTCTAATAACCTTGATCACAAACATTGATTGGTACCAACTGAATATTAATTTATTCCTCTTGAAAGTGTAGATTAAAATAGATAATAAATATTATTTTATTGTGTTTTATTTAACTTTTCAAGTATTTTTTGAATATAAAAAAAAGCATATATTTTAAAATTCACACCCAGAGCCATTTCAGTTGCTTACTACATGAAACAGCCCAGTATGTTCAATTCAAACTCCTGTCAACTACGCGTAGGCTAGCAGCAGCATTTAGAGATAGTTGAGCGCATGTGCAAGGAACATGACATTCCTTAAATTACTTTTAAAAAACTCATGCAAATATTGAGTACTTCTAAATGAAAATTGCTGTTAATTTAGATAAAATCTAAGATATTTAACATAAAAAAAATTAAAAGGAATCTACGAAAAATTTGTTATTTTATTCATATATATAAAGAATTATTTATGAATAAAATTACCAACATCAAGGTCACGTTATTTTTTTGGATTTCCATAGGCACATGCACTTTCAAAATCAGAACTATATTTTTTTTAGTAATTCACATAGCAAGAAATGTATTAATAAAATAAAAAAGCTACCTTGTTGATTTGTAAGGAATACTGAGATTTATTAGATATTTATTTAAATAGATTTATAAAATCAAAAGTTTCTGTGCCGATTTGTAAAACAGAAAAACTAAAATTTTGTAACATTGAACTTCTCAAGCCTATAAATGCACCCGCAGAATTAACTTAAGCTCGTATTTTTCTAAAACATTGTTCTTGTTCTTAAAAGTGTGTTAACTCTTGTGTTTTGTTAATTATATCTTGTGTGTTAAAGTTTATTGAAACACCATGAAGCATAAATATAATGATATTAAAGCAAATGCCTGTATTTTTCTACTACTCACTCAGGCTGCACGCATAAAAAAGTGTTTTTAATATAAAGGTAATATGGATATAACCTTTATATTTTGGCAATAAGCTACAAATTTTAGTGTTAAAAATGTAAAATTAAGTTTGATGTTAGATAAATATAATCAATATAAACATGATATGTTTAATCAAAATTAAATAGAAAAATATTCAAAATATGATTCACTATAAGAATATTTCCCATATTTGACTTTCTTTTACTACGAACCAAAAAAGTGGACTTTGCACACCCTTATTAGATATTCAACCAAAATACTACTGAAAGATAGAATACCTACTAGATGGATAAAAGGCCTCTCATAAGGCTCTTTCTATCAAAATCAGTCAACTCTCTATATAGAAATTTGCAAACCTAATTACCATATATCTTACTGTATTCTACAAATTTGGTTGAATTCAAAATAAAGTTCTATTTTATAAATATTGTTATATTGTATAAAAATGTTACATATCTAAATTCACCGAGGTCACCCACAAATTATACAATTATAACACCTTATGATAGATAGTACTTAGTATTTACACCAATGGATGCTTTAATTGTTATTTCTTTCACAAAGTAATGGTGCATTGGAACTCTTCTAAGTACAATTCCTGGAAACATGTCCTCCTAAAAAAACCTTTTTAACTTTTGGAGCAATTAATTGGCTCCAATGACTGAGTTATGTGTAGCTAGCTGTCCCTTAACCTGAAATAGACCAATTTTAATCTGGTGGCATAAGTTTTTATTCGACATAGAAATATAGTTTTTCTAAATTACTTAAACATTGGAAACTATTTATAGAAAAGGAATTGTGATGTTGAAAAAACTGTTATCAATGTGTTAGGGATGAGGAAGTGTACCCACAGTTGCATAGAGGGAGAGTGGAAAGCCATTTAAGGAAAAGTACTTTTCACTACACACAACAGGGCTTGAGCCCCAATCTCCCTACCATCGGAATTCTAGTCTATAGCGAGAGTGATGCCTCAGACCATGTGGCCACCGTATAAAGCACCAGTCAAATTTTACATTTTGGGATCATTATAAATGTTTTCTAGTCACGTTATTTTACACAAAATTTAATCTATTACTTGCAATATAATGGTACAGAAATATCACTCAAGGTTAGTGTGAGTTGAAACTTTTGTTTTTATCGTTCTTGAATATTAGCTTTAGGCCTACTTATTTGGTCTTATTAGTTTGGAAAAGGGATTGAAATAAGACATGTCTGGTCTTATTAGCTAATTTTCCCAGGTTGATAAGAACTCCTTTAAAAGCTATTTTATGAAAGCTAAGAGCAAAGGTTTAAAAATAATAGAAGTGCTATAAATATCATTAAAATAAGAAATACTCAAATGTGTTAAATTTGTACACTACTCTTTGGTTAGAGATTAAAGGCTAAATGAATATTATTGAAAAAGTTAAACAAAAAGTATTTAAACCAAATATTATTTGCAAAATATTTTATTTAAAATATGATTAAGAACCTAATACAAGTTTCTACGATTATTAGCTGGATGCTTACTAACTAATATTGTAATATAAGTTTTTTGTTTGTTTTTTTATATTACAATCTTGACATAGAAATTAAATCAGTGTTTCTGGAGTAGTTTTTTGGAAAGCGTAAAGAAACTTTCTGAAGATATCACACATAAATCTTACTATTTAATTATATTATAATTATAACAATAAAAATGTATTACCTTATTCGGTCGGCATTCTCTTCATGCCAAATAGCTTCCGTAAAACCTGTAGGACACACTTTCTCTTTTTATTCGTATTCGTGGCACCTTAAACAATGTAAAAACACAGGTTGCCACAAACTCTCGTGGTCGGGCTTCCCTCGGGACACCATTAAAGATGGTGGATGGGCTAGGTCCCATTGACGTAATTATTCAGTAACCTCTCATCTGATTTCAATAATTCTTTTTTTACCAGGGAAATCATAAAATAGTCTTTAAAATTTGTTATTATACATTTTTTCATATCTCCTCTCCTTATACTGTAAACAGTGAAAAATCATTAGGTTTAGTAAAAAACTAAATATTTCATACTTCAAGTGGAATTACTCATTTCTTCACTAAATCTTTTATCATTTAAAGAAACAGATCGAAACCATTTCTAACACACACCATTCAGTCATTTAATAATTTTAAATGGTGGTGATATTAAAATAATCTTAATCTTGCCACCAGATATTGTGGGCCAAAGCATTTCTCACTGGAGCATTTGCTTATTATTTGAAATAATGAAAACAATAACCCTGTATAGTAATGATTGTTCAGTAAAGATGTAAGAGAATTATATCCATACACTTTATTATACTAAGCTAGCCATCAATCAAGTGAGACACGTCAAACAAGTGGGACACAAAATGATACATTTTTACAGTCTTTGGCAAAACAAGCACATATTGGGGTCCAGTTTTTTTTAAGTGCAACTAAATGCCATGCAATGTTTCCTGGAATTACATGGTGAAGTTAGGATCAAGCACTGCTCTCCTGGTGAAATATCTCGGCCTAAGTTCATTAATCTGTTCCTCATATCCAACATCTTGATTTAAAGCATCTGATGTGCATGAGCTTGTTCCCCAATACTACCCATAGGGTAGAGATATAGCAGACATTGTCTGCAGTCTCTCCAGGTTCATTTATTTGGGTTAAATACAATTGCAGTTTTAGTTACAATATGTAACCATTCAGAATTGCTAATGTCTTTAGAGATATGTGATGGAGGCATCTCCACATACAAATTAGAAAGGGGTGCTGTTTTCGGATGGTGACACTCCCTTGGTTTGACAGGAAGGTGATGTAGGATGTCGAATGTCTAGACTTTGAATCATCTCACTTGTTATTGCCCGGAGATTTACAACCTGGTTAAAATAATTGTTTTCTTGATACAAGACATTTCCATTACATATGCTTTATTAATGCCACTCAAGGTTTCTTCCACAAAATCTTTGTTGTCAGTGGTGCCATGTAAGAAGAGATATGGATTATTTTTAACATTAGCTGGAACTGGAACATTTTGAAATTGTTTTTCCCTGATTACTTTACACCAAAGCTCTTCATCTATATCATGTAAGGCAGTATAATATGAAATGCGGTGACCTGATATGAACAGCATTGTCATGATGATTCGATCGAGTAAGATGAGGACCATATTATGCCAAGGCTACATGCTTGGGAATATTCATAAAGTCAAGATAAATGTATTTAACACGACATAGCTTGTTATCACTTAGTGTTTTCTCATTGGAAAACAAATGGTACATGAAGAAGGCCCACAATGATGGAAGCTCAAAGTTGTTTAAATTATTTTCTACCACAATGCTGTCTTTGCCACAACCTTCAGATCGTAATTTGTGTTGTGATATTTATTCTTTTAGCTGAATTGCAGTATCTTTCAAGTTACTATGGAAATGATTTACTTCTCTAATTCTTGCTGCCATTTGTCCCATAGGAATGTTACTAATCAAAACAACCAGTAATTTAGATCCCTCCGGCCAATAAATGCGAAAATAATACCTTTTCAACAAAATTATCTATTATAAGATCTCTTGTAGTTCCGTTTTCAATAGAAATGCCCTCTAATCTAGGATTGTCAACAATTGAATGGTCAAATACATTAGTTCAAAAGCCTTATTTTCGAATTCAGTCCCTATTATTTAGTGATTATTGTAGAAGTTTACAAGGAATTGTTTGCGTGAGCTGTCCACTCTGGTTTCCTGAATTCCTCCTAAAGTAACTGTAGTTTCCTAGGCATAGCTAATGTTGTATTATTCTGTTGTGTCAACAAAATAGTTTGTTTCACAAGTACATATTTTTGTAAATACGCAATCAGCTTTAGTTTGAGCTACTTGTAGCCGTTCAGATAAAATAAATAATTTATCTTCTTGTTCCTAGTTATTTTTTCTCCATACCTTGAACATTTGTTCCAGCCAGAATAACGATGAGAACTTGAGGAAAAGGCCCATTGTCGTCGTCACATTGTTCAGCACTGTAACTGTTTTTGTAAAGTGATTTTTCTTCTTAGAATTTTATTCGTTAACATGTAAATTGCAAGACACAATATGTGCCAGGATAATGGGTGGTTTTGCTGATCGGGGTGAAACATTTCAAAAATAGTTTTGAAACATCTTAATGCAGTCCTGATGCATGCTGGACAGTTAAATATGTTTCTGCTTTAGGTTTACAACTCATTACAAAAGATGCAAATGTTAAAGTTACCTGAATGTTTCCTTTTCACTGGCACCGCTGGAAGATCCATATTAAATATTAATAGTACACCTACCCTATGCACACACAGCAGGATAATAAATTAGAAATTTGGACATAGCACTACTTGACATGAACGCTAAATGGTGACTGATGTTCACACATGGAGAGGCCCCAATACTCAGTCATGGATGGTGGGGGGGGGGGGTCTCACTTCTGTCACAATAGCTCGGAATCATGACATTATTTTTGTTTACTTAGCTAGCTTAATTCGTTATTTATAATAGCGCAACATAAACTAATATTCGTACAAAGCAAGTAATTCCGCTTAAAGTATGATACTTTTTTTGTTCTTAGTTAAAAAAGAATAATTGAAATCAGTCGAGTGGTTATTGAAATAATGACGTCAATGAGACCTGGCCCGTTCGCTATTTTTAATAGTGGTACAAGGGAAGCCCGACAACGAGAGTTTGTGGCAACCTGTGTTCTTACATTGTTTAAGGTGGCATGAATACGAATCAAAAGGTTTTCAGAACTCATGCGCCACTACGGCCTGCTCTATACTACTTATTTTGTGTTCACAGCCGTGACCTTTTTATCGCCTTTCTTTCCGCCCATTTTTACCAAATATTTTCTTTATTATGATATAGAAATAAGTTAAACCATAGCTCATTGATATAAATATTTAATATATAGGTATTTTATCATAAATATTTTGATCTTTTTCCTAATTTCAATCTTTATAGAAAAAAACTCGTGCTTTTGGAGCTCTGAACACACCACTGATACTTGGCACTTATAATGGAATTCTTCTCATTCATTCTCTATAAATACTGACAACACTGTAAAAGGTGAATAGTACTAATAAAGCTTGTAAGCCAGTCAAGCAATAAGGATGAGTGGGAGTGTTTTTCGCCAAGGAAAAGAGAGGGAGGAGGGGGGGAGGTGAGTTAAGTTGATTCCGAGTAGCACAGGTTAAGCTCAACCGTGTTGCTGTATGTAGTTAAATGCTACAACTAAAGTTTAACATTGGTCTAATGGAAGAATCGCGCGTGATAATTAACAGTTGAGTTTTTTCTAAATTAATATACAAAGTATAAAGCTTTTTTTTTAATTTCTTAATATAATTTTTATGTTTAATTCAAAATACATGAAAATAAAAACAATATAGAAAAAAGAGATTATTTGATGTGGGTATCGAGAATATTAAAAAAACTAAACCAAGGGGGAAAAAAGAGTTAAATATATTTTTTTGTTAAGGTTTACTAAGGCTGCACAGTTCTCAAACATAATGTTATGTGAACAAAACTTGAACTAGGAACCTTAATAAAAATGAACTTTTTTTACTTTATCTGATTGAGAATATGGTCTGTAGTACACAATTTTTTTTTTTTTTCAAAATCACATTTTTAGGAATAGATTTTTTTACACAGTTTATATTAATGTTACGTTTTCCTCATTTTTAATTTTTTTTTACTCCTGCCTTAAGGATTGGGTTCTTTAAGGTAGTGCATTAAGTTGTTATTATTTTTATTATTAAAATATTGATGTCCACAGCTAGTTTTGTTCTCTAAATTACTAACACAGCTTTTGAGTTGAGTTGACTTCAGACAAAATTAAGTTCAGTAGCAAATTTAAAGCCTTTTCAACTATATTTGATAGCTTATCAATATTAAACGGGAGACCCGTGGTATTAAAGCTTGGTTAATGGACTAGATAATAATTCCAATCCTTGGCACATTTCAAACCGTGAATGGTGAAGCTTTGAGAAAAAAGGAGTAAGCCACAAACCAATTGGGAAAGCAGTTAAAAAGCATCGAAACTATGAAGTATGGTAAGAGTTTACCACTATGTAATATTTTTGACTGATCATTTGATATACACCCCATTATAATTTGTGAAGAATCACATAATGTGGCTATCAAAAAGTACAATATATCCTGAAATACTCAGCCTATCAGACAAAAACATGTGTATTAGGAAAAAATGAATTTTGATATTTCACACAAATTACTTTTACAGGGTGATACAACCCAATGGAATCCTCAAATACAGTAGACATTTATAAAAAAAGAGAGCATAACTGAATACAGAAAAAGAGGAAAAAGAGGTAGGAAGAAACAAGCTAAGTTACTCTACTTCCTCAGACTGAGAGGCTATTTACAGTACTTGTGGTGATTATAGACTGCCCTCCAACTTGTACTCCGAGAAACGAGACATTAGGACATAGTGGAACTTGTTAAAGTAAGCAAAGTGTGCATTGTCTCATTCATTGTGTAACAGTGATGTCCTAACTCTTTGCTGTGAATGACCAACGTGATGTCAGAGCCCAACTGCCTATTTAATCTGGATTACCATGGTAAGAAAAGAAACTCTTTCTTCGGCCTGAATAGCCTTCAATAAGCTACAGCACAGTGTTGCCAAATGTGTAAACACAATACAAATTGCTATGATTTTAATGACAAATTAATTAGTGAAATTTATCTTTCTATAACTTTATTTGTATAACTTAATGGTGTAGATTTTATCCTATGTTATTTGCAGACTAAGTAAAATATAAATTAACTAATTAAGCATTTTTATAAATTCAAAATATTTTGTCAGAAGGTTTGACTTTGATCCCAATTAAGTGTGCCATTATATTAAGGCACACCTGTAGGCTGAAGCACAACAATCTAGTGTGAGGAGTTCCTCAAGATGTTCCCAGAGTTCCTCAAGTTTATCAGCATTCCTGTGAGTGCACCACATTCTACTATCATTCCTGTGAGTGCACCACATTCTACTATCACGCGTGTGGCTATCCGCATACCTACAATATGGAGTAGGGATTAGGAAGTGTTCCTGACTAGTTATTTACTGATGTAGTAAAAAAGGTATGCTTACTACGATTCATAAGAATATATGCTGCAGTCAGACGCAAGATGCTTATCTTGTCCGTTCTTTTAGGTGACTGAGCGACCATTGGTACTTGAGTTGCCAGCTCACTGATGTAAGTGTTGAGCTTATCTCGGCGCATCTTCTCTGCCTGATTGCGCATTTGACGATTAGAACTGAAACAATAAAAACAAAATACTTCTGGTAAAATGTATAGGTCGAGATAGTAATTATATCAAAAACTAGCATTTCCCAGCAGTTTCGCTCACATTAAAGAACACATCAACACATTCAACAACTTCAAATGCTAGAAAAAATGAAACTTAGTTGAAAGCTGTGTTTTAGGTGTGTATAAAGTCATGAAGAAACACGGAATCGCCCCCATTCCCTCCTACTCCAAACCCCAACTCATATCCCGTGATATCTTATGTACCCGCCATACCAGCCACAACAAATGTTCACTGCTTACACCGGGTTTTTTCCACAATACCTTTCCCGCTGATTAACTAGCGTGATGATAAATAGCTTACCTTATAATCTTAAATTTAAGGAGTTCAACCGAAGAAGCTCTGTCTCAAATAGATGAACTTTTTTTAAGTTTATTGGCATCAAACAAACGGACAAACATTCTAAAAACTGAATATTTGGTAAGGTATTCTTATTGTTTATAGCAATTAGAAAAAAAAGAAAACTCCAAATAAAGTTTAAATTGCAGACAAACCTAGCTGTTGTTACTGTTATTCACATGGGGAATCTATAAGGTTTAAATTGCAGAAAAACCTAGCTGGTGTTCCTGTTATTCACATGGGGAATATATAAAGTTTAAATTGCAGACAAGCCTAACTGGTGGAATCATAATTATGTGGAATCTATGTAGTTAAGTTTTTTAAGTTTAATATATAAAATTAGCCACGGGAAATGTAACCCAATATTATTATTATTATTTAGCACTATGTCTTACTACCCGTTCAGGTTATACGCTTTAAGTACTAATACGCTAATGGATTAGGAATTGGGAAGGTTGAATTAGAGGAAGTGAATCCGCATTTGCATGGAGGGAGTGTGGAAAACCATTTAGGGAAAACCACCCCCAGTCTACCCGACCGATATTCGAACCTCTAACTCCCCGTCCTCAGCAGTCGAGCTCAACACGACTAGCGCGTTAGCTAACTACGTCACCGAGGCGGGTAACCCAATATTAAATTATGTTTGAATATTAATTCTTTATTGGTCTAAATTGTTCTCTGAAGCATGAGAAGTAGACTGACTAAAACATATATAATTTGAACATGTGCTAAAAGCTCTACACAATATTTTAACCACCACCTGTTGGTACAAAGAAAGAGGAGTGACACAAAATAAATAGAGAAAACCAATTAAAGTTATATTGTAATGTAATTGTTTGTAGTTAAGAAAAGGAAATGTTAATTTTCAATATTTTTGGCATAGTCAATCTTTTATTTTGAATCCACCATATTAACTTTTTGTTTTTCGGAGTTTTCTATAGAATATTATCTTAAGGTTTAACATCATGCCAAATTTAAAATTTCTAGGATATTTAAAAATGTTAAGAATAATTCAAGTGTTAAGATATATCAAAACTATATTGAATTAGGATGTTCAATATCCTGAGGCAAACTTTATATCATTATTTCTTCTTTTACAGTATAAAGATAACTATGACTATCCCAAAACAAATATGTCAACAAATACATTTTAAAAACAATTAATAAAACAAAATATTAATCAGCCAACAAACTGTGTAACAAAACTAACTAAATCCATTTGAAAACATCATATTTTCATAAGAGTGAACATAATAAATATAACACTAATTATATATGTTACAAAAACATATTGAAAAAAAATAGCATCACAGTTTAACAAAGAGCTGTTAAAAGACAATAACCCGCCAATTTAAATTTTCTACCACAACAAAAAGCTGTTTTTACTAAAGTTAGTGAAATTTTATTCACACTATTTATTTGATCCAGTTTTCAAATGTATAGTTGTCATTATTTTATGATCATATGGGTGGGGGTGGTCTTTGTACATGTTTACAAATAGTGTTTTTGAAATTCTAGCCCCTTCTTTCCCCCTCTTGTTTCCAAATCTAAGTTAACAATGTTTAAAAACACTTTCATACTTTACTAGTTATCTGGGGTAGTCCATTAAACTTCTGGAAACTTACACCCTCTCCCAAACAATTAACCTTTGCTTTGAAATAATAAAGGATCACACTCGTATGGCTATTTAAGCTTGTCGCT
The DNA here is from genome assembly GCA_039000515.1 of Timema cristinae. Classification (NCBI taxonomy): domain Eukaryota; kingdom Metazoa; phylum Arthropoda; class Insecta; order Phasmatodea; family Timematidae; genus Timema; species Timema cristinae. The sequence goes on along the minus strand of JBCFYV010003508.1, from coordinate 5,212,606 downwards.
CTACATGTATGCAAGTATTTTAATTTTATATTGTACAAGAAGTGTGTTAATTTATGAGGTGAATAAGAGAGATCAAACACCAGCATGGCAGGAAATATATTGCTCAAGTGATGCTATTTTATGGAGAAAAGCAATAAAGGCAGTCCAACATCCAGTATCCACATTAGATACATGTGCCGACATTGTTCAGCTGCAGTTCAACAAAATGACAGATGGAAGTATAACATTAGAATAGACCTAAAAAAGATAGGGTGTAATGAAGTGGATTGGATAGAACTAGCTCCAGATAAAGATAGGGTGTAATGAAGTGGGGTGGATAGAACTAGCTCAAGATAAAGATAGGGTGTAATGAAGTGGATTGGATAGAACTAGCTCCAGATAAAGATAGGGTGTAATGAGGTGGGGTGGATAGAACTAGCTCCAGATAAAGATAGGGTGTAATGAAGTGGATTGGATAGAACTAGCTCAAGATAAAGATAGGGTGTAATGAAGTGGATTGGATAGAACTAGCTCAAGATAAAGATAGGGTGTAATGAGGTGGGGTGGATAGAGCTAGCTCCAGATAAAGATAGGGTGTAATGAGGTGGGGTGGATAGAACTAGCTCCAGATAAAGATAGGGTGTAATGAGGTGGGGTGGATAGAACTAGCTCAAGATAAAGATAGGGTGTAATGAAGTGGATTGGATAGAACTAGCTCCAGATAAAGATAGGGTGTAATGAGGTGGGGTGGATAGAACTAGCTCCAGATAAAGATAGGGTGTAATGAGGTGGGGTGGATAGAACTAGCTCAAGATAAAGATAGGGTGTAATGAGGTGGGGTGGATAGAACTAGCTCAAGATAAAGATAGGGTGTAATGAAGTGGATTGGATAGAACTAGCTCAAGATAAAGATAGGGTGTAATGAGGTGGGGTGGATAGAGCTAGCTCCAGATAAAGATAGGGTGTAATGAGGTGGGGTGGATAGAACTAGCTCCAGATAAAGATAGGGTGTAATGAAGTGGACTGAATAGAACTATCTCGAGATAGGGATAGGTGGCATACTTTTGAGTTCCTAATGCAATAGAGCAAGTAAGTGATATTGTATTTTTGAAACAAGTGGTAGATGAACTTTGTTGTAGTTCAGTAAAATGTGTAACATTACGTGGTATAATGTTACAACTGGACCCCGCCCCATACTGACGTGATTAGAGATTTGTAACATTACGTGGTATAATGTTACAACTGGACAACAAGCTTACTACCCGCTCCAATAAATTCAACTCAATTAGGATCCCTACAATAGTATTTTTCTCTGTTGTAGTTCTTGTAGGCTAAGAAGACATAATAAAAACGATGCTGCACAATATATTTATTACTCAATCCAATGCTAAGTATTAATTTGTTCGTGTACTTACAATACTAATCTGCTCACAATAGAATCCTGCAAGGCTGGCCGGCACCTGGATTCCTAGACTGGCGAGTGGGTCAAGGGAGATCCAGTGGGTCAACAAAGCGACCCGGCACTCCGACTGTACTAGCGTGAAATGAACCGAGAACTATCAACATCAACTAGAAGACAATTATGTATCCGACCCCTGACGGAGACTAGAGGAACCTCCTTCAAAACATCGGGTGATTGGAGATATTCACGGATATTCCGATGGAGCAAGCGGAATCAACAATGGTCTACGTGACTGTTTCAAGGCATCGTTGACGTCATCATATGCGTGTTTGGTGTACTCCCCCCTTCTTTCCAGAACAACGAAATCCCTATATAATGGCGTGCAAGTTTGCCATAATCGACTATCCTACGATCAACGATCGAAGACAGACCCTTGTCATGGACCTGGACAATGGCTGGTAAAAACTTGTAAAATGTATCAAAATCGTCCCTTAGACGAGTGGAGTTATGACCTTTTTCTTTATAAAGTTTAAACTTTTTGCATATAATATTCAGTTTCAAAATCTAATGTATTTATATTTTGATCGTCAAACAATGTCTAAATATTCTATCTTAGATATGTCGCCGCTCGGGCGCTGTAACTTTTGCTAATTTTTATTCTCGTAAATATCCTCAGTTATGTGCTGATTAGAAGTTTGACTTGTTAATATTATATTGTTTGGAATAGTAGAGTATTCCTTTTTTTTTATCGAAGTAACTTTTCATATTTAAAATTATGGTTTGAATTAACGTAACGTGATGTAACTTTTTACTGGAATTTGAATTAGGATGACTTTAATCTTTTGTAATGTAAGTTCTGTTTGAACAGCTTAAGTTTTGTTAATTGATGGAACTGTTTGTTCCATATTCTCAGTCAGATCTGATAGTCCCGTGGGAGTTTGGCTTAGGTCTGGTAGTCAAATCCTCACGTTGTGTAAACTCTGTTGTGTAGTCGTCAAATTTAAATCTTTATATTTATGATATCGTTTTCTGTGAATTACGAAACCTTTGGAACCATATCAAGGCGCCCATTAGGCCCTTATAATTTTGTATCGCATTTAAAAATATACGCTATGGTATTGTCTCTTATAGACTGGACTATCAATATTATGATGGATTTCATGTTCCTTTTGTTAAAACACTTGCGCAACTTTAATGATATAAAGTTGTTGAATTCGAGCATAATTTCCAACTGTACTCATAATGATATAACGAGACCAATTTTTGTTATCTGCGCTATTGTCATTTAATTGAATAAACTGCTCATTTTGTTGAATCTATATTTTTTTATAATTTCCATTTTCTTGTATGTTAAGTTGATCCTCTCCCTTATATCCCTTTTGTTGGCCGGGGGTATAGGACTCAGAGAGGGTGCAACAAATGTATCAAAATATGGATATTTATGATTCTAAAGGTAGTGATGAAGACCAAGTGCAAGTTCACCAACATAGAACTTTAAGGTGAGAAGTCAACTAAAACCATATGGAGCATATGCATAAGTATAAACCATAGATTTAGGTAGGCTAAGCTGTGAACTTGATACCTACTTGGAGGAACCAAGCAGTAACTTCAGATTCTATTACACTGGTTAGATAGTGAGTGATGTACAGTGCCAGTGTATCGCCGACATGCATGGCGTTTTGAAATGGACAGTCTGCAGAATTATAAAAAGAGATGTTGATGCAATAAGCAAAATCCTTCTTTACTATAATGTACATTGGTCAGGTATCTTAGGTGAAGTAGTTGCTATATTCAATGATATTGGTTTGTGGTGTAGTGGATGGGACATTGGTCAATATTGATACACCAAATATGTTTGACCATAATTTGTTGATGGATAGAGAAGACATTCCTTGAATGTTATGCTCCTGTGGGAACCAGATTTGGAATTATGTAATGTGTGAATTGGCCCAGTGTCAGTAACGCAAGAGTGCTAAGAGTGAGTGATTTGTAAGGTGACCAATTTTTTTACAATGAAAATGAGGACGAAAAAATTTAAGAAAAAAGTACAATGTAAATAAATTAAACATTTTATTAATTCAAACAAAAATACACTGATTATGTTTACATCCCTTTTAATTATTTGATTAGACAAGTATTTTTCCAATGAATGAATATTTTTTGTCAATATAATATTTTCTAACAACATATTGGAAATTTCGGAGCAAGAAATATCCTTCATATTTAATTTTATGGTAAGTGCTGCAGCTAGAATATCAATTCATTCATTCTTGATTTCTCTATTGTCCAAAAATCATTGCCAATTGAAAAAACTCTTTCAACTGCAGCATTAGTTCCAGGATAGCACAACGTAAATTCAACAAGAATAACTAAATTTTCATATGGAATGTGTTCATTTTTTAAATGGTTAAATATTTCCACCTATCTTTTATCAATTTCAACATGTTGATTTTCCTATTGTTCTAATTTATCAGAATTTAAATATACATTCAGTCTTATAATTTCTTCAAACCAACAATTGTCATCGATTTTAATATCAGGCATTTCTTTCGATAAAAACTCAACACAATTTTCAATATCTGCCTAATTTACTTGCAATGAAGTCAAAAAACACCATTGGAAACGGTTATTTCCTGTGATATTTGTTGCAAACCATTCTTCGTCATATCGGAAACATGTTTGGTAAAAATTATGCGCTTCTTTGGTAAACTTTTTTTGCTAAGCCCGGATTTGATTCCTCTTAAGTTGGACAATTTTCTTTTTATTATTAAAGGAATAAATTTTTCTTCAAATCATGATTTATAGTGAAGGACAAAATTGTTCAAAATAAGACTAACTTCTGTAGCTAAAATATATTCACCTTCAATCTTTTGAATCTTTTTGTGGAAAATAGATGCTTGATTATGTACAAACTACATTGATATATTCGATAATTCATCATTGAAAAAAAAAATCAAGAATTTTTGGACATTTGTCAAAACTTAAAAAATATGAACAGAGGCTCAAATAATTGTAAAACACGCTTTATAGCAGATGTTAGAGCCATCTAACTTTTGAATATCCTAAAAGTTTTTTGTACTCAACATTTGCGTCTTCACAAAATTGTTTTAAAGTAGCCACACAAACAGTAAAACGACTAATATACAAATAAATTTGTGGGGTTGTTTTTTTACACTTTTATAGATGATATCATACATTTAAAAAACACTTTATAATTAAAATTCTAACTATTTAATTAGTCAGAACTTTCACCCTCATTTTGGTTAAGCAATATTAAAAAATATCTAACCACTTCTTAAATAAATTGCTATTCTTAGACGTCTGCAGTTCTCCTCAGTTAAAGAAAAAAAGTTCATCCATTGAGTTTCAAGTTTTCTTTGTAATGTGCAGTCAGAGTAAACTTATTTGTGTGTCAGGATTATGTTACTTAGGGACAGCAGTGGGTGGCTAGGGGGTGTAAAGAAAGGGGAGGGTGCTACCTAAAACTTGCTTGGTGTGGCCAGCCGACAGGTTAACTCAAGGAGCTCATATTTTGTATCTGCCTTCTAGTATGAGTACATTTCAGTTTAAAGTGAATCGTTTAAAAAATGCTCACTTGATTGCACTTTAGTCACTGGTGATCGCACCTAGCAATCCCAATGTTAAAGGAGTAAAGCCTCGAAAAAAGTGCGACATTTTTAACCTAGCGGCTGTTGCTCTGTTCTTTCCTTCTCTTTGTCCGTCTCATTAAATTAGGTTTCTTTAGGGGTGGTAGAAAATTAAGCTTGCCAGCATTTATAGGTTATACTCCAAATAGCTAAAATATTTAAATATTTCATTATTATAAGTGGGCAAGGGTAAAATGGGGAGTTTCCAAATTTACAAAATTAAAAGAATAATAAACTTTAAAGTGATAGAAGATTAAAAGTTGTCTCAGGCAAATGTATGGGCAACCTCAAACCAAAATGAAGGTCTAAACATTCTTAATTCCAAAATGAAGGACAGGAAAATTTACGAAACAAATAAAAAACTTTTTTGTAAAGTAGAAAATGGAAATGCCTTATTAAATGAAGACAAACATCAATAACCAGAACATAATGAACATCAAAATTTTATTTAGGGGTAAATTGTCAAAGCTGGAAAATATCAAAACTAAAAATATCAACCACTTATCGGTGTGGGAGAGTAATTAACTACTTATGCATTTTTTTTAATGTTGAGAAATAAAAACTTAAATTTTATTGACAGTAATGATGGTTAACTAATGGGGTCTATTTGCTATTGATTTTTTTTAAGTGTCTGAGTAGTTAGGTATTTTAGCATTGAAGCTAAAGAAACTTACTTCAATAATTTCCACAACTTTTGTAATAATCCCCTATGTAGCAAACAAATGAAGAATTTAAAACTAATAAAAACTATCTTAATCTTTTTTATGGTGCATCCAATAGAATTAAAGCTTTTTTATTGCTCTTTTGCATGACAAGTTTCAATAGCCTACCATTAAGGCTGGGGGCACACGAGTGTACAATGTACGTGCATACTATCAACACGCGCGTATCTTAACGCACGGTGTAGCGGACGTACATTGACGCCATGGCATGTTAACGTGCGTTGAAGCAATACACTTGAGAACTAGTAGGAAACCACACTTGCATTAAATTAACATACGTTAAACAATTCCTTGAAGTAGTGGTATCGTTTTTAATGGTTAACTTTAAGACTGAAATATTGATAAGTGAAGTAGAGAAAAGAGAATTGCTATAGAATACTGCAAATGAAGATCATAAGGACAAAAATAAGAATCATTCAGCATGGATCGAAGTGTGTTCATCTTTATTTGAGGATTTATTGACAAAGTCACAAGCAGAGCAAAAATTAATAAGTAAGTACATTATAATTTAATATAGCATAAAAGTTTGATTTTTAAATTACATTTGCTGTATTTTTTAATTATCATTATTTATTATTATTTAATTATATATATTAAATTCTTTAGTACTGCCATGGTAGCTCCCCATCATTACTGCTAAAATAGTTAGTTAAAGCTTCACGGTTAGTTTGTTAGTTTGGTTGACATTTGTGTTGTCATTGTCCTGGCAGTCCTCAACTCCACAAATGGTCAATGTATCATCAAACTTATACCATCATGTTCGTGAACAAAGTTGTGGAAAACATAACATTTAACAATGTCAACAGCAAAATCAACGTGTACATCAATGGGCCTATAAAATATTCTCCATTTATTGGCTAGTGTGCCAACTGTACATTCTATGTAATGTCTAGCCCTTGATAGTCTATAGTTGAAAACTTTCTTACTTCTTGGTAAGTGGGTACCGGAGTATGGTCTAAGCAAATGTGCTGACAATCCAAATACTTCGTCTGCAATAAAAGCAAAAGGTATAGATAATTCTATACCAGGTACTTGTGTCGGTGCAGGAATCATGAGAGTTTTCTGTTCTATTTGTTTACAAAGTGATGAATTTCTGAATATAGTGGAGTCCGCATCCTTACCAAATGATCCCACGTCTACATAAGTGAAACTGTAGTTGGAATCAGCAACAGCCAGCAATACCACAGAAAAAAAAAAGTTTATAGTTCATGTATAGTGAGCCACTTCTTGCAGGCTTAACAACTCTTATGCGTTTACCATCGACTGCTCCCAAGCAGTTGGGAAAATTAGCTCAATCTTGAAACCCTCCTGCTATATTTTTCCAGTTGTTTTCATTGGGTGTAGGCATGCGTTTCTCTTTCATTACTCCCCAAATATTTCTGCACACAGTCCGAACTATTATTTTACTTGCAGTATATCTACCAATTCTGTACCCGTAGTGTTATTCTTTAAAACTGCATCCGCTGGCAAGATATCTGAAACCAAAATTATTGTTGCAGTGCAAGATGTCATGTCAACGTGGAGAACCATCAGAAATAACTATGTACGAAATCTCAAAAAGCAATCACTATACAACTAGTAGTATTGAAAATGAAAATCTAGAAAATGACGAAGCAGCTATGAACAACCCAATAACACGGAAGCAGACAGTATTGATTTAAGCCTTCACACAGCCACTCCATCCACATCAAATAAGTCAGCTTCAAAACAACGTAAACCAAGTGACATAGAAGTTAATTGCTATAATTTATGCAAACCCACAAGTCAAGAAAGAACACACCTTCCTACAGTCAGGGGCCTTGATCCTGACCAAAAATTTACCTTTAGACTTCAAACAATGCAGTTTCTTCAGAATTTAAAAAAATGTAATACCAGAGAAGCTTACCTCAAAGCGAATGTCATACGACTTATTCCCCAGATCTATCATCAGCTTCAGCGAGTTCATATTTTTTACTATTTACCAATATGTATTTTTTCCCCTTGTGTCATTATTTTTGTTTAATAAAGTACTTACCTTAATGTTATTTCATACATATCTTCAGGCGATATTGAATTTCTCATATTTGTATCTTGATGCCTTATGTGATCTTTTAAACATAATAACAGTTCATCAAATGAGCTTGGAGACATTCCGAGATAGTTAAATTTTTTATCAGGATCTACTTTAAGACGCGCATATAAAGTATAATACTGGCCATAAAGATATTGTTCACTATTTATAGGATGAACCCACAACATCCTTTCTTTGAGTTTTCTTTTTAAATATTTATCTACCATATAAACAAACTGTAAAATTTCCCTAGCGTCCATCTTACCTTCACGAGTATTTCAAATGCTGATGCTCATATGTTGTCCAAACAACGTTACAACGAGAGTACACAATACGCTCGTGTCCCCCCAGCCTAAAGCGTGTTATCGCGGCTGGTTACGAGTGTTTATGACCGAGACAATACCAAATCTCGGTTTAGTAACCCTTTCCTTGACCAATTTTATTATGTTTTGATCAGATGTGCATTTAAAAAACTATTATTATTATTATTATTATTATTATTATATTATAGCACCGCGTCTTACTACCTGCTCGGGTTGTACACACTTACGCTAATGTGTAATGGTAGGGCGATTGTGAAATTAAATGGAGGACCAACCGTTTAACGTGGAATCCGAACCACGGTGGAGGCCTGACATTCCCTACATTCACAAGTTGTGATAAAAAAAACTTATCTTTTTAGCTGGGTTTCACTAACGGAAAACATTGTAGTTGCAGTTATATTCTGCGGCTATTTCCTCCCAAGCCTATTTTTTCTCATAATTATATTATGTATCAGTTTTTTTTATAGTCAATCGGGGTTTTATATTTATGTACAAGGTCCAAAACCACAGCTTCCCCATATGGAGTGCACGGTACTTAACTCCTGGCGGACATTTTTAACAGTTAAAAGTAAAGTGGCGCCAAAACTTGTAATAAATGACGATCTCAGGCAAAACGCGCTCTAAAACTCAGTGAAATGACACAAAACAACGTGTCTCTTTCTAGCAACCATAGTAATGGTGGATATACATAAAGCTACGATATGCTATGCTACGCTACGCTATGATGGGCGACATTTTTTCCCGCGTCTTTCAAACAGTGAGTTCTAGTCTGTACTAAGCTAATTAGGGATGGGTCTCTCTTGAGCGAGTCATTCAAATTGAACGACTATTTAACGATAGCTGTGAACGAGCGGCCGCCATTACACGCTACATCATAGATCTGATATATTTACTAATAGGCCTACAATTTTTACTACAAATCCCAATTATTACTTGTACAAAATAAACGTATGTATGTCATTTCACTCATTTGTATATTTAAGCTAAACATAAATCCTAATTCGTTCTTAAGTTGAAAGGGAAGGGACAAAGGAAGGAGACAGGGTGAGGGGATTGGGAACGATATCACTCATGAATTATGAACTGCTCTTGAGTGGTTCGACCCTTTAGTACACTATGCTTTAGAAGGTTCAGTCGAGTATGGCCTTCTGTGCGCATGCACAGCACAAAACGTAGCGTGTGTTGTGTGAACTGGCACGTTTCAATACTAGGCTAGCGATTTTAAAGCGCAGCACAGCGTAGCGTGGCTTCGTGGTGAATTTAGTTTAGGGACTGGCAAGCTCCTAGCAGTCTCCCTGGAGTGCTAGTGAGCGTGAGTTTAGGGCAGTATTTTTGCAGTTTTTATAGCACAAACATCTTTTGGACAAAATAAATGAAATATTTATTCTATAGAAACATAGAGTTTTGTTTTCTGCACATGCTAATCTCAACAGTTGTTGAATATCTGTCATGAGCATGGCAGCATTTGGTGACCAACTTTTCTCTTTATTTAAAAAGTTTGTCTCCAAATGCTGCCATGCTCATGACAGATATTCAAAAACTGTTATGATTAGCATGTGCAAAAAACTAAACTCTATGATTCTATAGAAGAAATATTTAATTTATTTTGGCCAAAAGATGTTTGTACTATAAAAACTGCAAAATTAATGCACTAAACTCGCGCTCACTAGCCCCCCGCCTTAATTAAAACACCGCGCTGACCAAGTTCATTTAGGGGCAACCACCCCCAACCCCATATTTCTACTCTTTCAAGAAAATCCTTTTTTTAAATTTTCTATTATGGTGGGAAAATTAAAGGGAAAAGAAAATTGAGTGGAAATGTACCCGAAAATGCTTTTAAAAAAAAGGAATAAAAACCACATGGGAAAAATTACTAACAGAAAGCTCCACTGAGCCCAAAAATCCCAACCTTTCATTGCCGGGAAAACCCCATACCACGTGATCGCCGATGCAGTAGTTAATCTAAGGATTATGTTGATTTTCAGTTGTCAGTATTGTTATTTCGGTATATGGCACAGTTAAAACCTTGGATCCCTTAGGTCAAAAGGGAAGTAACGGGAATTTTATCTCTATCTTTCAAAACAATTAGTGGAATAACGTCAGAAAATTATAGCGAGCAAAGGTGATGAAAGTCCCTGCCTCCACTTTCAAAACTTTCCCCACACTCGCTCGGCTGCGCCAGGGTTTTGTGTGACCTTGGGGACAAGCAGAGCCTGCCTCCCCTACGGGGCAGGTTCAGACCCCATCGATTGCCCGGGACGTGACCTCCCTCAATTTGCCCCAGACCAACACACTAAACCTAACTCAAGGTTTGTCCACATTTTTCCTGCCAAAAATACAAGTATTTTTGTGGAAAACTGCTTTGATAGAAAATATCTTTAAAACACCCCCCCCCAAAACTTTTTTTTATTTAAAAAATACCAAAAAAAATTTTGAATTGGGAACCCCAAAAAAAAAAAAGGCATAAAAAAGAATGCCCCTTAAAACAGATTTTCTTCAATCAGGCGATCATGTACACTTTGATTATTGTCTATGATGTGAAATTCTTCAAAATAGGCACCTTTATGCTAAATATGAAATGTTAAAAACACAAGATGTTTTGGAATGTATTTGGGCACAGAGGAGATTACATAATGAATTTTTAAAAAAACCCCCAAAGGGCCTTTGGTTTAAACCCTTTTTGGGGGGGGGGGGGGGTTTTGAAAGGTCTTTGGGGTATTGAGGGGAAAAAAAAAAGGGCGAGGAAAGGAAAAATCCCTTTTTTTTTAAAAAAAAAAAAAAAAAAAAAAAAGGGGGGGGGGAATTCTCAAATAGGGGGTGGGGGGGGAAAAAAATAACCAAATTTGGAAAAGGGGGGGGGGGGGGGAAAAAAAATAAAAGGGGGGGGGTTTTTGGAAAAAGGGGGAAAAAAAGGAAGGGGGGTTTGGGGGGGGGAAAGGGTGGGGGGGAAAAAAAAAAAAATAAAAGGGGGGGTTTTTTTTAAAAAAAGGGGGGGGGTTTTTTTTTATTTTTTGGGGGGGGGTTAAATAAAAATTTTTTTTTGGGGAAAAAAAATTTTTTTTTTTTTTAAAAAAATTTGGGGGTTTAAAAGGGTTTTAAATTTTTTTTGGGGGGGGTTTTTAAAAAAAAAAAATTTTTTTTAAAGGTTTTTTGGGGGGGGGGAATTAAAAAAAAAATTGGGGGTTTTTAAAAAAAAATTGGGGGAAAAAAAAAGGGAATTTTTTTTTGGGGGTTTTTTAAAATTAAAAAAATTTTTTTTTTTTAAAAAAGGGGAAAGTTTTAAAAAAAAAAAGGGGGGGGGGGGAAAAAAAAAAAGATTAAAAAAAGGGAAAAAAAGGGGGGGAAAAAAAAAGGGTGGGTTTGGTTTTTGGGGGGGGGAAAAAAAGGGGGAAAAGGGGGGGGGGGTTTTTAAAATGGGGGGGGAAAAAAAAAAAATTAAAGGGGGGAAAAAAAAAAAATTTTTTTTAAAAAAAAATTTTTAGGAATTTAAAAAATTTTTAAAAAAAAAAAAGTTTTTGGGGGGGGGGGGGGGGGGGGGGGTTTTTTTTTTTTAAAAAAAAAAAAAATTTTTTTTTTGGAAAATTTTTTTAAAAAAAGGGGGTTTTAAAAGGGGGGGGGGAAATTAAATTTAAAAAATAAAGGGGGGGGGGAAAAAAATTGGGGTTTTTTAAAAAAAATTAAAGGGGGGGGTTTTAAAAAAAAATTTTTTAAAAATTTTTTTTAAAAATTTTCCCGGGGGGGGGGAAAAAAAGGGTTTAAAGGAAAAAAAAGGGGGGTTTTTGGGGGTGGTTGGGGTTTTTAAAAGGGGGGGTTTGGGGGGGTTTTAAAAAATTTTAAAAAAAGGGGGGGGGGGGAATTTTTTAAAAAAAAAAAAAGGTAAGGGGGAAAAGGGGGGTTTTAAAAAAATTAAAAAAGGGTTAAAAAATTTTTTGGGGGGGGGGAAAAAATAAAGGGAAAAAATTTAAAAAGGGAAATTGGGAAATTTTAAAAAAAAAGGGGTTTTTTAAAAAAAGGGGGTTTTGGGGAAAAAGGGGGGGGAAAAAAAAAGGGGGGAAAAAAAATTTTTGGGGGGGGGGGAAAAAAAAAAAAAAGGGGTTTTGGGGTTTTTTTTAAAGGGGGCTTTTAAAAAAAGGGGGTTTTTTTGGAATTTTTTAAATTTTTAAAAAGGGGGAAAGGGGAAAAAAGGGGGGGGGGGAAAAAAAGGTGGGGGGAAAGGAAAGGGTTTTTAAAAAAAAGGTTGGGGAAAAGGGGTTTTTTAAAAAAGGGGGGGTTGGGTTGGCTGGGAAAAAAAGAAGGGTTTTGGGGAAAGGGGGGGAAAAAAAAGGGTAGTTTGGTTTTTAAAGGGAAAATAAAAAAAGGGGTTTATTAAAAAAGGAAAATTTTTTGGGGGGGGTTAAAAGGGGAAAGGGAAAAAAAATTGGGGGGTGGGGGGATTAAAAATTTGCTTGGGTTTGGAAAAGGTTTGGGGGGGGGGGTTTTTGGTTTTTTTGGGAAAGGGGGGAAAGGGGGTTTTTTAAAAAAAATTTTGGTTTGGGGGGGGGTTAAAGGTTTGGGAAGGGGGGTTTTTTTTTTAAAAAAATTTTAAAATTGGGAAAAAAAAGGGGGGTTTTTTTTGGGTTTTTTTAACAAAAAGGCCTTAGTCTCCAGAATGTGTGTGTGTTTAAACCATGATTGAGGACAGTAGCTCACTGGTATTTTTAAAAAGAGTGCCCCTAGTCCCCAAAATTTTGTGTGATGTGTTTAACATGTTGAGGACTTTTAAGGTAGTTTTAAAAAAGGGTAGCTCAGTTTTATTTGGAGGGGTTTTTAAACCGGGGGTGGAGGCGGTAGCTCACTGTATTTTTAACAGATGGTTAAAAGCGGGAGTGGTTTAACTGATAAGAGGACGGTAGCTCAATGGTATTTGAAACAAGAGAGCCTCTAGCTCCAAATTTTGTTGGGTGTGTTTAAAATTTAAGAGGCAGGTAGTCAAGGGTTTTAAAAACGAAATTCCCCAAAAAAATTGCTTGTTTTTTCCATGTTAGAGGCGTACCATGGTAGTTTTAACAAAGTAGCCCCCAGTCTAAGACATTTTTTGAGTGTTTTTTCACATGATTAGAGGCAGTAGTCACGGGTATTTTTAAAAAGAGACCCTCTTCTCCGAATTTGTGCTTGGTGTTTAACCCATGATTAGAGGACATTAGCTCACTGGGTATTTTAACAAGATACCCATGTTCAGAATTTATTGTGCGTTGTTTAAAATGATTAGGGCAGGTAGCTCACTGGTTTTTTACAAGAGCACCTCTAGTTCGGGTTTTGCTGTGTGTGTTTACATGAAAAAGGGAAGGGTAGTCACGGGTATTTTTAAAAAGACCCCCCCTTTGTCCCCAAAAAATTGCTGTGTGTTTAAACCAGGGGGAACGATCCGGATTTTAAAAAGATCCCCCACAAATGCTGTGGTGTGTTTACACATGATTGGGGGACGGGTATCACTGGTATTTTTAAAAAGGGGCTTAGTCTCCAGTTTGCTGTATGGTTTAACGATTAGGGACTGTTCCGGGTATTTAAAAAAAGGGCCCTAGTCTAAATTTGTGTGAGTGTTTTACACATGATTAGATGACAGTACTCACGGTAGTTAAAAAAAAGTACCCCGTCCCAAATTGCTGGGTGTGTTTAACATGATTAGAGGACAGGTAGCTCACTGGTAGTTTTAACAAGAGAGCCTCTAGTCTCAGATATTTGCTGTGATGTGTTTACACTGATTAGAGACAGTACTCACTGGTAGTTTTACAAGAGAGCCTCTAGTCTCCAGTATTTGCTGTGAGTGTGTTTACACTGATTAAGGACAGGTAGCTCACTGGTATTTTAACAAGGAGCCCTAGTCTCAGAATGTGCTGGTGTTTACCTGATTAGAGGACATGTAGCTCACTGGTAGTTTTAACAAAGTAGCCCCTAGTCTAGACATGTGCTGTGAGTGTGTTTACACATGATTAGAGGACAGTAGCTCACTGGTAGTTTTAACAAGAGAGCTCTAGTCTCCGAATTGCTGTGAGTGTTTACACTGATTAGAGGACAGTACTCACTGGTAGTTTAACAAAGTAGCCTCTAGTCTCAGATATTGCTGTGAGTGTGTTTAACAGATTAGAGGACAGGTAGCTCATGGTAGTTTTAACAAGAGTAGCCCTAGTCTCCAGAATTGCTGTGAGTGTGTTTAACATGATTAAGGACAGGTAGCTCACTGGTAGTTTTAACAAGAGAGCCCTAGTCTCAGATTGCTGTGAGTGTTTACACGTGATTAAGGACAGTAGCTCACTGGTAGTTTTAACAAAGAGCCCTAGTCTCAGAATGTGCTGTGGTGTTTAACATGATTAGAGGACAGTACTCACTGGTAGTTTTAACAAGAGTAGCCCCTAGTCTACAGACATGTGCTGTGAGTGTGTTTACACATGATTAGAGGACAGGTACTCACTGGTAGTTTTAACAAGAGTATCTCTAGTCTACCGAATTGCTGTGAGTGTTTACACATGATTAGAGGACAGTAGCTCACTGTAGTTAACAAAGTAGCCTCTAGTCTCAGATATTTGCTGTGAGTGTGTTTACACATGATTAGAGGACAGTAGCTCATGGTAGTTAAACAAAGTAGCCCTAGTCTCCAGACATGTGCTGTGAGTGTGTTATACATGATTAGAGGACAGGTACTCACTGTAGTTTTAACAAGAGAGCTCTAGTCTCCAGAATGTGCTGTGTGTTTACCTGATTAGAGGACATGTAGCTCACTGGTAGTTTTAAACAAAGTACCCCTAGTCTACAGACATGTGCTGTGAGTGTTTACAGTGATTAGAGGACAGGTAGCTCACTGGTAGTTTTAACAAGAGTAGCCCTAGTCTCAGAATTTGCTGTGAGTGTGTTTACACATGATTGAGGACAGTAGCTCACTGGTAGTTTTAACAAGAGTAGTCTCTAGTCTACCGACATTGCTGTGAGTGTGTTTACACATGATTAGAGGACATGTACTCACTGGTATTAACAAGAGTAGCCTCTAGTCTCCAGATATTTGCTGTGAGTGTGTTTACACATGATTAGATGACATGTAGCTCACTGGTAGTTGAACAAAAGTAGCCCTAGTCTACAGACATTGCTGTGAGTGTGTTTTACATGATTAGAGGACAGGTAGCTCACTGGTAGTTTTAACAAGAGCAGCCTCTAGTCTCCAGAATTGTGGTGTGTTTACACTGATTAGAGGACATGTACTCACTGGTAGTTTTAACAAGAGTACCTCTAGTCTCCAAATTGCTGTGAGTGTTTACACGTGATTAGAGGACAGTACTCACTGGTAGTTTTAACAAGAGTAGCCTCTAGTCTCTAGATATTTGCTGTGAGTGTGTTTACACATGATTGGAGGACAGGTAGCTCACTGGTAGTTTTAACAAGAGTAGTCTCTAGTCTACCGACATGGATGTGTTTAACTGATTAAAGACAGTAGCCACTGGTTTACAGATGCTATCCCAATATTGCTGGAGTGGTTACATGATAGAGACAGGTACTATGTATTAAAGAGAGCCTCATCTCATATTCGGGTGTTTCACATGATTAGAGACATTAGCTCACTGGTAGTTGAAACAAAGAGCCCTAGTCTCAGAATTGCTGTGAGTGTGTTTAACAGATTAGAGGACAGGTAGCTCACTGGTAGTTTTAACAAGAGAGCCTAGTCTCCAGATATTTGCTGTGATGTGTTTACACTGATTAGAGGACAGTAGCTCATGGTAGTTTTAACAAGAGTGCTCTAGTCTCCAGATATTTGCTGTGAGTGTGTTTACACGTGATAGAGGACATGTAGCTCACTGGTAGTTAACAAGAGCAGCCTCTAGTCTCCAGATATTTGCTGTGAGTGTGTTTACACTGATTAAGGACAGTAGCTCACTGTAGTTTAACAAGAGTAGCCTCTAGTCTAAAATTGCTGTGAGTGTGTTTACACTGATTAAGGAATGTAGCTCACTGGTGTTAAACAAGAGTAGCCCTAGTCTCAGAATTGCTGTGAGTTGTTTAACATGATAGAGACAGTAGCTCACTGGTAGTTTTAACAAGAGTAGCCTCTAGTCTCGAATTGCTGTGAGTGTGTTTACACATGATTAGAGGACATGTAGCTCACTGGTAGTTAACAAGACAGCCTCTAGTCTCAGATTGCTGTGAGTGTGTTTACACGTGATAGAGGACAGTAGCTCACTGGTAGTTTTAACAATAGCAGCCTCTAGTTCCAGATATTTGCTTGAGTGTGTTTACACTATTAGAGGACAGGTAGCTCACTGGTAGTTTTAACAAGAGTAGCCTCGTCTCCAGATATTTGCTGTGAGTGTGTTTACACATGATTAAGGACAGTAGCTCACTGGTAGTTTTAACAAGAGTAGCCTCTAGTCTACAGAATTGCTGTGAGTGTGTTTACACTGATTAGAGGAATGTAGCTCACTGTTGTTGAAACAAGAGTAGCCTAGTCTACAGACATTGCTGTGAGTTGTTTAACATGATTAGAGAAGGTAGCTCACTGGTAGTTTTAACAAAGTAGCCCTAGTCTCAGAATTGCTGTGAGTGTGTTTACACATGATTAAAGGACAGGTAGCTCACTGGTAGTTTTAACAAGAGTAGCCTCTAGTCTCCAGATATTGCTGTGAGTGTGTTTACACTGATAAGAGGACATGTAGTCCAATGGTAGTTGAAACAAGAGTAGCCTCTAGTCTCCAGATATTTGCTGTAGAGTGTGTTTACACTGATTAGAGGACATGGTACTCACTGGTAGTTTTAACAAGAGAGCCTCTAGTCTCCAGGTATTTGCTGTGAGTGTGTTTACACTGATAGAGGACATGTAGCTCACTGGTAGAGATTTAACAAAAGTAGCCTCTAGTCTCCAGATATTTGCTGTGAAGTGTTTTACACATGATTAGAGGACAGGTAGCTCACATGGTAGTTTTAACAAGAGTAGCCGCTAGTCTACCAGATATTTGCTGTGGTTGTGTTTACACGGATTAAAGGACAGGTAGCTCACTGGTAGTTTTAACAAGAGTCAGCCTCTAGTCTCCAGATATCTGCTGTGAGTGTGTTTTACAGATTAGAGGACAGGTAGCTCACTGGTAGTTTTAACAAGAGTAGCCTCTAGTCTCCAGATATTTGCTGATGAGTGTTTACACTGATTAGAGGACACGTATCTCACTGGTAGTTTTAACAAAAGTAGCCTCTAGTCTCCAGATATTGCTGTGATGTGTTTACACGTGATTTAAGGACAGGTAGCTCACTGGTAGTTTTAACAAGAGTAGCCCTATTTCAGGTATTTGCTGTGAGTGTGTTTACAGTGATAAGGACAGTAGCTCACTGGTAGTTTTAACAAGAGTAGCCTCTAGTCTCCAGATATTTGCTGTGAGTGTGTTTACACATGATTAGAGGACAGGTAGCTCACTGGTAGTTTTAACAAGAGAGCCTCTAGTCTCCAGGTATTTGCTGTGAGTGTGTTTCACGTGATAAGAGGACAGTAGCTCACTGGTATTAAAACAAAGAGCAGCATCTAGTCTCCATATATTTGCTGTGAGTGTGTTTACACGTGATTAGAGGACATGTACTCACTGGTAGTTTAACAAAAGTAGCCTTAGTCTCCAGATATTTGCTGTGAGTGTGTTTACACATGATTAGAGGACAGGTAGCTCAATGGTAGTTTTAACAAGAGTAGCCACTAGTCTCCAGATATTTGCTGTGAGTGTGTTTACACGTGATTAAAGGACAGGTAGCTCACTGGTAGTTTTAACAAGATAGCCTTAGTCTCCAGATATTGCTGTGAGTGTGTTACACGTGATAGAGGACATGTAGCTCACTGGTAGTTGAAACAAGAGCAGCCTCTAGTCTCCAGTATTTGCTGTGAGTGTGTTTACACTGATAAGAGGACATGTAGCTCACTGGTAGTTTTAACAAGAGCAGCCTCTAGTCTCCAGATATTTGCTGTGAGTGTGTTTACACGTGATTAGAGGACATGTAGCTCACTGGTAGTTTAAACAAGAGTAGCCTCTAGTCTCCAGATATTTGCTGTGAGTGTGTTTACACATGATTAGAGGACATGTAGCTCACTGGTAGTTTTAACAAGAGTCAGCCTCTAGTCTCCAGATATTTGCTGTGAGTGTGTTTACACATGATTAGAGGACATGTAGCTCACTGGTAGTTTAAACAAGAGCAGCCTCTAGTCTCCAGTATTTGCTGTGAGTGTGTTTAACACGTGATTAGAGGACATGTAGCTCACTGGTAGTTTAACAAAGTAGCCTCTAGTCTCCAGATATTTGCTGTGAGTGTGTTTACACATGATTAGAGGACAGGTAGCTCACTGGTAGTTTTTAACAAGAGTAGCCCTAGTCTCCAGATATTTGCTGTGAGTGTGTTTACACTGATTAGAGGACATGTAGCTCACTGTAGTTTTAAACAAGAGCAGCCTCTAGTCTCCAGATATTTGCTGTGAGTGTGTTTACACGTGATTAGAGGACATGTAGCTCACTGGTAGTTTAAACAAGAGTAGCCTCTAGTCTCCAGATATTGCTGTGAGTGTGTTTACACATGATTAGAGGACAGTAGCTCACTGGTAGTTTTAACAAGAGTAGCCTCTAGTCTACAGACATTTGCTGTGAGTGTGTTTACACATGATTAGAGGACATGTAGCTCACTGGTAGTTGAAACAAGAGTAGCCCCTAGTCTACAGACATTTGCTGTGAGTGTGTTTACACATGATTAGAGGACAGGTAGCTCACTGGTAGTTTTAACAAGAGCCCTTAGTCTCCAGATATTGCTGTGAGTGTGTTTACACATGATAAGGACAGGTAGCTCACTGGTAGTTTTAACAAGAGTAGCCTCTAGTCTCAGATATTTGCTGTGAGTGTGTTTACACAGTGATTAAGGACATGTAGCTCACTGGTAGTTTTAACAAGAGTAGCCTCTAGTCTCCAGAATTGTGTGAGTGTGTTTACACGTGAGAGGACAGTAGCTCACTGGTAGTTTAACAAAGTAGCCTCTAGTCTCAGATATTTCTGTGAGTGGTTTACACGGATAAGAGGACAGTAGCCACTGTAGTTTTAACAAAGTAGCCTCTAGTCTCCAGATATTTTTGTGAGTGTGTTTACACGTGATTAAGGACAGGTAGCTCACTGTAGTTTAACAAGAGTAGCCTCTAGTCTCAGATATTGCTGTGAGTGTGTTTACACGGATTAGGACAGGTACTCTGGTAGTTTAACAAGATAGCCTCTAGTCTCCAGTATTGCTGTGAGTGTGTTTACACGTGATGGAGGACAGTACTCCTGTAGTTTAACAAAGAGCCTCTAGTCTCAGATATTTGCTGTGAGGTGTTTACACGTTTGAGGACAGTAGCTCTGTAGTTTAACAAGAGACCTCTAGTCTCCAAATGTTGTGAGTGTGTTTACACGTGATTAGAGGACATGTACTCACTGTAGTTTAACAAAGTAGCCTCTAGTCTCAGATATTGCTGTGAGTGTTTACCTGATTAGGACATGTAGCTCACTGTAGTTTAACAAAGAGCCTCTAGTCTCCAGATATTTGCTGTGAGTGTGTTTACACTGATTAGAGACATTAGCTCACTGGTATTTAACAAGAGTAGCCTCTAGTCTCCGAATTTGCTGTGAGTGTTTTACCGGATTAGAGGACAGTAGCTCACTGGTAGTTTAACAAGAGAGCCTCTAGTCTCCAGATATTTGCTGTGAGTGTGTTTACACATGATTAGAGGACAGGTAGCTCAATGGTAGTTTTAACAAGAGCAGCCTCTAGTCTCCAGACATTTGCTGTGAGTGTGTTTACACATGATTAGAGGACATGTAGCTCACTGGTAGTTTCAACAAGTGTAACCTCTAGGCTCCAGATATTTGCTGTGAATGTGTTTACACATGATTAGAGGACATGTAGCTCACTGGTAAGTGAAACAAGAGTAGCCCCTAGTCTACAGACATGTGCTGTGAGTGTGTTTACACATGATTAGAGGACAGGAAGCTCACTGGTAGTTTTAACAAGAGCAGCCTCTAGTCTCCAGATATTTGCTGTGTGTGTGTTTACACGTGATAGAAGGACAGGTAGCTCACTGGTAGTTTTAACAAGAGTAGCCGCTAGTCTCCAGATATTTGCTGTGAGTGTGTTTACACGTGATTAGAGGACAGGTAGCTCCATGGTAGTTTTAACAAGAGTAGACTCTAGTCTCCAGATATTGCTGTGAGTGTGTTTACACGTGATTAGAGGACATGTAGCTCACTGGTAGTTTTAACAAGAGTAGCCTCTAGTCTCCAGATAATTGCTGGGAGAGTGTTTACTCGTGATAAGAGGACAGGTAGCTCACTGGTAGTTTTAACAAGAGTAGCCTCTAGTCTCCAGATATTTGCTGTGAGTGTGTTTACACATGATTAGAGGACAGGTAGCTCACTGGTAGTTTTAACAAGAGTAGCCCCTTGTCTACAGACATGTGCTGTGAGTGTGTTTACACGTGATTAGAGGACATGTAGCTCACTGGTAGTTGAGACAAGAGCAGCCACCCGTTTCTACAGTGGACGCGGGGTATCTGGTATATTGCACGTCTTTTCACTAAAATTAGCTTTCATGCTGTGAACCCTGGTTAGTCAAGTATGTGGGAAACAACCCAAAAGGTCATTAAGGCGCTTGACTCTAAAGCTAGGTTTGAAAGGTTTATATATTTTTTGTTGGGTTAAAATTATTTTCTGAATTAGTGAATTTGTTGTCGAAAATAAACATTGTTGGGGGCACTCTCTTATATTGCTCATTGCTAAATATACATTAATAGGATATTTATAAACTTTTAACCTATTATTGAACTCACATTAAACTTGGCTTATAAAATATTAGTTTCTCATAATGTGTCTAAAACAAATATTTGTTTATAAAAAGAGTTAAAATAACTTCCCAACCAAATAATAAAATATTGAAAATAGCTAAAATTCGCCTTTACATGATAAAAGAGCTCGATGTTGACCCCACAAGAGAGGTCGTGACTCGAGATTGGGACAGTATTTAAATGTATTTGCTCGCTTAACCTTGCACAATAATTCATTCCGCGACCGATCCAATATTCAAAGGTGAGACATGATGAATTTTTCATCAAGAAACATTAACATTTGTCTCTTTTGACTTTACTCTCCAAAAATTGAATATACTCGAAGGCATGTCAATGAATCTCATGATCACAGACATCTTATTTTTTACTGAACAACTTCATTTTACTTCTTTAGAGCTATCCGCATATTTACAATAATACTGTAGGAGTTACGAAGGTATAATTAAGAGTAAATGTACCAGTATTTGTGTGGAGAACGAGAAAGGAAATATTCCTTCTAACCAGCAGTTCAGTCTAAGTAGTGTGTGGGAAAATTGATGCAGGTCCTAAATAATGGTCCATCAACTTGAAATTGTTGTTATAGTTTGTTAAATTACTGTCTACATATTCTTTCAAATTATAACATTGTAATCACGTTGGTGATTTTTCGTCCTACATATTTACACTACATTAAATTTCAACTGTGCGTACTCAGCGAACAGTATACATAATAATAATGATAGACAACTGTGTCATTCTCATATTATGTGTATTTTACAACGATGGATTGTCGATAGCTCTTTCTCATTCTATCTCAATCATTAAGACACTAAAGATGAGGTTTTAAATCGAACCCGGACACACAGGTAGGGATGGAAGAGACGAGAGGGGAAAATATGAAGATAGTGTAGCTGCACGGCCTAAATTGGAAGGTGTGTCGGTATAATATTGTGTCTTATGGATTGTGAATGACAAAACGAGTGTTGCAGGTTGTTGTGATTAGCCTGTAGACAAATAGAATAGAGCAGCTGACCACAGACATTGTCAGCATTCCTTAGTCATAAACCAGGCCAGGGGGCAGTATGAAAAGAAGGGTTTCCAGCCATCGTGGCTGACTAAGAAACATCCTAGTCTGGGGGTCAATCTGCCCGATTCGGGACTACACGGGCTAGGACTATGGTTCATCAGTATTTGGGGAAAAGGGCTACCGCTCGAGAGTAAGGGTAAAAGCAGTATACGAGGACACATTTGCATTCCTGAGATGTTGTGATAGATATGGTGATGTGAGGTGTGGAGGAGGGTGGTGGGGGATGGAGCAGCTGGGATGACTGAGAGGGAGGTTGGGAGGGTTCCTGAAATGTCGCGGTGATGGGAGTGGGGAGGTGGGGGGATGACTGAGAGATGTGATGGGGAGACTATTTTTTTGGTGCGGTATACTGCAACTCATTTGCATAATCGGGTGGGGGGAGGGGGAGGAGATGAGAAGGGTTGGAGCACTCGATGGTGGCAGAGAGATGTGAGGGAGGGGGGTGAGGGGGTGTGGAGTATCTGGTTTTTTTTTATACCTTCGTTAAACATGGTGCGGTATACTGCAACTCATTTGCATAATAGGGTGTGGGAGGGGGGGATGTGGGGATGAGAAGGGTTGGAGCACTCGATGTCGTGAGGGAGGGGGTGTGGAGCACCTGGTTTTTTTTCTTATACCTTCGTTAAACATGGTGCAGATACGAGGACCCATTAGCATAATGGAGGGGATGCTGCGTGAGTTGGGGAGGTGGGGGGATGACAGAGATGTGAAGCGCCTGGCTGACTGAGAGGGGAGACATATTTTTTTGGTGCGGCATACGAGGACAGGGATGAGAAGGGTTGTCTCTCGCACGGCCTGGGTGTTTTTTATCCCTCTCTCTCTTTCATCATCGTGACGTAGCATGTAGAGTGTATGGGTAGGGCTGTAAGGTGCTCATGTGGTAAAGTGTGTCAGGGCATGCTTGACGTAGTGACTGGGGTGCACAGGTGTGGCAGCTGCACTTGAAAGAGCCATATATTCTCATAACAGTCAAGGTATTTTATCTGATTCACGAACTTTAGAACATAAATTTCTTTCTAAGTGACATGCTTAGAATCATGATACTTTGGATTGAGTAGTTTTCACATTGAGGGTCTAGATCCATGTACTTTGTGGGACCGGGTAATCTTTTTACCGGGACAACAGCGTCCTTCAATTGACACTTAATAATAAACCTGGTTGACCTAGTGGTCTAGGGGTAGGGTGTAGGACGGTCCAGGGTTCAATCCTCGGTCCTGGCACAGATTTATCTGTTTACCAAACCCTTCCTTCACCTCTGACAAGACATCTTGTGAATGTGTGGAATGCCAGGCCTCCACCGTGGTTTGGATCCCACGTTAAACTGTACGTCCTTCATTTAATCTCACAAACACCCTACCATTACACCAGCGTGGTTTGGATCTTACGTTAAACTGTAGGTCCTCCATTTCATCTCAAAATCACCCTACCATTACATATCTGCGATAGTGCGGGTAGTAATACGCGGTGATGATAATAATAATATAATGATTAAGCTA
Source organism: Timema cristinae (assembly GCA_039000515.1). Classification (NCBI taxonomy): domain Eukaryota; kingdom Metazoa; phylum Arthropoda; class Insecta; order Phasmatodea; family Timematidae; genus Timema; species Timema cristinae. Next base: position 5,189,074 of record JBCFYV010003508.1, on the reverse strand, counting down.
GTGTGTTGGGGACGTAAAGGGTTGAGTTTATAGGCAGTGTACCCGCATATGCTCTAAGGGAGAGTGGAAAAACCGTGTTGGAAGATAAACCAATCCCAGTACGCCCAACCAAATGGGATGGTAGGGTTGCTCCCAGGATAATTGTGCTTAATCTACTCCTCGTAAGACCTAAGTTAATAATCATCGAATTGTTTTCAGGTTAAATGTGAATAGTTTTTTGAAATGAGTTTAAAAAGAATTGTTTACATCATTAACTAACAATACAAGGTTCGAACCTCACTCCCAGGATAATTGTACTTAATCTACACCTCGTAAGACCTAAGTTAATAATCTTTAAAAAAGATTTGTTTACATCATTAACTAACAATACAATTCATTACGATCCGACTAGGAGAGGAGTTGAAGAAAGTGTATTTAACCAATCTCCTTGTTACAGCCTTATTTAAAGGTAATTCATTTAAAGGTAGCTAAGATTGTTTGAACTTTGGCTAATTCAATATTCTAATAAAGTAACTGTTTTTTTAGAAAAATATTGTTAACTTCTTCATAATCCAGCCTCATTTAAAGGTAATTAAGATTGTTTGAACTTTGGATGACCGAACTTTGCTGTACTAAGCTAATTATTAAAGGTAATTAATGGACTTTGTTTTTAAGGTAATTAATATTAACTAAGCAAACGTCTTTAAACTTTGATGAGAATGATGGTAAATAATAGTCTAGTGAGTATAGTGGAAGATATATTGTTTAGATATCGTATATGAAAGTTCTATGCATCCGTAGGAAATAAATGTTTAATGTAATTAACTTTTTTAATGTACGAATCTTGTAAAAGAATTAATGAAAAGGTAATTAAGATTGTTTGAACTTTGGCTAATTCAATATTCAAATGAGGTAACTGATTTTTTAGAAAAATATTGTCAACTTCTTCATAATCCTACCTCATTTAAAGGCAATTCATTTAAAGGTGATTAATAATCCTGCCTCATTTAAAGGTAATTCATTTAAAGGTAATTAAGATTGTTTGAACTTTGGTTAAAAAGGTAATTAATGGACTTTGTGTTTTTAAGGTAATTAATGGTCGAACTTTGTTTTAAGGAAGATTGTTTGAACTTTAACTAATTCAATATTCAAATGAAGTAACTGATTTTTTAGAAAAATATTGTTAACTTCTTCATAATCCTACCTCATTTAAAGGTAATTCATTTAATTATATGAACCGCTCTGATGTAAAAAAAACAAGCTACTGTTTGTCAGGATGAATGTAGAGGGTCTTTCGTGAAATATTTAGTTTAATATAGTTCTATGTTTAATTCTAAAAAAAGAAAATATATTGATTTAAATATTAGTAATCCAGTCACTAGCTAGGCAATTTAGCCAATGTAATTAATGGACTGTGTGTTTTTTAAGGTAATTAATGGTCGAACTTTGCTGTACTAAGCTAATTTTTAAAGGTAATAAATGACTGAACTTTGTTTGTGTTTTTAAGATAATAAATGACTGAACTAAGGTAATTAATATTAACTAAGCAAACGCCTTTAAACTTTGTTGAGGATGATGGTAAATAATAGTCTAGTGAGTATAGTGGAAGATATAATGTTTAGATATCGTAGATGAAAGTTCTAATTGATTTAAACTGTACTTTGTGCCTAATAAATCTTAAGTGTTAAGCTGATTGGTACACATTCTTATTCATTAGAATTTTCCCGATTAATTGCATCCGTATGTTGATTGGAAGCGACCCAGACATGTACTAATACCTTTTTTTTCTAGAATGCACGCAATATATATATCTCGTCTTTTTCAATCATTAAAAGTTATAATCTAAAAGTAATTACAAATTCATACATTAAACATTTATTTTTCCAATCATTAAAAGTTAAAATCATTAGAGCCCTATTACAAGATTCGTACGTTTAAAAGTTAATTACATTAAACATCGTTAATTCTTTTACAAGATTCATACATTTAAAGTTAATTACATTAAACATTTATTTCTTCAATCATCATTAATTCTTTACAAGATTCATACATTAAACATTTATTTCTTCAATCATCATTTAGAACTCTATTACAAGATTCATACTTTAAATGACAACACCTATTTAAACCAGAATGGAATGGGCCAGTTTCACATTTCATTCTGGTCTAGGTAGGTGTCATACAGTATTTAGTAGTACAGCAACTCACTTGAGACATACTAATTCCGACTATGAGATTGACCCAAAGGGTTTGGGAAACTAAGTGAGGGGGAAATCGTCTAAACCAGAGGTCCACAAACTTTTTGTACCTTAATACAAATTATTTAAAAAAATTGTTAAGTTTAAAATTTAAAGAATACTTTTAAAATTCCCATATAAAATAACGCAAATGGTACTTATGCAAAGTTAATCAAAAACCAGTCTAAACAATTTAAACAATTTTTACCAAACCAAAAGTCAATGTCAATAAAATAAATACTGCTTTATTAACGATTTTAACAAGACCTAAATAAATACACAAGGAAATAATTTATCTACTCACCACCATTTTGGTGCTTAGATACAATTTAAATTATATATTTATTCTGTGTGTATTCAGGCAACAAAGTTGGGTAGACGTATGCCAAGATATTTACAAAGGAAATAGGAAGTATTAGCATGGTATTAGTGAGTAGAATGATAGTTCCAAGTAATAAAGTACACTTTGAAAATGAGCCGGCAAAGACAGAGTAATTAGAGGGAGGATTGGACAAAGGGGGGGGCTTTCAATCACCAACTTCTTGAGAGCAGCATACCTGGAGATAAGAACAAACTTGATATTTGTGGGAAAATGACAGATTAAAATGATTGGTCAAGAATTTTCTAGCTGTGGTCGAAGTGGGGGCAGGCGCAAAAGGCTCGTGTTGGGGACCCCTGATCTAAACTATAAGCTATGTATGTGTGATAGTGTGTGTGCTGGGGAGGAAGCGTTGGAGAGAGGTTTATGAAGGGGTGTTGTGTTCTAAAACGGCACGGGACCCGTTATTCCAAAAGTTCATAGCTTAATTGGGCCTCTATCTCTGACAGGAGGATTATCGTAATAGCTCAGTTTGGCCACGTTCACAGGCCAAGAGGACTATAGCAGATAGGGTCTAATAGACATGCTGGTAGATATAGATTCGGCCTAACCTATCTTTTTGCCTTATATTAGGTTAGGCGTGTTGTGTTTTGCTAGACTTGAGAAAACATTTACAATCATCCTAAATGGAGCGACACAACAGCCGGAGACGGATTAGTACACCAGTACGCCTTGTTTACCATTCCCAAACTAAGAAACTGGTGGCCCAACTGTAGGCTAATGTGGGAGTAACGCTAAACTTTCAAACCAAGGTCATAACAAGTATACGTGGCCTAAATGTAGTGCACCCCTCTAAAATGTCAAGTGTACCAAAAAAGAATATAAAAAAATTAAAAATAATAATATTGTATCTAGTTTTACATTCGTGCTATGTTACACACACTAGTAAAACTTTAAATTAACATTTTCCCCCGCCCACGTTCACATTATGTGTTAATACTACTTACTTGCTCTTTTTTGGAGAACAAAGGGATATAATGGGCTAAATAGATTTAAAGGTAAGAAAGGATAGTCTCAATTACCTGATATTTTTTTTAGCACCGTATCACGCTCGGGCTATAAGCAGAGATACTAACTATGGTAATGTGTTAGGGGTGAGTAAGGTTGTATTCAAATAAATTTACCCACATTTGCGTTCAATACCATTTAGGGAAACCACCTCCCGGTCCCCTCTTCTCTGGGAGGCGTACGTCCCGGTTCATCTGCACCTGGCTCACCTCATATATGGTAGCTTCCCTTCCCGTCTTTGGGTTAGCACATTATCATAGAGATGGGACGGTAGGTCTACCCTTTATTGCCTCCAGAGGGTTATTTATTGATAAACACAGCCGTGCTGTTTCTTGACGAAGAATACCTAAACGAGAATCGTTCTGCACGAGTCCCCGAAACATGAGGGGAGGGGGAGGGTACAGCTCCTGAATTATAACGTTGTCTCTCGCTTGACATAAGAACCCCTCGGTCTTTTATCTAAACATAAATTTCCAGATTCTAACAGTATTTGAAGCGAGGTCAATACGGTTTCCATCCCTCATCTAGGCTATCCCAATCATTAAAAGTTAGATGCGAGCAAAGTTATAATCAAAAATTCTTTTACAAGATTCATACATTTAAGTAACTTAAGTCAATAATCATTGAATTGTTTACAGGTTAAATGAGTTTAAAAAGAATTGTTTACATCATTAACTAACAATACAAGGTTCGAACCTCACTCCCAGGATAATCGCGCCTAATCTACACCTCGTAAGACCTAAGTTAATAATCTTTAAAAAGATTTGTTTACATCATTAACTACCAATACAAGGTTCGAACCTCACTCCCAGGATAATTGTGCTTAATCTACTCCTCGTAAGACCTAAGTTAATAATCTTTAAAAAGATTTGTTTACATCATTAACTAACAATACAAGGTTCGAACCTCACTCCCAGTATAATTGTGCTTAATCTACTCCTCGTAAGACCTACGCCAATAATCACTGAATTGTTTTCAGGTTAAATGGGGATATTTTTTTGAAAACAAAGTCTTTCAAAGATTCTTTCTCACATGGCCTTAGTATTTCAAGGATACTGATGGTCTAAGGTGCAGGACTTCAATCCTCAGTCCTTGGGATATCTCCATTTTCTTTTAATTAGTTAGATCGCTCTAAAACCTCGCGGTATAATACAAACTCTCGATATTGCATCTACCAATCTAAAATCTTAGATTCTGAACTGCCGTTGACATGGAGACGGTTCAATCCTTCCCTGAATTACCTTTAAATTGACTAGATCATGGATTGTGAAAGGAGTTAAATTGCTTAATTGCCGCCTACGTTACACGACGATAATGAGGAAAAAAACAGACCTCCCCATCGTCTTGGAACACCTGACCCATGATTGAGAATGGTGTCTCTTCATGCTAGGCTAGAGTTATTTAAGAATACCTCTGATTCTTATCAGGCTGAACGGACTCCGGAGCGTGTGGAGAGGGTACGAGCTCCTGAATTATGACCCTGCAGGAGGGTTGGAAGGTATGCTCCGAGGAAGGGTAGAGAATCTTGATTCTGGATTTTTTAAATGAATTTCTAAGTTTTGATTATAACTTTCATTGTATTATTTAATCAATGAGGGGAAGAGGAGGCGGATGAAGGGAAGGAAAGAAATAATGAAAAAAAAAACCATCCATAATTAATTCTATTTAATGAATATAAAGATTTAAAACACATAGATACATACTAAATTAGTTTTTTTTCACAAGTTATAGTTCTTGAAATTGTGTTTTTTTATTTAATGAATATAAAGATTTAAAACACATAGATACATACTAAATTAGTTGTTTTTTTCACGTTCTTGAAATTGTTGTTTTTGTTTATACATTAACACTAATCACTTACACTATAGAATACAGGACGTGAATATTTTTTTAGTTTTAATCACTTACACTACAGAACATGAATATTTATACATTAACACTAATCACTTACACTATAGAGTACAGGACGGAATATTTTTTTAGTTTTAATCACTTACAGTATAGAACATGAATATTTTTTTTATACATTAACCCAATAGAGTACATGACGTGAATATTTTTTTTAGTTTTAATCACTTACAGTATAGAACATGAATATTTTTTTTATACATTAACAATATAGAGACTGCAGAACATGAATTTTTTTAGGTATAGTTCTAATCCCTCACACTGTAGAGAACATGATTTTTTCCACATAGACGCACTGTTCACTGGCTCACTATAGAGTTGACGGTCCGATAGAGTAATGGGACCATGGAAGAGTATTGACAGTTCCTGGTACTCTATATCTTTTGTCGTCGATAGAGCATAGAGCGACCCTATTGAATTTTTGTGTGTAAAGATTGAATCCTACAGCTCTTATTGAACGAGCCTCTCTCATGACTATCGTCTCATCTGTCAAACAATTACGATAATCCTCTAATGAAAGCGTTCTTAACGCGCTACTCTTGACACCTTTAGCCTTGAGCGTCTCTCCATCTCCTTGTACTGAGAATGAATAGAGTTTAGGAGTAAACCAATGAACTCAGTGATGATCCGACCTCGAGCCTCATCTTTTAGTTTACCGAGCACCCCCGGCATCCTGTAAACATTGTCTTGTCCGTAGGTGGAGGTGTCCAGGTGGTCATTAGCTAACAGGGCGAGTCTCTGGTATGCATCCTCAACAGTCATGTAGTAGAGAAGTGAGTCTGTATCAGTGTATTGAAGTTTTAACGTACCTTTAGGGAAGGCAGGGTTAATAACCTGGTAATGCAGACCGTACATGACTACCTTCGATATTTCCAAAATGGCGAATCCCGAATTGCCTTTAAATGAGGAGGATTATGAAGAAGTTAACAATATTTTTCTAAAAAATCAGTTACTTCATTTGAATATTGAATTAGCCAAAGTTCAAACAATTTTAATTATCTTTTCATTAATTCTTTTACAAGATTCATACATTTAAAAAGTTAATAACATTAAACATTTATTTCCTACGGATGCATAGAACTTTCATCTACGATATCTAAACATTATATCTTCCACTATACTCACTAGACTATTATTTACCATCATCCCCATCAAAGTTTAAAGACGTTTGCTTAGTTAATATTAATTACCTTAAAAACAAAGTCCATTAATTACCTTTAAAAATTAGCTTAGTACAGCAAAGTTCGGTCATCCAAAGTTCAAACAATCTTAATTACCTTTAAATGAGGCTGGATTATGAAGAAGTTAACAATATTTTTCTAAAAAATCAGTTACTTCATTTGAATTTTGAATTAGCCAAAGTTCAAACAATCTTAATTACCATTAAATGAATTACCTTTAAATGAGGATGTAACAAGGAGATTGGTTAAATACACTCTCTTCAACTCCTCCCTAGTAGGATCGTAAAAGTTCTGAATGTGTAGATTTAAACCATTCCTAAATCAGTTACTTCATTTGAATATTGAATTAGCCAAAGTTCAAACAATCTTAATTACCTTTAAATGAGGCTGGATTAAGAAGAAGTTAACAATATTTTTCTAAAAAATCATTTACTTCATTTGAATATTGAATTAACCAAAGTTCAAATAATCTTAGTTATCTTTAAATGAATTACCTCACAAAGTCCATTAATTACCTTTTTGACCAAAGTTCAAACAATCTTAATTACCTTTAAATGAATTACCTTTAAATGAGGTAGGATTATTAAGAAGTTAACAATATTTTTCTAAAAAAAATCAGTTACTTCATTTGAATATTGTATTAGCTAAAGTTCAAACAATTTTCCTTAAAACAAAGTTCGACCATTAATTACCTTAAAAACACAAAGTCCATTAATTACCTTTTTAACCAAAGTTCAAACAATCTTAATTACCTTTAAATGAATTACCTTAAAATGAGGCAGGATTATTAATTACCTTTAAATGAATTGCCTTTAAATGAGGTAGGATTATGAAGAAGTTAACAATATTTTTCTAAGAAATCAGTTACCTCATTTGAATATTGAATTAGCCAAAGTTCAAACAATCTTAATTACCTTTTCATTAATTCTTTTACAAGATTCGTACATTTAAAAAGTTAACTACATTAAACATTTATTTCCTACGGATGCATAGAACATTCATATACGATATCTAAACATTATATCTTCCACTATACTCACTAGACTATTATTTACCATCATCCTCATCAAAGTTTAAAGACGTTTGCTTAGTTAATATTAATTACCTTAAAAACAAAGCCCATTAATTACCTTTAAAAATTAGCTTAGTACAGCAAAGTTCGGTCATCCAAAGTTCAAACAATCTTAATTACCTTTAAACGAGGCTGGATTATGAAGAAGTTAACAATATTTTTCTAAAAAAACAGTTACTTCATTTGAATATTGAATTAGCCAAAGTTCAAACAATCTTAATTACCATTAAATGAATTACCTTTAAATGAGGATGTAACAAGGAGATTGGTTAAATACACTCTCTTCAACTCCTCCCCTAGTAGGATCGTAAAAGTTCTGCATGTGTAGATTTAATCCATTCCTAAATCAGTTACTTCATTCGAATATTGAATTAGCCAAAGTTCAAACAATCTTAGCTACCTTTAAATGAATTACCTTTAAATGAGGCTGTAACAAGGAAATTGGTTAAATGCACTCTCTTCAACTCCTCCCCTAGTCGGATCGTAAAAGTTCTGCATGGGTAGATTAAACCATTCCTTAAGTAGTAGAACATTATCCGTAGCACAAGAATAGAAGCTAGCGTAATGAGTAGTGCACTTGTTTGCGTTGTACGGTTTATTTTAGCTTTCTCAAGAAAGGACATCCAAGTTCGCCTAACTCAAAAAACTCATACTTGTCAGTATCGGAACCTATGAGTTTCTCTACCCAAGTTAACTTCTCCGCTCCTTTGATATAGATCGATACTCGTGACCCGTACCGTTCTAGATGGGGGGATTATGGTAGAACGTAGATTCATACATGGTATTTCACCCTCACTCCAAGATAGTCCATGATGACGAGTTCTTACCCACTCTATATTTTCCCTAGTCGAAACATTTAAGTAGGTAGGATAATACTCTTCGTACAGAAGATATTTAACCTTAATTCCTAAATTCCCAATAAATGTTTAATTTAATTAACTTTTAAACGTAAGAATCTTGTAATAAGAGGCATCCCAAATCTTTGCCAGGACTGAGGATTGAAGTCCAGCACCTTAGACCATCAGTGTCCTTTAAAGGCTAAGACCGCGTGAGAAAGAATCTTTGAAAGACTTTGAGAGGGAAAGAATATATATGTAATATTAAGAATATACTCGGTTCGTACTATTTATTTAAGTAGATGGGTTAATACTTGTCGTAGTGAAGATATTTAACCTTAATTCCTAAATTCACAATAAATGTTTAATGTAATTAACTTTTAAACGCATGAATTGTATTGTTAGTTAATGATGTAAACAAATCTTTTTTAAAGATTATTCACTTAGGTCTTACGAGGTGTAGATTAAGTACAATTATCCTGGGAGTGAGGTTCGAACCTTGTATGGTTAGTTAATGATATAAACAATTCTTTTTAAACTCATTTCAAAAAACTATTCACATTTAACCTGAAAACAATTCGATGATTATTAACTTAGGTCTTACGAGGAGTAGATTAAGCACAATTATCCTGGGAGCAACCCTACCATCCCATTTGGTTGGGCGTACTGGGATTTGGTTTATCTTCCAACACGGTTTTTCCACTCTCCCTTAGAGCATATGCGGGTACACTGCCTATTAACTCAACCCTTTACGTCCCCAACACACTAGCTTAATCATTATATTATTATTATCATCACCGCGTCTTACTACCCGCACTATCGCAGATATGTAATGGTAGGGTGATTTTGAGATGAAATGGAGGACCTACAGTTTAACGTAAGATCCAAACCACGCTGGTGTAATGGTAGGGTGTTTGTGAGATTAAATGAAGGACGTACAGTTTAACGTGGGATCCAAACCACGGTGGAGGCCTGGCATTCCACACATTCACAAGATGTCTTGTCAGAGGTGAAGGAAGGGTTTGGTAAACAGATAAATCTGTGCCAGGACCGAGGATTGAACCCTGGACCGTCCTACACCTTACCCCTAGACCACTAGGTCAACCAGGTTTATTATTAAGTGTCAATTGAAGGACGCTGTTGTCCCGGTAAATAGATTACCCGGTCCCACAAAGTACACGGATCTAGACCCTCAATGTGAAAACTACTCAATCCAAAGTATCATGATTCAAGCATGTCACTTAGAAAGAAATTTATGTTCTAAAGTTCGTGAATCAGATAAAATACCTTGACTGTTATGAGAATATATGGCTCTTTCAAGTGCAGCTGCCACACCTGTGCACCCCAGTCACTACGTCAAGCATGCCCTGACACACTTTATCACATGAGCACCTTACAGCCCTACCCATACACTCTACATGCTACGTCACGATGATGAAAGAGAGAGAGGGAAAAAAAACACCCAGGCCGTGCGAGAGACAACCCTTCTCATCCCTGTCCTCGTATGCCGCACCAAAAAAATATGTCTCCCCTCTCTGTCAGCCAGGCGCTTCACATCTCTCAGTCATCCCCCCACCTCCCCAACTCACGCAGAATCCCCTCCATTATGCTAATGGGTCCTCGTATCTGCACCATGTTTAACGAAGGTATAAGAAAGAAAAAACCAGATGCTCCACACCCCCCTCACCCCCTACCACACATCTCTCATGTGTCCCCGTATCTGCACCATGTTTAACGAAGGTATAAGAAAAAAAACAAGGTGTTCCACAACCACTCCCTCACCCTATCGAGTGCTCCAACCCTTCTCATCCTCACATCCCCCCCTCCCACACCCAATTATGCAAATGAGTTGCAGTATACCGCACCATGTTTAACGAAGGTATAAGAAAAAAACCAGATACTCCACACCCCCTCACCCCCCTCCCTCACATCTCTCTGCCACCATCGAGTGCTCCAACCCTTCTCATCTCCTCCCCCTCCCCCCACCCGATTATGCAAATGAGTTGCAGATTACCGCACCAAAAAAATAGTCTCCCCATCACATCTCTCAGTCATTCCCCCACCTCCCCACCTTCCCACCTCACATCACCGCGACATCTCAGGAACCCTCCCAACCCCCCTCTCAGTCATCACAGGTGCTCCATCTCCCCACCCCCCTTCTCCACACCTCACATCACCATATCTATCACAACATCTCAGGAATGCAAATGTGTCCTCGTATACTGCTTTTACCCTTACTCTCGAGCACAGGTACCGGGGTTCGGAGACCGTGTAGGAACCACCTAGGAGACAGACGTTGGACGTTGGTTATTCCTAGCAACACCTTATTTTGTCACAAGCTTCCGAATATTCTTTAGATTATTTTATCCTTATATCACTATCAACATCACATTTTAATAGATATATTAGTACTAATAAAAAACTTAAAAATCCAATTCGAACGTCAATCACGAGCCTACACAGGTATACACAATCACCTCCCCCTATACTCGGTCATAGCACATCCTGACATATGTTGTATGTGTGTGGAGAGAAGAGAGAGAGAGAGAGAGAGAGAGTGAGTGGTGACAATAGAAATGTTTCTCTCTCTTTCTTAGGTATGAAATATTCTCCGCTACTATCCCAGACACAAATATGTACTACTTTCCCTATTCGTCAAAAGCTTCTACGTCACTCATATTATCGCATTCATCACCCAAAGTGTTTTTGCTGGAGCTGACATATAAAGGATTTCCCTCCAAGTTGATGATAATACTCTATGATACTTCATCAATTCCTTGCTCTGGTTTCAAGTACTCTAATTCAATTTTCTTGGTGCGTGCGCACCACGCTAACCATTCCTATCACGTTACAAAGTTAATTTTTTCCGTTGCTAGGCTCATAACAGCGTTTACATTAAAAGTAACGTTCTTTTTTTATGTAGGCCTTTATCAGTGCCTAGATTAATTATATGGGGTTGAAATCAGGATAGTATGGAAGTAAACGCAAAACAAAATGTATATACTTTGCTAATAGTAGTGTACTCATATATATCCTGTTAATTAAGAGGGCCAAATATTGACAACAACGTATTTCCATTTAGTTGATTCAAAAGAACTCTGTACTCAGTCGCAAAAAACCAATACAAAGAGGCTACCAAAATATCCATTTAATTCTTTATTCACTTAATCATTATATATATATAAGGCAATAGTCTCACCAACACGATAAAAACAAAAACACTCATCGATATTTTCCAAGCTGCTTCCTCCCACGCCACCTAGCGCGGACAGTGGAAACATTGGCCGGTCTGGAGCTAGCACTGCCAATGGTAATACTAACAATTTGAAATTAATCTTATCCGAAAATATATCCTGCCCTAAATACCCTGATTATCTATACAAGTGCTAACACACAATGTAGTCTTCTGCGAACAACATAAACAATAGAGTAAATTAATTTTCTGAAACTGGAAAAACACATTTTCCTCATACGCTCCATACACGATGGCTGACAGTGATTTTTGACAAGCCCCAGTTTTCAAAGTTGGAGATTGGAAGACTGATACTCACTTATTGAGTTGCTGAAGCGGAGCAAATTACTCTGTTGCCCGCCGTCTCAAGATATGGTGTTGAATCTGCTGGATCCTCTGCTATCTGGACAACCTACTGGCCTTAAGGCTAGTTAGATCTGACTCAGGGATTGTTGTGAAACTTGCTCCAATCATGAAATGACACTTGAATAATGTGGAAGTACCTACAACATGCTTTTAGTGATATTTCATAGATTTGTTAAGTACCTCCCATAAATCACCAAAACGTGGATAGCTGAGGGTATGAAATAACAAACAATTGATTCTAAACCGTATAATTAATCTAATACCTGAGGTGGTTCAAATACACTAAAAAAAAGAATAAATATTAAAAACAAAAGATAGAGTGTGCTGAGTGTGTAAACTTGCCTAAAAACACTGGGTATACTTAAATAATACCCAGCACACGCAATTTGGAATAATTGCGGACACGTCCTCACGGCCGTCCTCAACAATAGATAACCAATGCCCAGGGGCGTGACTAGACCTTTAGTTTCATAACCACACGTGAATTTACCTAACTTATAATACCGAAGGATGCTAGTGAGAGATGGAAGAACAAATATCTCAGATAACAGTAGTTTATTTAATTTCCCAAGAAAAATGAGAATAACAATATATATAAATATATAAACAATCATCAAGTATGTAACGTCTTTACAACTTTATTCCATGGCCTCATACAACGAGCGCCAAATTTAAAAGCCAACATCTACGCTTGATATGGAAAGCAACAGTTAGGCGTGAAAACTAAGCAATTAAACCTCAGCCTAACCTCGTACTGTTCAATACGACAATTACTAAAATATAAGCTCTATGCATTTCTAATAATACCTCATCAGTCCCAAATAAGGGTGAGTATATGATTAAACCTAACTGACATATTACCTGATGTTGGTGTTAGAACAACCCATGCAATAGATTGGCCTACACCTCTCGTTTACAATCACAAATTGGTTGCTATGACAACTTCCTTTTACCCCTATGGCGCGCTGATGGCGGCAGGTAATTCATGTTCAAAGATGAACATCAAAAATAACCTAACCAGAACTATTCTCATACAATAAACTTTAAATATAAACCTCGCAAGGTGTTTCATTAAGTTAAAGTCCATAGACAAGGTAAAATTATGAATGACATAATTATAAGTCTTAAGTTCTGAACCAAAACCCATTACTATTTGAAAATAATTAACAAAAGCAGATTTTTTAGAGATAATGCCCATAAATATAAGTGCACAAAAAAATAACATCATAAATAGTATACAAAAAGCATAATATGATACCAGCAAAGTCTACGTGATTTTAAATTTATTATGCCCGAAGTTTTTTAGGTTCAATCATGCCGGACATATGGCAAAGTTCACAGTTAAAGATTTAGATCTATTGTCATTTAAATCAACACAAACGCCAAACGACGTAAAATCGTAAATGTTTCTTTAAGATATTAAATCTGAAAAGTCTTAAGGCCAATTACTTTATGCATACTGCTAAGTGCAAAGTTTTAAGTTATATGTAGGCAAATATTTGAAGACGCAACCAAATGCCAGTATGAGAGTTTTAAGTCCATTCATCATGGAAAGTCACTAACGCGCAAGTTTGAAAGCTCAAGTCTATTCATTATGAAATAACACTACCTCTCTGGACCCCTCATCACAGCCCTCGGGCGTGACGCGTTGTTATTGTAAACATCGTGAACATATAGTCCGTATTTGTGTATGAAGGGTGATATCTGAGTATAGACCATTTTCTGTAAGAAGGGATAGTACGTGTTCCCCCGGAACCGATTTTCGAGAATTGATATTTGGTGATGAATTATCGATGATTGAGAGTGAATAAAACACGGATATTATAAAATATATATATGCTAATTGGTGATTAAATTATCAGGAAGCCCTTCCACCTACAGCGCCTGCAACATCGAAAACTGTCTATATTTTCAAAAAGTTCCTTTCCCCCTGTTCTGGAGTCCATTTTTTCACCTCCATCATGTATTTTAAAATGAAATTTCCGTCATAGCCCTTGACATTATGGGCTAGGAGGGTGATGTCTTCAAATTTTGAAGCTTTAATTTGCTCTATAAATCCGAAAAATTGGGCCATTGTTGCATCACCCTTGAATATGCGAGTCCTATCGCCCCCGCAATCGATGCAATGATTGTCATTTGCATCTATATGAAGACAGGCCTTGCAACACGACTGCACGACACAAAAGTTAGGTTCGTGCAGGTACGTGTTGAACGCACCTTGAAGAGGCGTTTCTTGTCTGCATTCAAAATCGTAAAATACAAACATGAAATTGCTCTTTTCCAGTGACGGCTTGGCTGAGGCCCGCTTCATATAACAGAAATGCCCAAAAGGGCGATGGGTCTCGCATACTCTACAAAAAGTCTCATAACACCTGTGTGAAAATTCTGCTCTTTCCAAACTGAAAAATTGCCCGCATACCTCGCAAACCTTTTTGACGTCACAGACCGACATGTGACCTCTGCAAAAACCGGGACGTTTATGGTTATCAAAACACTGCTGATTTGAGAACCGACGCCCGCAATCTTTACAGGTCACAGATCGGCCTCCACTACAAGCCGGTTTAGCGTAGCATCTTTTGCATGCGGATTCACATTTGTGTTTGTTCTTATGATCAAACGGCACACGGCACTCGCGGCGAAAGTACGAGCACTTAAACGCGGCTGTCAAAGATGTTATGACATCAAAATGGTTTTGCTTGTCTTTGTGAAAATACAAATCAAGGTACCCCTTAAAGGAATGTTCGAAGGGAGTAGGCCCCTCAAATAGGACCTGTCTCCCCCGACGTTCCCTGAACACGGTGATTTTGTATTCGGTGAGGTATGTTTGAAATTGTTTCAGTTCGGTGAGTCCACCACCTTTCAAAAGATTCACACGGGCATCACGGCATAGTTTCACTGCTTTGAGTTTTTGAATATTACGGCCCTCCTTTATGTATTTATAGGTGTTCACGTCCATGCATCCCGGTTCTCTTTTAACGTCACATATAGCCTTGGCGACAACCAACCCGCGGGCAAGGCAGAGTGTGTCGCCATTTTGAATAGTAATTATTCATTTATTATTACGGCTATACGTGGTAGCGGAAGCGAGTTTATCACATGTATGATTACCCCTCCCGCGCGGCTCTTTAGAGTGGTGTAACTTGATATACAGAGGGGATGAAGTGAGGAACGAATCATTGCTTTGTAACACTCGTTCTACATTAGAGAGCACAGCCTTCGCGTCAAGCTGCTCTGCTCGTCTAAAGGAAACGAACACAGGTCTTGACGAGGAGTCTGTGTTGACCAATAGTAGACCTACGTGATCCTCGGCGCTAACTCCATGATCCTGGAGACGTCCAAGCAAAGCATTGATTTGCTCCTCGAGCCAGGTTTTAGCGTCACGATCGCTCCCCGGCGTCCCTAATTGTATGATCAATTCACGACCGACATAAAAAAAACCCGCCTCAATTGCTTAATTCTCTCTTCGACGATTCGGAGAGGGACGCCTTGAGGCAACGCTCCTCCTACCTGATTAACCGGGCCAATACTCGGTGCCGAAGACGGGCCAGCGATGGGTTGCGGGGACTCCCTCGGGGCTCGAACACCGTGCTGAGGCGTTGCGGCAGCGATGGTTGTCGGTTATTGTGAGGAATTTGTAAACATTGTGAACATATAGTCCGTATTTGTGTATGAAGGGTGATATTTGAGTATGAAAAAACTATAGACCATTTTCTGTAGGAAGGGATAGTACATGTCCCCCCTCCCCCTCCCCGAATCGATTTTCGAGAATGGATAATTGGTGATGAATTGTCGAGAGGGTTTAAAACACGGATATTACAAAAATATAAATTTATTCGACGTAACTAAAAACCGGTCTATAGACCTCCAGACGCCTTGGAGACCCCTCGCCTCAATTTAACCTTGAACATGATATTGACGTGAGGAACTCGTAAACATCCTTGTTCCACAATAACAAGTGAACATATAGTCCGTGGAAGGTTAATATTAGAGTATGAAAAAACTATAGACCATTTTCTGTAGGAAGGGCAAAAAAAAAACTATACTCTATAGTAGCTTAACTGAGTCGCACCTTTTGATTATTGATGTGTGATTATTCATTATTGATGTGTGATAATTGATGTGTGCTGGGGATGGACAAGCGAGATTTGAACTCAGACCTCCTGTATTTTCAAAAAGTTCCTTCATACGAAAACCGTTGACCACCTATTCCAATATGACCTTGAACAAGTTTGTACTCGCTCCCCGGCATTGTAAACATCGTGAACATATAGTCCGTTTTTCCTTAGAAAGGTTAATATAAGAGTATGAAAAAAAAACTATAGACCATTTTCTGTATGAAGGGATTGAATCGATTTTCAATAATGGATAATTGGTGATGGATTATCGATGATCGAGAGGGTTTAAAACACGGATATTAGTGTCCCCCCTAGCCCCCCCCCCCTCCACGAATCGATTTTCAAGAATGGATAATTGGTGATGGATTATCGATGATCGAGAGGGTTTAAAACACGGATATTATAAAATATATATTTATTCTAAAAAAGTTCCTTCATACGAAAACCGTTACCACCTATTCCAATATGACCTTGAACAAGTTTGTACTCGCTCCCCGGCATTGTAAAGTAAATATCGTGAACATATAGTCCGTTTATCCTTAGTAAGGTTAATATAAGAGTATTAAAAAAAACTATAGACCATTTTCTGTAGGAAGGGATAGTACGTGTTCCCCCGAATCGATTTTCAAGAATGGATAATTGGTGATGGATTATCGATGATCGAGAGGGTTTAAAACACGGATATTACAAAAATATATATATGCTCATTGGTGATTAATTATCAGGAAGCCCTCCCACCTACAGCGCCTGCAACATCGAAAACTGTCTATATTTTCAAAAAGTTCCTTTATATCAAAACCGGCCTATAGCCCTCCAGTCACCTTGGATATGTTGATTGCCTCACAACAACCTTGGCGAGGACTTCGTGAGAGTTTGTAAACATCCGTTTTTTCGTGGTTGTGTAACAAAGCAAACGACTATAAATAGACCTCGAGATCTTTCCACTCGTTCAATATAATTTGTGATTTCATCCTATAAACATCAAGATGAGTTTTGACGATCTTGAAAACTGGTTCAATTTCGGTAAGTTTAAAAAGTTTTGTATATTTTAATGGGTAACTATTTTACATGATAAAAAGTATTTGGTGTACAGAGGTATTTGCTCTTTACAGACTTCCAAGAAGACACAACACCGGCGCCTGCAGGAACTATTCAAACGCGGTCTCCAGATGTGTTGGGGCTTTTTACCAATGAGGAGGTTTGCACGGCGGGTAATTTCCGGCTTTAGATTTGAGCATGATTGGTGTGTAGTTTTTTGCCCCTCTGATAGTAATTAATATGTATTTATTTAATTTCAGATTTTTGGGACACTGCACCACCGCCGCAGCCAGCCCAAAAGATGGACGACGACATGTCGGTCACTCTGACCGAGCTCGAGCGGCTAGCCCCGGAGATCCGGGATGGTGTGCAGGCGCCGCTAGGGTTCAAACCGACGTCACGGCAGCCATCCCTCATGCCGATGTTTTGACCGAACTTGAGCTACTAGATCAACTCTTAAGTGAGTATGGACTATACTTGTAAATAGAAAGATTATTTGACTTCCTCGCTACAACTGCTGCAGGGCAACAGAGAGAGAGGCAGAACCCAGTCATTAGCAATGGGACGAGGGAGTATTTATGTCGTACCAACCAACAATTCTGACGTTAAAAGCACAGCTGAAAATGCGGGTTTAACCTTTGTTAACGCGTATGTTTGGAACAATTATATTTAAAGTCTGTTGAGTCAGGGGTCCCGCGCTCGATTCCCGGGCATAGATTAAAATGTGGGTTTAAACATACGCCAAGTTATGTGAGGCTTTCTTTAACAACGCTGAATATTCTAAACAGTTAGTTACATACGCCAAGTCATGTAAGACTTTCTTTAACAACCTGATGAATATTCTAAATAGTTTGTTAGTTACATACGCCAAGTCATGTAAGGCTTTCTAAACATTAGTTACATACGCCAAGTCATGTAAGGCTTTCTTTAACAACCTGATGAATATTCTAAACAGTTTGTTAGTTACATACGCCAAGTCATGTAAGGCTTTCTTTAACAACCTGATGAATATTCTA
This sequence comes from Timema cristinae, assembly GCA_039000515.1. Taxonomy (NCBI): domain Eukaryota; kingdom Metazoa; phylum Arthropoda; class Insecta; order Phasmatodea; family Timematidae; genus Timema; species Timema cristinae. Next base: position 5,170,707 of record JBCFYV010003508.1, on the reverse strand, counting down.
AACAGTTACATACGCCAAGTCATGTAAGGCTTTCTTTAACAACCTGATGAATATTCTAAACAGTTAGTTACATACGCCAAGTAATGTAAGGCTTTCTTTAACAATCTGATGAATATTCTAAACAGTTAGCTACAAAGGCCAAGTCATGTAAGGTTTTCTTTAACAATCTGATGAATATTCTAAACAGTTAGCTACAAACGCCAAGTCATGTAAGGTTTTCTTTAACAACCTGATGAATATTCTAAACAGCCAGTCATATATTCTTACAAATAATAAATTATTGTAAGTCCTAGGGTGTATTTATTACACACACAATTTGCGAGGGGGGTCCCGGGTTCGATTCCTATTCATGTGTGTTTAACCTTTGTATTTATTACACACGTGTGTTATAGTTGAAATGGATGTTGAAAATGGCGGCCCACCGACAACCATCGCTGCCGCATCGCCTCGGCGTCAGGGAGACGGTGCTCGAGCCCCGAGGGAGACGGAGTCCCCACAACCCGTGGCGGGGCCATCATCGGCACCGAGTAGTGGCCCGGTTAATCAGGTAGGAGGAGCGTTGCCTCAAGGCGTCCCTCTCCGAATCGTCGAAGAGAGAATTAAGCAATTGAGGCGTTTTTTTAATGTCGGTCGTGAATTGATCATACAATTAGGGACGCCGGGGAGCGATCGTGACGCTAAAACCTGGCTCGAGGAGCAAATCAATGCTTTGCTTGGACGTCTCCAGGATCATGGAGTTAGCGCCGAGGATCACGTAGGTCTACTATTGGTCAACACAGACTCCTCGTCAAGACCTGTGTTCGTTTCCTTTAGACGAGCAGAGCAGCTTGACGCGCAGGCTGTGCTCTCTAATGTAGAACGAGTGTTACAAAGCAATGATTCGTTCCTCACTTCATCCCCTCTGTATATCAAGTTACACCACTTTAAAGAGCCGCGCGGGAGGGGTAATCATAAATGTGATAAACTCGCTCCCGCTACCACGTATAGCCGTAATAATAAAGGAATAATTACTATTCAAAATGGCGACACACTCTGCCTTGCCCGTGCATTGGTTGTCGCCAAGGCTATATGTGATGTTAAAAGAGAACCGGGATGCATGGATGTGAACACCTATAAACACATAAAGGAGGGCCGCAATATTCAAAAATACAAAGCAGAAGATTTATGCCGTGATGCACGTGTGAATCTTTTGAAAGGTGGTGGGCTCACCGAACTGAAACAATTTCAAACATACCTCATCGAATACAAAATCACCATGTTCAGGGAACGTCGGGGAGACAAGTCCTATTTGAGGGCCTACTCCCTCCAAACATTCCTTTAAGGGGCACCTTGATTTGTATTTTCACGACGACAAGCAAAACCATTTTGATGTTATTGCATCCCTGACAGCCGCGTTTAAGTGCGGGTACTTTTGCCGCGAGTGCCGTGTGCCGTTCAACACAAAGAACGAGCACAAATGCGAATCCGCGTGCAAAAGATGCTACGCTAAACCGGCCTGTAGCGGTGGTCGAACTGTGACCTGTAAAGATTGCGGGCGTCGGTTCTCAAACCAGCAGTGTTTTGATAACCATAAACGTCCCGGTTTTTGCAGAGGTCGCATGTCGGTCTGTGACGTCAAAAAGGTTTGCGAGGTATGCGGGAAATTTTTCAGTTTGGAAAAGTCAAACTATTCACACAGGTGTTATGAGTATTTTTGTAGAGTATGCGAGACCCATCGCCCTTTTGGGCATTTCTGTTATATGAAGCGGGCCTCAGCCAAGCCGTCGCTGGAAAAGAGCAATTTCATGTTTGTATTTTACGATTTTGAATGCAGACAAGAAACGCCTCTTCAAGGTGCGGTCAACACGTACCTGCACGAACCTAACTTTTGTGTCGTGCAGTCGTGTTGCAAGGCCTGTCTTCATATAGATGCAAATGACAATCATTGCACCGATTGCGGGGGCGATAGGACTCGCATATTCAAGGGTGATGCAACAAAGGCCCAATTTTTCGGTTTTATAGAGCAAATTAAAGCTTCAAAATTTAAAGACATCACCCTCCTAGCCCATAATGCCAAGGGCTATGACGGAAATTTCATTTTAAAATACATGATGGAGGTGAAAAAATGGACTCCAGAGCTCATCATGAACGGTGGGAAAATCATGTCCATGCGTTACGGCCCGCTCCACTTTATTGACTCGCTGAACTTTCTCCCCATGTCGTTGTCCAAGATGCCAAAAACGTTCGGCTTGGACGAGTCTTTGGACAAGGGACATTTCCCCCATTTTTTCAACAAAAAAGAAAATGCGGGGTATACGGGTCCCTTGCCGCCAAAGGAGGACTACGGCGTCGGCGAGATGTCGGTCGAGGGAAAGGAGCGCTTTGAGAAGTGGTATGACGCGTTGGTCAAAGAAAATTACGTCTTTGATTTTAACCGCGAGCTAGAACTGTATTGCGTGAAAGACGTAGAGATCCTGCGGAAGGCCTGCCTAAAGTTTAGAGACATGCTCGTGGAGAAAGCAAAGGTGGATCCTTTCAGAGAGGCGTGTACTATCGCTGGAGCGGCCATGTTGGTTTACCGCCGAAGCCATCTTAAGGAGAATACCGTCGGTATTGTCCCTAACGGTGGCTACCGGTGCGCGGACCAACAGTCGCACGTCGCAGTACAATGGCTCTGCTGGGAGGCCCATCAACGCGGTGTCTCTATCCTTCATGCGGGTAACGGCCGCGAGGAATACGTGTTAGGACGACGTGTAGACGGCGTTGTTAAAGCTGGAGATACCACCACCGTCTTCCAGTTCTGGGGCTGTTATTCGCACGGGTGTCCGCTCTGTTATCCGGACAGGACCACCCCCGTCAAAAACAGCCGCCACGAGACCATGGAGACGCGCTATGAGGCGATCATGGTCTGCGTGGAAAAGTTTAAGAACGCCGGCTACACGGTCGTAGAGATGTGGGAGTGTACTTTTAACGCGATGAAACGCACAGACAAGGACTTGCAGCGATTTGTACTCCGGCACGAGGTGTATACCAAGGAGCCCCTCAGCCCCAGGGATGCATTCTTTGGCGGGCGTACAAATTGTATCAAACTCTTCCACGAAGCTGACCTTTCTTGTGGAGAGAAGATCAGGTACTTGGACGTGTGTTCGTTGTATCCGTACGTTTGCAAGTACAAAAAATACCCCGTCGGCCACCCCAAATTTCACTTGGAGCCAAATTGTCCCGCTATAGATCGAGTAGAAGGCATAGCCAAAGTTACAGTGACGCCTCCGCGGGATTTATTCCTGCCCGTATTGCCTACACGGATGCACGACAAGTTGATGTTCATCTTGTGCAGGAAATGCGGGGAGGAGAAAAACCAAGACGCGTGTCGGCACAACGACAAAAAAGATCGCTGGTTGACAGGCGTCTGGGTGATTGACGAGATCCGGAAAGCCGTTGAGAAAGGCTACACCGTTGAAGCAGTGCACGAAGTGTGGGAGTACGATGTATCTGTTTACGACCGTCAGACACGTTCTGGCGGGCTGTTTCACGGCTACATCGATACTTTTTTGAAAATTAAACAAGAAGCCAGCGGATGGCCAGAGTGGTGCACCTCACGAGAGGAAAAGTTAGCTTACATTCAAAATTATGAGGAAAGGGAAGGAGTAAAACTCGATTTCGTTTCTGTGTGTAAAAACCCAGGTCTCCGCACACTGGCTAAACTCTTTTTAAATTCGTTATGGGAAAGTTTGGGCAAAGACCCGATTTACCACACGTAGCCGTTGTCAACGACTATCAGGGCGTCCACAAGTACCTGACGGATCCGTACATCACCGTGGACAGCGTCATAGATGTTAATGACGAGGTTATGTTCCTCAATTACAAGGATGCGCGTGACGCGTTGCGCCCTAACCCTAACACGAGTGTGGCGGTGGCGTGCTACACGACTGCTATGGCTAGGTTGCACTTATACGGCATCCTTGAACAATTGGGGGACCGCGTTTTGTATCACGACACGGATAGCGTTCTGTTCACGGAACGCCCCGGCGATCAGAGTCCACCGACCGGAGACTTTTTAGGTGACCTCACTGACGAACTTCAGGATTACGGGCCGGGAAGCTACATCAGCGCCTTTGTATCTGGCGGTCCCAAGAATTACGCGTACCGGATTTGTGTCGTGGCGATCCCACCAAAACAAAAACGGTGTGCAAGGTTCGCGGGATCACCATAAACTACGGCAACCGGAACGACGTTAATTTTGACGTTCTGAAAGCGATGGTCACCGAACAGGCCGCGGAACGGTACATACAGATACCGCACAAAATTATAAGAAAAGGTCTTGCGACTGTATGTACCGTTTCGCAGAGTAAGGTTTACAGGCCGGTGTACACCAAAGCCGGATAATCGATGATTATAATACGTTGCCGTTTGGGTATCAAAGTCCTTGCAAACGCGCTCGCCACGAATAAAAGGTGATTATTTAGACGGGCCGAATAATCACCTTTTATTTTCTTTCACTCTAGACAGTTACACGACATACCATTTTTCAAAGATTTTGTTGTTTTTTTCATATTTTTTTCTGCATGAAAACAAGCATTTTTTTTATATTTTTTTATGCACCCGGGTCACTTTTTATATTTTTTTATTTGCCAGTGCAATCCTACGCCTACCTGATTTTTTTCTAGTCAATTATTTATTTGTATATATTTTAATTATAATAAATTGTTTGTATAAATTTTTATTTAGTACCAAGGCCACTATTCCCTCATATTGTAAACAAAACCAGTTATGTTTATATATTGTAAATATTCATGACCAAATAAATATTGTAAAAATTGTTATGTTTGTGTTTTTTAACGTCTATACCCCACACCTCTCTCCTATCCTATAAATACAAGTTCATATAGCTTATAAGCTCAGTCTCAAACATTATGGACAAGTTGAAACATCCATTTTGGGCCATCATCAGCGGCCCTTCAGGCTGCGGGAAGTCACCGGGTACACATCACGCCGTAAGGATGTAGGGTAATACCACCAATTACTTTACAACTTTGATTGAAAGCAAGTACTAAAATTTCGCACTCTAGAAATATGTCTTATTATATTTATTAATCATAAAGTTAATATTAAAAGTAGGTTCAGATTTAAGAGAGGGCGACAGGGGCTAAAGCCTCAGGGTCTTCACAAATCCACAAACTTGTTTATGAATACAATAAAAATATTTTATTTTCAAAGTTTTGACATTATCTTCTGTCGTCAACAAGATCAACTAAAAACTATGGTTAATATAAACTTTGGTTTTGTTTCAAACCAATATAATTTAGCATAATGACAGTAGCTACTTCTTTGAATAATATGTTTAACATCGAGGTTTTAACAGTAAGTTTCGTAAATAAAAATTATAATATTAAAACTTTGAAAAGGAAATTATTTGTTAAATGTTGGGCCTTTCAACTTATAACCCGGGCGCCTCCACAGTTTAAATCAGGCCCTTATAAAAAGTTATCAAAAATCTTGCTATTATAATTATTGATTACTGTATAACTACTACTAAATTACTAATTAAATTAATTAAAAAGTTAAATACAATTGTGGCAACATGAGTTTCCTGTTTTAAAATAAGAGGCTTCCTATGATAATCAAACTGTAGTATTTAGTGTCAATAAAAGGTGTTAAAGGAATCTCCTCTCAAACTCCTTACGTCAAACGGCCACTAGCTCCAGGACACTTGATGTAAATTATCTCCGACTCACAAACTGCACTTGTGTCTGTTTTGAGCGCGCGTACGTACGAGCACAGAATACTCAGCGAGTATATATAGGTCCCGTTATCAGCGGGACTTGTAAACATTTTATATTTTTATAATGATCTAAACAGGTATATCCATAGTTTCCCTTTTTCCCCTCTTTAATTGGAAAAGGTTTAAAAATTACAGATTTTAATTATTCAGCTCAAGAACTGTATCCATTTTTAAGATGGTAAACGATGAAAGGGGTTGAAGAATGTGAAGGGAGCTATATTTTTCGCGTTCTACCCGGGTATATTTGGAATATAAAAGAGCCCAATTGAGATGAAATACTTGTCTAGTTGAGCACTCGAGATACATTTGTTCTGTGCTGACAGATTCTGTCACAACGTAGCACTAGGGTGCTGGAGATCTTAACACACACACACACACCCTTTTATTTATTAAGGGATCGTTATAATAAGGGAAGGTACCTGGCCACTCTTCCATGATGGGTTGATAATTATATCTTTTGTTGCAAATCCTTATAACATCCTACAAGTTTTTTAAAGATCGTTGCGCAATTATTTATAAATGCTTTACTAACATTCAAGCCAAATAAATTCTATCTACAACTCAATAAAATGTCTTTAAAAAGCTAATAGTCATCTTTAACAGTCATTATTATTTATAATATTAGTTTTTCTGAATTGGATTTTTATCATACAAGAAAGACTAAATTTATGACTTGCTTGGAATATATCTACAGTTCATTACTTTTATTCATTTATTATTTAGAAAAAAAAGAGTTTACTTAGATTGTTTAGAAATATATCTTAAATGTTTTTTTTGTTAAGAGATTTCACAGTAGCTATATGATTCATTCCTTTATTGTTCAATGGTATTGCATTTATCTTAGCATTGTTTTGTATATTTATAGTGCTTGCATCTGTTGCCAAGCGCTAAAGAAAATAAAAGGAAGTAGTAGTAGTATCTCATTGTGATAACACTGGTTACCAGTGACTATACTACCAAATTGAACAGGAAGATGTAGGTGAATTTTAAGAAAATGCCTCTAAACTTGTACGCACAGCAGAAACACCAGTGAAACCCAACAAGGATTAAATACTCAATCCGCTTTTAAAGTGTGATACACTATCAGTACTGCCAACCCCGCTAAAAGTTCTTCAAATATAATTAATCTCGTTCCTCCTTCCCATACTAAATTAAAATAAACACATCAGTGCATACGTGGACTAAAGGATGAGTTTGTCTGATGGTGATGGGAAGGCTACGGTTGAAATCCCGGAGAGGTGCACTAAGGATGCGTTTATTCCCATTCTCCTTTCTCTGGTACATACTCTTTTAATATTACCTTCCTGGTCTCTACGTCATTAGACTTGTTAGAAGCGATGGAGGAAAATAACAACTATTATAAAATGTAATAATAATAATAATACGTTAACTGTGCAAATCTGTCATCATACAAATAATTTTTAAAAAATCGTTACACATAATAGATTGAAAGCCATTTTTTTCAGTGATCTTTAAACAATTCTTTGCAAGTTGAAAATTAAATACATTCGTTATCGTATTTTAGTGTGGTGAACCAATACTCAATCAAATAACCTATACTTTAGGTCTGTATTAAATTGTATGTAGATCCTTCACTTCTACTGTGTCTATTGGTTCTAATCTTTAGAGTGTGTATTATAGAACTCAATCTTGGTACGACAGTAGGTGTAGGTATTTAATAACTGTTGCTTTCAAGATAGACAGATATTATTTTTATTAATTTGTCGGCATTGATAATCTAAAATAGGGGTCGGCAACTTGTTGATCGTGATCGACCGGTCGATGACCTAATAAGAGTCTAGCACCAGCATCGGTGGCGTAGTTGGCTAACGCGCGTGTCGTGTTGAGCTCGATTGTTGAGGATGGGGAGATCGAGGAACTGGGGGGGGGGGTTTCCTAAATGGTTTTCCAGTTTTCAAGATCGTCAAAACTAATTTTTTTTAATGGTAATCGGCTGCAATCAGTTACTATAATGATCGACTGTATTGATTTTGAGGCCTATTTATACTCTCTCATTTTTGTTTTTCCACTAATATCAAGGTTATGCATTTCATCTCACACGTCAACATAAGTGCGTATAACCCGATCGGTTAGTAATACGAGCTGTTAATATTACTTATTTGAATGGGGTGTCAAACCATGTCCACTGATCAAATAAGTATTATAGTTTATCTTTTACCGAACAGGGTATAAATTATTTCATGTCCTTCTAAACTCTGCGACTAACCGTTGAACGCCCTGGGGGTAACCAACAGGATATTCCGACAATAACTCGTTCTAGTGATGTTTCAAGTAGTAAATGGAGATTGTAAGATAACATATTCTATAGTCCCCAGCCACGGCTGCTGCTCTAGAGTCTATGGTCCCCGCCAAAGATGTTGCAGGCGCTGTAGGTGAGAGGGCTTCCTGATAATTAATCATAATATCCGTGTTTTAAACCCTCCCGATCATCGACAATTCATCAGCAATTATCAATCTACATGTCTTGAGAATCGATTCGGGGGAACACGTACTATAATTATCAGAAAATGGTCTATAGTTTTTTTTCATACTCTTATATTAACTTTCACGAAGTCCTCGTCAAGGCTGTAGTGAGACAATCAACATATCCAAGGCTATTGGAGGGCTATAGACCGGTTTTCATATGAAGGAATCTTTTTTTTTAGTTACGTCGAATAAATATATATTTTAGAATATCCGTGTTTTATTAGACGCTACCACCAGGGAACAGAGCTTGAACCGGGGTTACCCCCGCGGGGAAAGAAAATGGTCTATATGTTCACGATGTTTACAATGCCTGGGAGCGAGTACAAACTTGTTCAAGGTCATATTGGAATAGGTGGTCAACGGTTTTCGTATGAAGGAACTTTTTTAGAATAAATATATATTTTATAATATCCGTGTTTTAAACCCTCTCGATCATCGATAATCCATCACCAATTATCCATTATTGAAAATCGATTCAATCCCTTCATACAGAAAATGGTCTATAGTTTTTTTCATACTCTTATATTAACCTTACTAAGGAAAAACGGACTATATGTTCACGATGTTTACAATGCCGGGGAGCGAGTACAAACTTGTTCAAGGTCATATTGGAAATAGGGGGAAAGGAACTTTTTGAAAATATAGACAGTTTTCGATGTTGCAGGCGCTGTAGGTGGAAGGGCTTCCTGATAATTTAATCACCAATTAGCATATATATATTTTATAATATCCGTGTTTTATTCACTCTCAATCATCGATAATTCATCACCAAATATCAATTCTCGAAAATCTGTTCCGGGGGAACACGTACTATCCCTTCATACAGAAAATGGTCTATACTCAGATATCACCCTTCATACACAAATACGGACTATATGTTCACGATGTTTACAATAACAACGCGTCACGCCCGAGGGCTGTGATGAGGGGTCCAGAGAGGTAGTAATAACAACTAAGTGCGTTAAAGATTTCATCTAATACGAATTTAGCTTACATAGTTAATTTTGAAGCGTTCGCCAGTTCAAGCGAATTCCTACGCCAGCCCAAGAGTGGCATATAATTCACACGATCCTTCTTTTATACCAAAACATAGCTTGCAGAACACGGAACCATGGGAAGACTTGGGGGGAGAACCAAAGAACATAGACGGAGAGTAGAATGTTCGATAAGCGTCTAGATGATAGTAGAAGTCGGGTCGTGGAACTGGCGGAGTGTTTCTTCTTTTCCACCTAAGGTCTTTGGGCCCTGGCGAATCATCGCGAAGCACCTTGGTGGGCGCGTCTCAGTTTATCGAGGTCTGTTGGGTTGATCAGGAGCGTGTGTATAAGTGGGCCGGGCGTGTTTACACTGGAGTTGGCCGCATACAGCATCAATAGAATAGGGTAAGTCCGTAGTTTTCTGTATTTTTGTAGTTAGCCAGCGGCTAATGCTACAATTCCAATTATGCTTGTAAGGTTTTGGATGCATCAACATGCTGATGTGACGTAAAGTAGGTGCCATTATTGCTGTATGGATTAGAACATATTACCTTCCTTGAAACAAACCTGAGTATAGCCCTTGTAGCAAGATAAATGAACAAAGCTACATAGCACTTTACCCTGGCCTTGCTTCGAAGCGATACCTAATAAATATGCAAGGGTCCTCCATTATCATTACCACTATTGAGAAATATACGGGCTGGTTTTGTAGATTGGGGAGGCAACAATGCTATTCGCTGATGCTTGTTCCTTTAATTTTAAGCAAATGAAACATTTGTGTATAACTTGGCGGACAGAACTCCTCCCTTGGTAATACACAACAACTGCTGTCTGAGTGACGATAGCGTCAACTTCATTCCTGCATGAAGCAAGCGTAGATGTTAATTATGAATGATCAGCTTTGTTGGAGGGTATTTTCTAAATAAAGTCATTGGATGTTTTTGATTATAAGGTGCACATGATGCTTCCAGTCTTCCACCCGCCCACAATATCAGCCCACTAAGCATTCACTAATGTTCTTACATATCACCCTAGGTCTGAAAATGGTTGCCACAGTAGGACCAAGAAATGAATTACACCACCATTATATACCGCTACTTTTCACCAAATTAATTAATTCTGCTTGTATTCCTAGTGCCTTTTCAAGTGTATGTGCACCACTTATTAGATCATCAAGATACATATATTGTTAAAGGACTTAAGAAGCAACCAGGTGATCGACTGTTTCATTAAGAGTCAATGGTTTAAAGCTTCTAGTAGCCGATAAGGGAGCTGATGCTGTACCGGAGGTCATTGTAGAAAGATTATAAATTCTAGATTCATTTTTTGGGGATTCTCTCCGAAATATTCTTTGTAGATTTGTATCCCTTGGGTCCACCTGGATTTGACGATTCATTTATTCATTATCAAGTGTAAATACCACAGGGGAGTATGAAATATTGTGATAATAGAAAAAAACTGTTGAATTGTAGGTTGTACCATCAAACTGTAATTTAATAAACGATCATTGCTGGACTTGAGTGATGCATCAAAGACTATGCGTGTCTATGTGTTTGAACTAGTTTCTTTGACCAATACCTAATATGGCAAATAATAATTAGTTTCATTACCCTGGTTCCATGATGATTGAGGTACTACTACCACGTGTTCAAGATATTTGTTCTCCTTCATAAAGACTATATACTCTTGATGAAATGTGATTATAACATCTAAGCCCTTTTTTTATGACGCATGCTAAGGAGTTGACAAGCTTGTCAGCTGCTTGACGAAGGGGTAATCACACAATGAAACATTTTGTGTGGTATCGCCGTGTGTTTTCTTGAAAGTGTGCTTCCAATTAATTTTCTTCTGTTGATAACAGATTGAGCTCAATTTAACTGATTTTTTAGCTGCGATCCTATACCGTCATAGCAAACAAACATCGACACATTATTTGCTAGATGTTTGTCACAAGTTTGACCTTGAATACTGCCGGAGAGTATATATGTCAATACCGTTTATTGGATTACTTCAAAGCTTGATGCCTTTATTCTTCCCTCGCACAACAAGTCAAGAAACAATCCTGCCTCAATCAGTTGATAATTGGCTCTGGAACATTGAACCTTGGCTCTGCCAGTTCTTCATGAGCTGGGATGTTCCAGTGGGTGGTATTGATATGAGTGTTGGATAAGCAACTAGTAATTTTTGGAAGAATTGGACATGTGATTTGAGTACTAAAATCGCTAACAATGGAACTTAACATAGTGTGCCAGTTCTGAAATTGCATCGCTTATACCACTTATAGAAACATGATTGCGCAAGTGATTTATGTCTCAACCACCGAACACATTATTCAGGCAGAGTGTAATTGAGAAGCTGAGTCTAGCAAAACTCTCTAAGGCTGCCGTTGACCATTATTGTCACGTACATGGAAAATGGCATTAGACAAGAGTACCTGACCAGATGTGCATTCCTTATAAGCGCAACAACGGTTAATTCTCTCCATTGTTACTTCTATGCTGGATGTGGTATTGTCCAAACTAGAGTCGACCAACATGCTGCTTGGTACAGTTATCCTGATTGTATGAATCATCCATTGGATCACTGTGGAGGAGTGTGTTGTACCACTGATTGGAGTGTCTACACATACTTCCATCAATCTGATGATACACAGGACCAGGATGAACAGTTAGTAAAGACTGTGTTTACGAGCCAACAAATGGCGTTTGTATACACTATCACTCTTGAATAATTTGCATTGAAGCATGAGCTTGATCCCAACGTACACATGGCCTTGGGGTTGCCAGGTATGCACCATATGAATTATCTGACTTTCATTTAGTCAAAACTATTTATATGGTGGAGTATTTTTACTGTCATTTGACGTCATTGATTCTATTGCCTGACACGGTTTGTCTAAGAAAGTGATTAAGTCATCAGATGTGGAAATAAGCTTAGGAGGTATGTGTAGTTCTCATTCCCTTCTAGACAAAGACTCCAGTATATTAACAACTATCTAAAAATCATGGCTTTGCTGAAATTCCTATCAAATATCTCCTGAGCCTTTAGGACATTTAGATGGCCCTTAAACGTATTACCATGCTTTATTAAGTCCCATGATGATTTTCTGCTAACTGTGCTTGCCTCTAATAGGCCCTTTATTTGTTTTCTTACAATCAATATTTTGTTAAAATACCACGAAATTAGTGCTGCCCAGGCAGCACAGTAGTTTTATGCAAGAATAAATCCTTTGACCTGCCTGTAATGCTTCTCCCTTAAGAGACGAATTTAAATAATGTAACTTCTGTTTATCAGCAAAGTCATTGTTGCTATGTCTCATGGCAAAAAAAATTTCTGATAATTCGCCCAAGCTGTGTAATCGTTATCAAAACTAGATTGGTTAATAGGTGGTAGCTTTAGAAATAGGTTTGATTTGAAAGTTTGTGAGGACATATCAGTTGCGGATTTCACTGACCGTGCATCTTCTTGTGACCTAAACAACTTTTTAATTACTGCTACTACATCGCAATATATGGTTTCAAAACTTTCACATTATTCTAAATAAGTACAAACTCATCATCATTTAATTTTTCTAACAATGATTGGATGCATTTAAATCCATTGAAAATATTTTCTGCTGCCTGACATCTGACACTTAAATGCTCTAGGTTCTGAGTTACTAAAGTGACTCACATATGTATGTAATGTATGTAAGCGTGTAGTTATATCTTTCAAAACACCTCGTTTCTTTACCATCAATTTTACTTCATTTGATTCCATGACTAGTGGAAAGGGACAATGTTATATTGAAAAGTAGAGGAGTAGCCAAACTAACGATACCTGCAGTCACTGTGGCTGCAAATCGTCGACATAAAAGTAATCAAAATGAACTAAAATATTAATATTGTTGCATAATTTAACTTTTATGTATACACTCCATATTATTACGCGCATAACACTGCACCAGCTAGCATTACGTGTCCCTTCCAACGTCTTTCACGACTCGACCCAAAGGGTTTCGTATTAATCTATCCCGGCCGGTAGGACCAAATATTTTGTTGCGGAGGACCAATGATTGAAAAGAAAGTATTTCCATTTTGTTGGTTGACGAAAAAAATACATAGAAGCTACAAATTACCACTTAATTCTTTGTTCACTTAATCATTACAACACCATATTATGTATGTATAAAGGAAATAGTCTCAACAACCAGATAACAAAAACACTCACCAATATTTTCCTCGTTGATACGTCCCAAGCTACGTAGCGTGGATAGTGGAACCAAGTATTGGCTGGTCTGGAGATAACTCTGCCAAGCGGTAGTAGTTATAACAATGTGAAACCAAGATCAGAACAATCCTGTGTCTTAAATAGTGGTTTGTGCAGTAGAATAAGTGAATAATTCAAGTTATATCATAGTATTATTGAAGGGAATATTGTGTTGTTTCAATCAATCTATTATGACTATTTTATAAGAAGATGTCGGTGGTGGGTCTAATTCAACGTTGTGCGTTGTCAATAGCTAATAAACTGTCGGGTGATAAATTTGGGATCAGTTTGTTTGATATTTATTTCTCACAGATGTTAATATTCATGTCTTGATGCTAGTCACCGGTTTTCGTTCTTGATTTAAACAAGGCACTAGCAACAACAACAACAACCTTCAACACCTGCATGAACCACAATTCCCCTTTGATAAACGTGTTTTTAGTCCAACTGTTGTATCGTCAGTACAGTCTCGTTTCTTTGTAGTATTATTATGGAAATAGCTCTAATCTATAATTGGTCAACGTTACTGTCTGGTGTAGGCCTAATGACATTGTGTCGACGGACTATAAACCATAATAATAATAATTTACTGTAGACTTATGTATTTATTAGGTTAACCTAGTAATGATTAATAACCTTTCTGTATTAGAATTAGTATTTGAACCTCTAAGTTATTTTATGATCCAAATGAGTTTGTTTTAAGTGTAGTATCTCCCTTTTCTGTATTAGATATATAACACTAAGATACTCTCTACCTAACTAGTTTACTTAGATTTCCAAAAATTGAGAGTGTATTGAGTGAGTCGCCTCCCCTGTTTTGGAATCTGATAACGTCCGATCAATCCGGTCAGATCATTTTGTGATCAAAATATGTTCCGACCCCCCACCCCCAAATTCACCCTTCTATTAAACACTCCAAACCTAACAATTGTGTGTAGATAAACAAGGCGACCCGCGTTTGGGGGGTTATCATAATTGCATTCCGCGGAATGTTTAGACATGGCACCCTTTTTCTTTCAGATGTTCACTTTTTTAGGTTACCCTGATTGCAAATATGTGCTCAGAATTGTTGCGATAATTCGCGAAATCGGCGTTTTAGCGCGATATTCGCGATTTTAAACGATGTCCACGGTATTCGCGATTTAGTCGCAATTTTTGGCATTCGCGCTAATATTTTGGGATATTGAAAAATAAATATTTTAAGTTTGAAAATTGCATTTTTAATTTTCGGAGGTCCCTTTATTTCGTTCATGCTTGTACCACTCCCTTCTTGTCCGACACGCTGGCGTCGCATGGAAGGGTTATTTCATTCTTGGGAAAAACCAAGGTCAGGACTGCTAGCTAGCTGTTGCCATTGGAACGCTGCTATTGCTTCTCTACGTTAGCTAGGAAGCGAGTCTTAACAACATTCCAAGCACGCGGTCAGCACGTGGCTTGTTGGGTAGGATCGCTAGCCATCAGTTGCCTGCATAACGGTGAATACTAACGTGTGCGCAAGCTGTGGAGCGAGTCTTCTAAATAAATACCCAGCATGCCCTGCAAGCCAGTGCCATTTGATTTATTCGCGCGTCGCTGTGGTGTCGGGTGTCGAGAAGAGTTTGAAGAAGTTTTTGGTAGAGAAGTGTTGTCGTGTTGAGTGTTATGGGTCGGAGAGGGAAGGAGGTCAGTGCGGCTTCAAGAGCCTTAGAATATAAGAGGGATGGGTTTTATGTGCACGACCGCGATGTAATTATGTGTAAACTGTGCAACGTTAGGGTTGAGTGGTCGCGGAAAGATTCATGCAAAAAACATGTGGCGTCAAAAAATCATGTTTTGCTTAAATGCAAACCGTCGATATCTACACTGCAAACATCTATTGTGAGTTCGTTGGGAAACCAGCAGAAGGCCAAAGAGCAGAAAAACGAATACATAATGGACACTACTGCGATGCTGTTGAAGGTAAGCATTTTACTGAAGTTTCAAGCTTTATTAGACCGACATTGTTTACTAGGACTACTGATACTGCGATAGGCCTTAGACTTTTGGTTAGTAAAATAGGCTAAATATGTCCTATGTGAAAGAGCTTCTGCATTTCTGGTTATTACTAGGCCTAGCAAGGTAGGGTGGTAGGGCCTATGCCTACCAGGAGCATGTCCGGTTACCATAGCAACCTGGTTGTTAGTCGACAGCTAAATATTTAGTCGGATTTTGAGCGTAAATTTGTAGACCCTAGCTGAGATTTCAAGAATAGTAAGAACAATAGGGTAAAAACATAGTAATAATAACAGAACACTTCTTTCTGTTGGAGCCTGGGCTTAATATATTTAACCCCCAGACATTATGCGGTGGGTCGACAACTAGGCTTATCTAGCCTACTTTACAGTAGGCCTAGGTTATCTATCACGCGTGTCGAGATTTCATATTATGGGCTGACTATGCCCTAGGCCCCTAACCTTAGTGTAAACTTGTAATAATAAAGTAGTCTTGAGGTATGAAAATTGAAAGATAAATAAATAGTAGGCCCCTAAGGATACACTTGTTTTTGTTGAGTCAACAATTTATCTATTTAAGCGTCAATCATACATTCTGGACAAAGTAAGGCCTCTGAAGACTTATTGCAATAATGTAGATCCTACGTACCAAATGATGCATTGTAGCCTAGAGACCCTAACTGTTAAAAATAAGGAGTAAATTACAATGTGACTGAAAAGTTTCATTTTCTGTCTGCAGGTAAACATCCCCATTGAAAAAATGGACCATCCCGCCGTCAAGTCATGGATGGGAAAATACGTCCGCGGTTCCGGCGAACTACCCAGCGCTAACCAACTACGGCGCGAGTTTGTACCGAGGTGCGGGGAGGCCGTGAAAGTAGAGATTAAGGCCCATCTGGAGGGGAAGCCAGTTGTTATCTTTTGCGACGAGACCACCGACCGGAACGGGAACTGTGTCTTTGCCGTACTCCTGGGGACTTTAGGAGGAGTCACGCAGCAACTGTACTTGGGGTCCTGCAGCTACCTGGATGCTGCCAACTCGACCAATTGTGTTAGGGCAATCCTTGACACAGTGCGCGAACTGGACATCAGTTATTCCGGTGTGTTTGATATTTGCACAGACATGATTTTGTGCGCCAGTTCATGCCCTTCACCTGCTGGTGCCATAAACTAAATTTAATAGGCGAAATTTGGCAGGCCAACCTACGGGACTTGAATAATGTTGTTGCCAAGCTGAAAGGCATATTCCGAAATGCCCGTAAATTGAAGAGGCAGTATAAGTTGCACCTGGAAGAAAACTTTCCCCTATTGCCCCCAAACCTCTACCCGATTCCCGTCCTTACCCGTTGGTTTAACATTGGCAGATACATCAGCTCGTATTTAACAGCTATACACAGCTTCCTGGAAGAGAAGGACAGTCTACCTCCACAGGACAAAGCATTCTGGAACTGTTAACACCCGACTTCTTAAACTCCGTTGAAGTACAGGCAGTATTTGTATGTGAGAACTGTGAGGTGATCACAAACTCCATTGTTGAACTACAGAGTAAGTCAGCTCCAAAGGATCACCTGCTATTTGCAAGGCTGGAAGCTGTGTTTACAAAATGTGACTTGGTCAGCAAAGGCCACTTTGGAGGAAAAGTGAACTTATTGTTGGGTGCGCTCTCGTTCAAGAAGAAGGAAGATCTAGTGATTATTTTGAAGATGTGTGGATCGAAGTCACACATGAAGTTGTCAAAATATGTCGACTCGACCGGTGCCAACAAGTTGTTTGGGGAAGTGAGGATTTTGAAGGCCCTCAGCTATCTTTTTAATCCCTCCAATATTCTAAGTAGGAGTACGCCTAACATAGAGCAGGTCAAGATTAATTTTAAAGTACTGCCCTTTTTTGTCAACTACGATGGAGATTTGTCTTTTTTCTACATTGAAATGTGTAAAATAATTGAAAGTTTTGATGGAAGAGATGGCATCGAAAGTTTAAAAATTGAGAATGTGCTGCTAGGGCTGAAGACAGACAGTATGTTCAGTGACTTCGCAACAAAGTGTTTGCAAACGTTGTGGCTGCCGATTTCAAATGCAGATTCAGAACGATATTTTTCTAGGTATAGTTTAGTAGTAATAGACCGCAGAACCACAATGAAAGTGGATAACATTGTTGCCGGCTGCATGTTGCAGTTTGGTGGTGTTGAGTAGTTATTTTGTATTTTTCTAGCCTAAATTGAGATTTAAAAATATAGTCACAATTTTTGTGAAGTAACAAGATGATTTTTTGTGTAATATTTTGTCTTTGTGACTTGTACATACTTTTCCCGGACCAGCTGCCCCTAAATCTTACTTTTTAATAATTTGACAGCACATATTTATGCGGACTGGTGTTTTTTTTTACCGTTTTGTCCAAACAAAATGTAATTTTGGGTCTTCACTTCAATATGTTTAGCTTACCTGTTTCAAACATTGTCCTGGAAGTCTAGTTTTAACCCAACAAATTCACCTCAATCACGAAAGTTTGGTAACAACCACTTTTTTAACGCCTTTGTCTTAATTCGATAATTTCGTCGCAAAAATGAGATTTTCGTAATTCACCGCTTATTCACCGCTTTTGGGAAACATAAAAAAGAAATTGGGCTTTTTTATTCACCATAAAAGCAGGGCTCTGGACATAGAAATATAGAATGGAACACTCAATAAGGTCTGTACTGCAATATAAGAATGGAACATTCCATAAGGTATGTACTGCAATATAAGAATGGAACATTCCATAAGGTAAGTACTGCAATATAAGAATGGAACACTCCATAAGGTCTGTATTGCAATATAAGAATGGAACACTCCACAAGGTCTGTACTGCAATATAAGAATGGAACACTCCATTAGGTCTGTACTACAATTTAAGAGTGGAACACTCCACAAGGTATGTACTGTAATATAAGAATGGAACACTCCATAAGGTATGTACTGCAATATAAGAATGGAACACTCCATAAGGTCTGTACTGCAATATAAGAATGGAACACTCCACAAGGTCTGTACTGCAATATAAGAGTGGAACACCCCATAAGGTCTGTACTGCAATATAAGAGTGGAACACCCCATAAGATCTGTAATACAATATAAGAGTGGAACACTGCACAAGGTCTGTACTGCAATATAAGAATGGAACACTCCATAAGGTCTGTACTGCAATATAAGAATGGAACACTCCACAAGGTCTGTACTGCAATATAAGAGTGGAACACCCCATAAGGTCTGTACTGCAATATAAGAGTGGAACACCCCATAAGGTCTGTACTGCAATATAAGAGTGGAACACCCCATAAGATCTGTACTACAATATAAGAGTGGAACACTCCATTAGGTCTGTACTACAATTTAAGAGTGGAACACTCCACAAGGTATTTACTGAAATAAAAGAATGGAACACTCCATAAGGTATGTACTGCAATATAAGAATGGAACACTCCATAAGGTCTGTACTGCAATATAAGAATGGAACACTCCACAAGGTCTGTACTGCAATATAAGAGTGGAACACCCCATAAGGTCTGTACTGCAATATAAGAGTGGAACACCCCATAATATCTGTACTACAATATAAGAGTGGAACACTGCACAAGGTCTGTACTGCAATATAAGAATGGAACATTCCATAAGGTAAGTACTGCAATATAAGAATGGAACACTCCATAAGGTCTGTATTGCAATATAAGAATGGAACACTCCACAAGGTCTGTACTGCAATATAAATGGAACACTCCATTAGGTCTGTACTACAATTTAAGAGTGGAACACTCCACAAGGTATGTACTGTAATATAAGAATGGAACACTCCATAAGGTATGTACTGCAATATAAGAATGGAACACTCCATAAGGTCTGTACTGCAATATAAGAATGGAACACTCCACAAGGTCTGTACTGCAATATAAGAGTGGAACACCCCATAAGGTCTGTACTGCAATATAAGAGTGGAACACCCCATAAGATCTGTACTACAATATAAGAGTGGAACACTGCACAAGGTCTGTACTGCAATATAAGAATGGAACACTCCATAAGGTCTGTACTGCAATATAAGAATGGAACACTCCACAAGGTCTGTACTGCAATATAAGAGTGGAACACCCCATAAGGTCTGTACTGCAATATAAGAGTGGAACACCCCATAAGTCTGTACTACAATATAAGAGTGGAACACTCACAAGTCTGTACTGCAATAATAAGAATGGAACACTCCATTAGGTTGTACTCATTTAAGATGGAACACTCCAAGGTATTACTGAATAAAGATGGAACACTCCATAGGTCTGTACTGCAATATAAGAATGGAACACTCCATAGGTCTGTACTCAATATAAGAGATGGAACACTCCCATAAGGTCTGTATGCAATATAAGAAGTGGAACACCCATAAGGTCTGTACTGCAATATAAGAGTGGAACACCCATAAGATTGTACTACAATATAAGAGTGGAACACTGCACAAGGTCTGTACTGCAATAAAGAATGGAACACTTCATAGGTATGTACTGCATGTAAAATGGAACACTCCATTAGGTCTGTACTGTAATATAAGAGTGGAAACCCATAGATCTGACTGCAAAATGAAATCGCAAGTCTGTACTGCATATAAGAGTGGAACACTCCATTAGGTCTGTACTACAATATAAGAATGGAAACACTCCATAGGTCTGTACTGACAATATAAGAGAATGGAACACTCCATAAGGTCTGTACTACAATATAAGAATGGAACACTCCATAGGTCTGTACTGCAATATAAGAATGGAACACTCCAAAGGTCTGTACTGCAATATAAGAGTGGAACACTCCACAAGGTCTGTACTGAATTAAGAATGGAACACTCCATAGGTCTGTACTGCAATATAAGAATGGAACACTCCATAGGTCTGTACTCAATATAAGAATGGAACACTCACAAGGTCTGTACTGCAAGTAAGAGTGGAACACTCCACAAGGTCTGTACTGTAATATAAGAATGGAACACTCCACAAGGTCGTCAATATAAGTGGAACTCACAATATTACTGAATATAAGAGTGGAACACTCCATTAGGTCTGTACTGCAATATAAGAATGGAAAACTCCACAAGGTCTTTACTGAAATATAAGAATGGAACACTCCAAGGTATGTACTGCAATATAAGAGTGAACACTCCAAAGGTCTGTACTCAATATAAGAGTGGAACACCCATAAGGTCTGTACTGCAATATAAGATGGAACACTCCAAAGGTCTGTACTGCAATATAAGATGAACACTCAAAGGTCTGTACTGCAATATAAGATGGAACACTCCATAAGGTCTGTACTGCAATATAAGATGGAACACTCCAAAGGTCTGTACTGAATATAAGAGTGGAACACCCAAAGGTCTGTACTGCAATATAAGAGTGAACACTCCATAAGGTATGTACTGCAATATAAGATGGAACACTCATAGGTCTGTACTGTAATATAAGAGTGGAACACTCCATAAGGTTGTACTGAATAAAGATGGAACACCCATAAGGTCTGTACTGCAATATAAGAGTGGAACACTCCATAAGGTATGTACTGAATATAAGAGTGGAACACTCCAAAGGTTGTACTGCAATATAAGAATGAACACTCCAAAGGTCTGTACTGCAATATAAGAAAGAACACTCCAAAGGTTGTACTGAATATAAGAGTGGAACACTCCACAAGGTATGTACTGTAATATAAGATGGAACACTCCAAAGGTCTGTACTGCAATATAAGAATGAACACTCCAATAGGTCTAGTATACAATATAAGATGGAACACTCCAAAGGTCTGTACTGAATATAAGATGGAACACTCCATAAGTATGTACTGAATATAAGAGTGGAACACTCCATAAGGTCTGTATGCAATATAAAGAGGAACACTCCATAGGTCTGTACTCAATATAAGAGTGGAACACCCAAAGGTTGTACTGCAATATAAGATGGAACACTCCATAAGGTCTGTACTCTGCAATATAAAAAACACTCCATAAGTATGTATGAAAAAGAGTAAATCCACAAGTAGTCTGTAATTAAGAGTGGAACATCCAAAGGTCTGACTGAATAAAGAATGAACACTCATAGGTCTGTACTGCAATATAAGATGGAACACTCCACAAGGTTGTACTGAATAAAGAAGGAACACTCCAAAGGTATGTACTGTAATATAAGAGTGAAACTCCACAAGGTCTTACTAATATAAGAGTGGAACACTCCATAAGTCGTACTAATAAAGAATAGAACACCCATAAGGTTGTTCTGTAATATAAGATGGAACACTCCAAAGGTCTGTACTGCAATATAAGAATAGAACACTCCATAAGTCTGACTGAATAAAGAATGAACTCCACAAAGGTATGTACTGTAATATAAGGTGGAACATCCAAAGGTCGTACTGAATATAAGAATGAACACTCCATAAGGTCTGTACTACAATATAAGATGAAACACTCCACAAGGTTGTACTGCAATATAAGAATGAAACACTCCAAGGTAGTACTAATATAAGAGTGGAACACTCCAAAGGTCTGTACTGAATATAAGATGAACTCA
>JBCFYV010003508.1:5123324-5148590 GCA_039000515.1 Timema cristinae | reverse complement strand
TAAAAAGTGTGCCGGGGGGTTCCACCATCTATAGAACTTTCGAAAGGGTTACCCTAATAGGTTTTTGAGTACATGGGGATGTCATGCAAATGTTTGTTTCGGTAACATTGCAAATATTTTTAGTGTATTGAAGTTTTTTTAAAATCAGATTACTGCACCAAGGGGGAATGGTGCTTTGCGGGTTGTTGGGGGAGGCAAAGGTTCAATTTTTTGGCTCAGTGAACTGAAGGTGATTTTTAAAACTTATTTATTTTTTGGGGTTTTTTTTCATTCTCTCTCCAAACTAATGGTGATTCTTATTTGTAAAGGCCTACTTTGATTATAATATTGAAGTTTTTTAACATATCGGGTTTACATATATACATTATTTTATTTTTTGGTCCCCCCAAAATTTAAAATTGGGCCATTAATAGCAAGTGTTTTTAAACCTATCACTGATAAAAAAAAAGTCAAATATCATTCAAAATGAAAATTTCCCCAGCCTCAATAAACCCAAAACATACAATAATAGCCTGGGCGCCTTAAACTAAACTGTACCGGGTCGAGCGGCCGCTGGGCTCGCTCGCTCGTCCAGGGGTGGCCACCTCCGATTAAAACCCAAATGTTTTTCAAATTTTATTTTTTAGTCGCTCGCTCCGCGCTCAGTCTGGTCGTCCCCTTAAAAATTATCTTATCACTATCGTTTACTATACAACTTCTCTGAATGGGTTTAGTCAAATAGTTTACACGAGATGAAGGTCGAGGGGGGGGGGAGTCGAAGGGTTTCTGGGTTTGGGGAGAGGGGGTAGGGGGGCAAGACTGTGAAAACACAAAGGGGGCAAAAATATAAAAACCGCCACTGGTGCTGTGGCACACCTTTTGTGGAGCATTTGAGTTAAAACAAAATTTTTTATTGGGTTTAAAACCCTAGACAGTAACTAAAGTGCGTAAACCTTTTTGATGTATGTTTTATAACATCTATATAGCTTTTTTTTTCTAATTTAGCAAACCCCGTCTTACTACCCTTTGGGTTTTACGCTTAATTTCTAATTTTCGCTAATGGATTAGGGAAAGGGGGAAAGGGTTTGGAATCGAAACCTGATATTCGTTGTCGTTGTCGATTCCATTGTGAGATACGAGTGGGGTCGTCTTCCAATGCAAACTAACGAATATACGTAACACTTTAAAGATGGTAATCATACGAATTACAACTAACTCCACCTGAAAACCACTCCCTCTTGTTTCCAAATTTGACTATCAGCAGGACTCGCACACGTGGTAACACGGTCTAAGGTGCCAAACAAGCGATCGCGCTTTTTGCACCACAGCAAAACTAAGCGAATCCAACAGTGACTCTGACTGTTTCCCTTTTTACTTTCTCTCGACACCTCGGAGAGAAAGTATTGTGAGCGTCAAAAAATTCTAACTTGAAACTTTGATAAATGTCAACGTTTCATGACTTCCTGAAATAAAAAAAAAGTTGTTTTCGAAATGCCGTCTGTCTGCTGTCTGTCTGTACCTCGGGCTAGAGCCGGAACTGTTTCACAGATTGGGCTATAACTTGATGCCTGGGTGTTCATAAGTCCCCCCGAGAGGTTTTTTGGAATTAGATAACCAACTCTAAATTTTGGGTTAGTTTACTGAAGGCAAAAATAAAAACAATCTAATTTCTCGAAATTCATCTAAGGATTTTTATTAAATGTTTATATCTAACACTGTTTTATTCTTTTAAACAAGATGGAAACTCTCATTTTCTCATGAAAATGACTCTGAGGGTACTTTATATGAAGGAAATTTTCCAATTTTTTATTAATTTATCCGCGACTTTGAGATACAACATAACTTATGATTGTAAAATTGTATTAATATTAAAAAAAGAGATATTTTATTTGAAATCCATTTTTATAAAACTAATAATCTCTAAGCTATAAGCAAATATATATATACTTTTTAAAAGCCTTTGAAAATGAATTTGATTTTTTGTTTTGGGAAAAAGATGTTTCCCTTTTCTCAAATTTTTTCTATAACATGCCTTTTCCAATGTAAGTTCAACATGTTTTTAATTTTTGTTTCTAAAAAAATTTTTTAATAATGTTTTTTAAAAAAAGTAAAAAAGTCTTGGGGTTTTTTTTTTAAAACAGGGGAAGGATTTAAAAACAAAGAAAAAAAAATTTTTTCGTACACATAATTGTTTGAAATATTAAGATAATAAATGTGAAAACCTTTGAAATCATTCAAAAAATTTTTTCGATAAATCGAAATTTTTTTTTAAAAAAGTATTTTAAAAAAAATTTTTAATGACGTTTTTTAAAAAAAATAAGCCCCCAAATTTTTTTTTTTTTTTTTTTTTTTGGGTTTTTTTTTTTTTTTTTTTTAAAAAAAAAAAATTTAATTAGCATTTTTCCCGCTTTTCCAAAAGAAAAAAATTTAGGACAATTTTTTCAACCCCAAATTTTAAAGGGGGGGGAAATGCTGAAAAATTGGGCTAGAAATTTTATTTTGGGGGGGGGTTGGGGATTTTTTTTTGGTTTTTAATTTATAATTATAAAGGGGGGAAAAATTATTTTACAAAACGGCATGGTTTTCCCAAAAACCAAAAAACTGAAAAAACTAAAAAAAAATTTTAAAATTTTAAAATTTAAAAGTTTTGTATTAAAAAGAAATTTTTAAAAAATGGGCAAATTTAACCCCTAATTACCCTTTTTTTTTGTTTTATGTAGGGGATTGTAAAAAAAAACCCCGGTTTAAGGGAAACCAAAAAGGGGGGCCCTTTGGTTTCCCCCTTTTTAAATTTTGTTTAAACCCTTTTAAAAAATTTGGGTAAAAAAAACCTGGTTTTCCCCCCAAAAAAAGTCCCCTCCCCTAAACCCATTATTAAATTATTAAATTCTTTTTCCCCCAAAATTAAAAATAATAGATTTATTAAAAAAGGCTTTCAAATAATTTACTAACAGCAACCACCAGTACCTTTTAAAATTTTAAAGTTTTGGGGACATTTTAAAAAGGCCCCAAGCCAATTTTTGAAGAATGGGGCAAGGGTATTAGGCCATAAAAAGGAAAACTTTGATTTAAAAATCTTTTTGTTTTTTTTTTTTTACCAAAAATTTTTTTTACTGTGAATTAAAGAAGGGGTTGGTAAAAAAAATGAACAAAAAAAATGGGTGGTTTTTATTTTGTACCCCGGGAGAATTATACTTCTTTGGAAACATTAAAAAAAAAAAAAATTTAAAAATATTTAGTAAAATTTTAAGTTAATAATAATATTTTAATTTATACAATAAAAAATACAAAAAGGGAAAATGTTAACCTAAATTAAATTGGCACTTAAAAAAAAGCCCTATAACACTTTTTTTTCACTAATATTTCAAAATTAAAAATATTATAAAAATATAAATTTAAAATATACGGGGCCGGGGTTTCCCCAAAGGGGACAAATAGTTGCGCCAGCGCAAGTTTAAAATGTTCCAAATCCCTTTTCCCTAAAAGGAGCAGCGCAATTTGAGAGCAAAGTTGCGTTTTTTATTTGCCACCATCAAGAGAGGCGCAACTATTAAATCATGATTGCATTCAAAAAATTTAAAAGGGCGGATTATTGTATTGCTTAAAATACAATAGTTACATAACTGATCCAATTAATAAAAAATTTAAAATTAAAAATAAAAAAACGTTTTTCAAGCACAAAATTTTTTCAATTTTAGACAGGGAAAACAAAAACCATTACTACCTTTTATTTTGGATTTTTACATTCAAACAACCAATGGAAAATTTCTTGCAGAAATAAAAAACAAAACACAACGGTTAATCTTCGTCTAGACCAAAAGGTTTGTATTTCCCCCAAAATCCAAAGACTCTCGTCCTAAATATGGCAGTTAGAAAAACTTTAAAATAATTTTAAAGTTTCTATAAACATTAATGTTTTATTAATGGAACTTAAACTTTAAACAATAAAAAATAAATACAAAAAAAAAAATTTTTTAATTTAATCAAAAATAAAACATAGGGATATTTAACCTCAATTATTTGTAGCACTTGAAAAAATCCTAAACCAATTTTTTCACTAATATTTCATTAGTAAAAATTTTAAATAAAAAATTTTTAAATTTAAACACACTGAATATAATTTAATTAGCACTAAAAATTCGCACTTGTATAAAAAAACCCCGTTTGTGAATTTAGAAACAAACATGTGGAAAAATATAATATTTTGAAAACATGATCAGGGGGCACGAGCGTCCCAAACATGCGACTAAAAAGGGTTCTATTTCTATTTTTTTTGGTACTTTTTTTTTTTTCGAGACTTAATGAGGGTTTTAACTTCAACCTGTTATTTTTGTGTTACAGTGAGCGCGCGCACTTAAAAATTTCACTCTCCTTTTTTTTCATAACGGCCTAAAGAATTTAAATTCAAAAATTTGCAATTTTTTTAAACAAGATCATAATTATTATAGTGTGCTCTTATACATCATTGCTTATAAACTTTAATTGTTGGAAAACGAAAAATTTAGGCTACGGGTATTTTTGTTTTTAACCAAAGATTTTAGTTTTTTTTTCCCACTATAGGAAAAATGCTGGGTTTTTATCAATAAACAATCAGTGAGGCAAAACTTAAAACCAAAAACTTTTAAAAAATTTCTAAGCTTCAGTGAAACCAAAAAACAATTCATAGTTTTTTTAAAAAAAGTAGAAAAACAATCACCAAACACAACTGCAAAATTTACTGATTTTAAAACAAATATTAAAAAACCTTAATTCACCCTTTGATTAGCATTGATGAAGAAAAAAGGGCTTTTTTTTGTTGCCACTGCAAGGGTCTAGAAAAAATTTTTTTTTTCCCATTTTAATTTTAAATAAATAAAAAACCAAAATTTCTGACTTCAGAAAGAGTCCTGAGGTTTTTAAAAGAAAAAAAAATTTTTATTTTTTGAACCAAATTTAAAAAAAAATCGCGTTCCGGAAATTTCTCTTGAAATAAGTTCCTTTTTTTTTTGTACCGGTCACATTTTAAAAAACTTTTTATTTGGTATACCAAAACCATTTGATGTTGCTCGAAAAATATGTTGTTTTGCTCTATCCTCCACCCCAGATATTACATTGATTTAAAAAATTTCTATATTTGTATGGCCAACTTACCTTTGACCCCAATTGGGTGACGTAATCATGCTGTTATGTCACAGCATTCCCCCTGGGTTTTTTCCCTATAACTCCACCTGGCCCAGTTTTTTGGGGGCCGACAAGACAAACACTCATCTTGTGACGTCACATTGCGTGTGAGTCGCAAAAACTCTCCCTATGTGCAATGGGTTTTCTCATGATCACACCTGGCACCATTTTTGGGGGCTTGACAATACAATAAACAAGAAAAAAATTGGACCTTGAATGTTTTTCGAACCCCCCCTTTTTATGTGGGTAATAGGTTTTTTTTTTTTTTTTTTTCCCGGTTTGCAACTAGTTTTTGCAAGCGCAACTCCCCTATTGGTAATTGGTTTTTTTCCCCTCAGACACTTACACAGCCGATTATCAAATTAGGGGGCTCGAACCTTTAAGGGATTTATAATCCCCATTGGGGCCGTTACCCCCCCTAAAATCTACTAAAAAAGGTTTTTTTTATCTCCGTCCATTCGGATATAGTACCTGCCATGGACCGAAAAAAAAAAATTTTCCAGCGTTTATAGGGAGGGGGGGTAAAAAAACACCCCAAGTTCACCCAAAGGATTCAAATAAACCTTCAGTCAAACCCCAAAAATGGTTAAACCCTAAACCCTTTTGTGCAAACTCCCAGGGATTAATTATAAGGGCGGTAGGTATAAAAAAAAGTTCCTAGGGAAAACTAACAATTTAAACCGGCGGATTTGAAATTTTCCCCCCGCCATAAAAAAGAGGTGACATTTAGACGGGTCCCAAAAAGGGGAACAAACCCATAATTTGCACCACTTTTGTCTTTAAAGGTCTATTCCTCCAATCAATTTTTGGAAGGTTTTTTTTGTAATCACTAGTTTGTTCAGGAAATTGTAAAATTTGGTTGGGGAAATCCTTAAAAAAAATTTTCCTGTTTGGGCAGCTTTTATAAATTTAATAATTTTTGGTTTAAATAATCAAAAAAACAATAAAATCCCAATAAAAAAAATTCATTTTTAAAAATTTTGGACGTTTTAAAATACCCAAGGTAAAAAAAAAAATTTTTCTTAAGAAAAACCCTTTATTCCTTAGCCCACAAAAAACGAAAAAAAATTTTAAATTTGAATGTTTTTCTTTTTTTTAGAAATAAAAATAGCCAATTAATTATAAGTTAAATTAGAAATAATTTTTGCCGCAAAAAAGTTTGACGAAATAATATTAAAAAACCCTTTAAATTTTTTTAATAAATAACAGGCTTTGGGAAAATAAAAAGACCTGCACTTGGTGAAACCAAGGGGGAAAAGAAGTGAATGGTTTTACCTGGACAACCCCCTACCCCCCCAAAGCCATAATTAAGTTTTTAAAAAGGACCAAAAAAAAAAAAAAAAAAGAAAAAAAAAAAAAAAAAAAATTAAAAAAAAAAAAGAAAATTTTAAAAAAAAAAAAACCCAAAAAACAAAAAAAAACCCAGGGGGAGTCGCGACATTACACGCAATATTCGTCACAAAATTTGGGGGTAAAGGGGTCTTTTGGGCAAAATTCCATACAAACTACTTTTTTTAAAAGGGAAAGATTACGTAATACACTCAGCTGGAGGGGGTTTTCAGGCTAAGTTTTTAATTTGTGGTGGAAGGAGGCCCATAAAGGGGAAAAAAGAGTTTCTGGTTTTGAAAAGGGTCAATAATTCATGTGCCTTTTAATTGAAGTGTAAACCAATCAAAATTAATAAAGTTAAATATTCAGATGTATAATAAAAATATAACCATCGTTAGAGGGGGGAAAGGGGGAAAAAAATCAAGTTAAAACAAACAGTGTAAAACACAATTAGAAATTTGCCCCAGGATTAAAAAACTCCGACCTCCCCGCTTTTTCCCCTGACAAAGGCAACGTGAATCTAACATTTTAGACACTTGAACCATTGGGGATGTTTTTTTAAAATTGATCAAATAGCCAAAATTTATTTGTTAATTACGACTATAGCCACTCTACAAGAGAGCGGGGGTATTATACTTGGGATTAAACCTTATATGTTGTAAATGTTCGTCAGGACTCGAACGGCGGGCCCCGGGAACAAAAGACAGAGCAATTGACACACTGAAACCCCCAACAGAGGGGGGAAAAGTAGGATTCGTAAGGCTCCCCCAGGGCTTTGTCGGAACACCCCAAGTTTCCAGCAATAAATAGGGGGGGGTTTTTGCGCCGTCAAAAAAGGGCGTCCGTGTGAACGAGACAAAGAGTTTGTCCCCTTTCCGGGGAAGACTTCCCGCAACAAGCGAGGCTTTTTGCGGGAAACAAAAGGAAAATAGGGGGGGAACGTTGTGTGATCCGTTAATAAAGTAAAAAATAATAGGTTTGCAAAAAAAACCCCAGAGGGACATCAGAAGAATTTTTTTTTTTTCATTTTGTAATATGGATTATCGTTAAAAAAAGAAAAACCTTTTTTTTGTCTATGCCACCGGAAAATTAGTGTTAAAACCCTTAAACAAGAAAACGGGTTGTGAAACCCTTTAAAAGGGGGGAAGGGTTTTTCTGGCCTACTTTGGGTTAAATGAAAAAGGGGATGAGTACATCACATTTTTTACAAACAAAAATCTTATATTTAAATTTGTAAAT
Organism: Timema cristinae; assembly: GCA_039000515.1. NCBI lineage: Eukaryota > Metazoa > Arthropoda > Insecta > Phasmatodea > Timematidae > Timema > Timema cristinae. The sequence goes on along the minus strand of JBCFYV010003508.1, from coordinate 5,140,883 downwards.
TTAAAACATAAAATTTTTTTCATGTTTTCCCATTAAAACACTTTTATAATTTACTATTCTTAGTTGTATTAAATCTAAACCCCTCCTTTAAGTAAAAAACCTTCCTTTTTAAAAAATACAAATAAGATGTAAAGGTTTACAAAAAATAGTTTTGGAGGGATAAGGACGGGCTAAATTAAACTTGATATTAATGGGACAAGGGGGTGGATGTAAAAAAAAAAAAGGCTTTATGGTTTATGGATGACCCCTTACAAGTAAAAAGGTCAAAGTTACAGAGTTTATTTTTAATACCATGGAATTAAATTTAGTTCAAGTGAGAACCAAAAAGTCTTTTTAAAAAAATGTGGGGGCACAATACCATTTTTTAAAACGTTTTGTTTCGATGTGTAAAGGTTTTTTTACAATTAAAATAGTGTAAATTTTACAAAATTTAATGAATTCCCCTTTATATTTCAATATTTTTTGATTAGAAAAGGTATAACAAGGGTTTCCTGTAAAATAATACAAATTGAAAACCCGTTCCCCCCGGGTTTAAAAGCAGGGGCCAGTTACGGGGTTGTACAAAATTTTTTTCCCCCCGATATAAGGGTAGAATCAATTCTTTTGGAAATTTTTTTAAAATAACCCAACCACTCATAACTCTTCCTTTAAAAAACTAAAAAACAATGACTCCAGCTGACCTGAAAAAAATTTATCTTTTTTTAACAGAAAAAAAACAACCCATAAATAAAAAAATTAAAGGCCCTACACAGCCTGTAAAAGATTGTGAAGAAATAAACAGGTTCGGTATTGAAACTAATTTTTTTTTGCTTGAACCGCTTTGAGGGAAAAATAAATTCCTGTTTTTCGAGGGATTTTACAAAACTGCAATAATTTTGGATGCGTATGTAAAATCTAACGAACCAACACCCATAAGTTTAAAAAATTGTTACCCATCACCACGTCTCATTTGTGATACCAATCCCTTTTACATTTTTCCATCATGAAAGATTTTTTTCCCCTTCGAATTTATAAAGGAGGTGCCTGTTTTATTAATTTTCCAAATAATTTCCCTTTTCTTCTAATTAATTACACGATGAAAACCCTTTTTTATTTTTTGGCTTTAGCCCCTTTCCCACCACCCCAAAGAAACTCAAATTTTTTTTTAAAAACCCATTTACGGGGCTTAAAAAAAAAGTATAGTAAATTAAAACATTTTAGTTTACACGTCCCCATAAAGTCAGATGCAGCATAAAGGGCTTCTTTTGGTTTCTCCGATATTCGAAGCAAATGTTTCAGCTTGAAAACCCGCCCCTTTTTGTCCATGTTTTTGGCAGATAGATGTACTTCCTTTTAATCATACAAAGCAGTAAAAATCATCTGCTGTTGAGGGAAAGACTCTTCAATTTTTAAACTTGGGAGCCGGAATAAAACAAACCTAAAACGATCTCCTGCTGAAAAAACATAAAACCCAAACCTTTAAAAACCCTTCCTCGGGTCCTTTCAAAAGTGTATCATGGCTAAAACCTCTCCATATCATACCTGGGGGGAATCCCTTAACTACAATCAGATCATACCAAGAGTGTGTCTGTTTCGGTTTGGGAATTTTCTTTTTTACATCCTAAGCATAAATATCCATATTTTTTTTGTTTAATCCAAGTAAAAATGTCTTACGTTAACTTTGAAAGGTAAGCTTTAATCTGACGAGAACTACTACCCTTACTTAAATATTGGATAAAAAGAACTGCGAAAAGAATGGTTTATTGGATTGCCAATCTAATTACATTAAATTTCCATATCGAGTACTAGTATTAATCAGAAATTATTCGTGAAGGAAGGAAATACCACCCTCCAGGCCCCTATGAGCTGGAGGCACTAAACCAAAACCACAAGAGAAATGTTCCCGATGTGAAACCTAAATCATTGGTGATCCTACCACATTGTATGAATACACCTTTTTTCGAGCTTTTTGGCTTCCCCCACCTAATACTTTAGCTTCTCTGTTTTTTTCGATCAGCCCATATTTTCGGGTTCAAAGACACACATCCGCCCAAAAAACGTAATATTTACATAAGAAATACAGTTTTCCCCCGACTTTACGTCAAAAAGGGAACCATCATAATCTAAATGAATTCAGAAGGGACAGCCCCCCGGGCTAAAATAGGTGGAAGAGAAAAAAAACAATTTACGTCCCCACAAAAACGATAGAAAGATTTTTTCTCACACGATTATAACACATGGGGAATAATTTCAACTCGGGAACAGCTTTTATATTTTACCTTACATCTAAACGTGCCAGGATGAGACTCGTTTTAAATTTAACACGGTGACATTAAACCCTTCACTACATTAAAAAAAAAGCTGTAAAGTGTAACACTAAGCCATAAACATTTTTTTTTTTATTATCTTTGGGCAACCTCACGAAAATAATAATGCCACTGTCAACATACTATACTTGGCATTCTGACCAATAATATAATTAGGGGAATAAAATTCTACTGAATCGTTTTTTTTGAAAAAAATAACCAGGGAATTTAGAATCATGAAACGATGGTTTTTTTTAACAAAAATAGGATTTATCTAAATTACCCAAATTTTATAAATTTCTCAATACATTTGGGAAAAGAAATAGAAACAAAACTGAAAATTATCAATTTTTGCCGGGAAATTTTTTATAAAATATCATTTAATAGGATAAAAAAAAAACTAAATCAAAACAAAACCTAAAAAAATCTACTAACCAAACCCCAAAGCTAAAATAAAACTATAAGCTTGTCTAAACTAACCAAACTTGCACATTTTTCCACTCTGCCCCCTAGACCTCGATTTCCCCCAACGGAACGAGCTTGTGATATAATCAAAAAAGGGCTTATGAAGCCACCTCATCGTTTAACAACATAAAGGAAAATTTTTGCTGAAGAGAGGTGGGAATACTCAAAATGACAAATTGGAAAATTTTATTTTACAATTTTTTTATTACATACTTAAATGTATATATGAATTTTGAACACCTGTCTATGGGCGCTGCGCTAAGGCGCCATGTTTTTAATTTGTACATGCACATTTTCAGGTTACGATGGCGTAGTTTAAAGGTTATTCACAAGGTATTTTCTTGGTAATGCGTTTTTTCAAACAGTTTTTTTTTTTTGTAATCAAAAAACCAACTTTAAAATAACAATTTCGTTCTGGTTGTATATGTAAAATTAGATAATCAATAAAGGGGATTTTCACCTACTTTCAAGCTCGCTTATCTTTTTTAATGATGGTAATTGACCAACCTAAAATGTAAGATTTCTACCCGCTCAAACCATATTCAATACGAATGGGAACAAATATCTTCCCCAACTTAATAAGACGGGAAGGATACACGTGCATATGCTTCCCCACTTCTCGTAAAAGGTTTAGGGGAATTTGTCTTTACGAATATAAACAATGAAAAAAAAAAAATAAACAGTACTTGTTCGACCTACATCAACTTTAATGATTACAAAGAACCCCTCCTCCTTTCTAAACGGCTAAAAAATATCAATCTTTTTTAAAACCTCTTAATTTTCATTAAGGGGGACGATCATCGATATACCCTTTCACTCAGGGAGTTAGGGTACCTAAACACGCCCGCCCGTACACAGCCTGATGTATGGTGAAAACAAAAAACATGTGAAAAACCCGTTATGCATCTTTGTTCTCTTAAACACCGGCGAACAATAGGGCAACTTCAGAAGTTTTTTTGACCCTTTTTTGTCTACATACAGCAAAAACCTACTTGAATTCATAATTTAGCCGTACGAATATATGAACCCGGGTTATCACCATATTCCGTTTCGAAAATGTCAGAAGATTATGCCGATTTTAAAATTTCATACGGTGGAAGAACACCCTCTCCCATTACTTGATTATCTCATTTTATGTCTCGTGCACCCATCACATTTTTTCATTTTGGGGAAACAGGGGGACATCACATCAAATACTGTATTCCCAAAGGGGGATAAAAAATTCCTGCAGAACAAAAGCATTTTGCTGATTGAATCGAATTTGTTCCCCCCGCACAACCCCAACTTGACGTCACCAAATAGGTTTATAACATATTGAAAACCACTTTCCTTCATACATATTTTTATCGACGTTTAATGTCCAAGGTGGTCTTCCTTTCAAAGGAGTTTTTCCCTGTTTTAAACCTGTTAAACCCTTTCGGCCACACGAGACCAAATCACGTTTTGCCCCTCCTTTTTGAGATCATTTCCTCTCCCAGGGTTGATGATAAATTAAGAAACACCATCATCATGACTTCACGGGGAGACGAGGGGTTGTGAACAACTTGAGCCAGCCCAAAATCTTTTCTCTTTTAAAAAAGGAAAAACAAAACACACCTAACTAAATTTTATGAAAGAAAAAGGGAAAAGAAAACTTTATAAAAAAGGGACAGTGACAAATTACAATTTAACCAAAAAAACCTTTTCGCTAAAAACATTTACAACTAAAACCATGCGGGAAGTGTTTTTTAATTTTGGGCAAAAGTTTTTTTTTAACAAAACCAAGGGTGCATCGTAAATAGAATCGGCTATTCCCTTTCTTTTTCTTCCCTCCTTACCTGCTCAAGCAAAAGTAAACATAAATTTTCAAACATATGTCCTTTTTTCTGCATTTTTGTCAAGACTAGGGGGGAAAGCTCTTCACCTACAGACCAATTGTTGCGACCTTAACTCATTTAATAAACAAGCTCGTCGAACCAAGTGCCCTTTTTAGAAGAAACGCTCAGCAAGGCAAAAGGCGTCGAAAAAAGGGGGATATTTCATTACTGGATTTTAAGGGAGTTCATACAAAATACCATAGCGTTTCTTTGTTAGAAAAAAGAAAATTTGGGCAGTCTTTTTTAAGGTTTTTTTACATTTTTAAATCCCATATTTTAAAGGGACTTCCTCCATCTTTTAAAAAAAATCGTATTTTAAAAAACTAATCGTCTTGTCGAGTGGAAAGGGGCGAACCCTTTAACCCATATGGTTTTGGTCAATCTAGTGTTTAATAAACATACACGTACTTTGGGTTTTGTTTGCAAAAAGGAATATAAAATCATTATTAAATATAAATTTTTTCCTTTGTGTTTTTGATTTATATAGGGAGAAAAAGGGTCAACAATCAATCATCTTGTTACACAATTTAACACTAATTTTTTGGGTCTAAAATGGAGAAAACCAACCCTCAATCTTTGTGAAGGAATAAATTGGTGAAATCACCCTGATTAAAGAAAAAGTGGATAGAAAAAATAGAAGGCATATAACAGCCCTTTCTAGAAAACTTGTATGGGTTTTAACCTCAATCTACTTAATCATCAAATTTAGGGATATTCATCAAACTTGTATTCAGCCCAATTTTTAACAAAGGAATTTTTTTCGCAAAAAAATTCCCAATTGGGTTTGTCGCGGACAAAAAACAAAGTTATTTTAAAATTTTTCCAATTTTCACTTATAATCAGGTAATCATTTTAAGATTGCTATATCCTTAGTTTCTTAAAAATAAAATAAAATTTTCGAATTAGATCCTTTTTCTTCCCTATAAATATAATCACAAAATGAGAACCAAAACCTCCGTCTCTCTCTCTCTCTTCCCCTCTCTCCCTTCCTCAAGACAATTTAAGCCTTTTTTAGAACAAAAAAGCAATATAACATAAAAAAATAATCACCGATCGAATTCAAGAATTAATTTAATCAAAAAAATTTGTTATAGTTTAAATAACAAAAGCCCTATTTTATTTTAAAAAGAATATAATTTGTGAATCTATTTTTAAACCAAAGATACAATATAAATAACCAAAACAATTGAATTTGTCTTTAAAAATCGTCTTTGTGAATATTCTTTCGCCAAAATAGTACAATTAACAAAACGTTTTAAAAAATATATACAGTCCTTTTTACATGGTGGCAAACATTTTCTAAACCAAACCCACATGTATTCAACTTTTAACACGCGCAAACGCTGTTTTGGGGACTAACTCTAAATAGGGGGAATGGGGATTTGATCCCGGTAAATCACTGAAAGGGGTTTTCCAAATATTTTTCCACCCTTCCTTCCCGGGAAAAATTGGGTGTATTTACTCCCCTTCAACCCTTTCCCATCCCAACCCCAAATGTAACTATATTACGAAAAAACTCAACGTATAAGATGCGTGCTAAAAATACATTAAAAGCCTTGAAAATCATTTTTTGGCAAACTACTTATTAAAAATTTTTTTTTTTTTTTTTTCCCTTACAAAAAATAGTACAATATTTTTTTTAGGAAAAAACAAAGCTACATGATGGAAAAAATGAGCCTGCTCTTGCCAAAACCTTGATACTTGTAAATGTAACCACAGTTAAGTGCAAATTTTTTAAACCCGGTATAATATATCGCTGACGACAAGTACACTTAAAGCTACTGATTGATTCTGAATGTAACAAACATTTTTTGGACTGAAGATAGACTTAAGACTAAACGTTTTTTATCTCACTATCCCTACTCCCTTTTTCCTGAGATTTAATTCCCTCCTTGAACAAAAAAGAGAAAAAATTAGGGATATTTTCGATAACTCTTGATAAAAGCCTCCTAGCTCATTTTTTCAACTTGCTAAACCGTTTTTAACTAAATAAATGTTAACTTTTTTGGGTTCAAAAGAAAGGGGAATCAGGTATCCAAACTAACGGGATGATCTTTATAGTATCGCCCCACGTAATTTCGTAAATAAGGTGTCTGTGTTAGATATTTTGTTTATTACCTAAGGAAGGCAAAAAAGCAAAACCTGATATCAAGCCGTCATACGATTTTTTAAATATCAATAAAAAAATATACAAATCCATTAAATGCCCCCCGTATACAAAAACCGGTTCTATCAAAACACAAAAGGTATCGGCGCAACTTTGGTCAGAAAAGGGGTTGTATTTGCATAAAGTATAACACATGGTTCTGATTAAAATTTTTTACGATAAAATATGCAATCAGAATAAACATAATCAATGAACAATGTTACAGGGAATGAACTTTGATCCATCAAAAAACAAATAACTTTTATAAATACAATTCAAGTGGTGATCGATAATGAGGGAAATCGAGCAATGAAAAATAGGGGTAATCACATGGATTAAAAAACATACACCAAATTAGGTTTCAATGAATGGAATCATACGTTGAAAAAGTGTGAATTTTTTGTTTTTGAGAAAAACCAATTTTTGTCAACAGAGATTATATAACTAACAAGTTTTGCTCCCCTTTATCATTTCCTTTTTAGTATTTTACTTTTGTCTTAGTTAATTTACGCCATCTGACGTTGATCGTTTGTTACTACAAGTAAACGGAGGAAAACCCGGGATACACATTGACTCAGCCCAGACCCCTCATGCTATTTTTTGTCTTGCCCGACGGGATTAAGGATTCCTACAAAGGCAGGATAGTATGCACTTTATCCTCAAAAAAAATATCAAAAGAGAAAAACCTAGAAGGATTAGGTAGACGGGGATGGAATATTAGGAATGACTCCAGGAAGATATATTTTTTAAATTTACAGGTCTCAGTAAACTTCGAAACCCTAACACTTAACCACAATGATGTCCATTAACTGACCGGGGAAAGATAAAAACTAAATAAATAGTTTTTTTTCTATTGAAAATCGGGCTACCTTCAATACAGCTTGCCTACGCTATATTTTGGCTGGGTTTACCCTTTTAGAAAACCTTTCGAAAGGGCTTTCACTTTCCCCCCAAATACCATCCATGCCCCCTAAAAAAGTTTTTTTTTAATTTTGCAATGCTTACATCCCCCAGATGTATTCCTATTTGGGGGGAGGTGGGATGGTAAGAAAAAAACCCTGACAAAATGAAAGGGAACGCAAATCCTTCATTTTGAACGGGGGGAGGGTTTTTTTACACACAAAAATATTTTTTAATTTTTTGGGTTTTACACCTCTCTTTTTTTAATAAAATCACTCGCATTCTTCCAAAACCGGTTTTTGACTTGTGAGTATCCATGTGTAAATAAGTCAGGTAGTTATAAAAAACCCTTCCCAACGACCCCTCTTGAGTGCCCGACTATTTTGGCCTCTTTTGAGCACAGGTTTTCCCCAATGACCCCATCGCCGCATGCTGGTGTGCCCACCCTTTGGGGCCTAGCTTTCCCTCAATTCGTAAAACATCTTTGGGAGGGAGTTTTAAAAAAAAAATATCAAATTTTCGTACACTCCGTTTGATTAGTTTTTTTATTTCCACAACAAATAGAGAAAAACGTCCGGTACTCTGTTTTTTAATTAACATATTTAAAAAGACTTATCCCAAAACATTATTGAGGTGCCCTGAATGCCTCCTCCTCCCAATCCACTTTTTAATTTAAGATCCCACGCCCCAGCTCCATTCACATCCACCAGGGAGTCCACGAACCAACCCTGGCGCACCCCGAACAAAGCGTGACTGACAACAACAAGGGAGGTGTGTAGCAAATAACGCTACACCGTTGTCAAATTACCACGCCCCACCTTCCAACCAATGAAAGCGGAAGACTTGGTAACAATTTAAACCCAGAAGAGCAAAAACCAAATGACCCCACTTCCCTCAGTGGTGTAATTTTTGCCGATTGAGCCCAGCATGGCCCAAGCTAACAAAAAAGATAATACCATCATTCGAAACTTTCCCACCACATTCCCCTTTTTGACTATGATAAAATGTTGTATACGAACGATGTAAGTTAGATTATAGAAGAAGGAAAAAGGATTTCATTTTGGTCAATAAGTAAAAAAATGGTTTTTCTACGATCAATATATTAGAAAATTGTACGTGAAAAATTTTTTACCCCATTGGGGGCCGCATGTTTTAAAGGGCCACTTCATGCTGGACAGACGCCGATTACAGGGGGGGACGGGGTACAAAACCCTTGGGGGTAAAGATTTTGTTTTTTTTTTTTTTAAAAATTTTTTCCCACACTCCCCGCTTTAAAAATTTGGTACCTTTTCACTAAATCCAACCCTTCCCCACCCTAATCCATCCCTAATCCTTTGCATAATTAGAGGCCCCATATACTTATAAATTGAACGGGTACAAGATCAATACTGAAGGTTTTTGGGGAGAGTAAAAAGAGGGAGGGTAATTAAGATCCCATACTGTTTTTTAGTCTCTAGGGCTAATTATTTAAAGGGTTACGATTGAAGAAGGGCTCAAACATTATGTTAAAAATTACATAATTTTATGAAATTTTTATGGAAAGATAGTAGTTTTTTGATCCTTTAAAGTTTTTTGGCTAAAATAAGATATAGGATAGAGTTAATAAAATTATAATTTATTGGGGTGGGGACCGTTTTTTGTTTTTTAATTAATTTAATTTTCACGGGTTTAACAATACTGGGGTAAAAGGGTTTTAAATAATTACAAAAAGGGTAAAAAACATCAATACCAATTTTTGCCCGCAAGCCACTTTTATCGTACTGTTTCCACTGAGTAGTAAAACTCCTTTTTTACTACGGTTTTTAACCAAAATTTAATTTTTTTTTTTGTTTTAAAAAAACAATATGAAAGAGCTAGTTTTTGGGCGGATCTATTTTTTAAAAAAGCAAGGTTAACCAGATTACCCCAGAATAGTGGTTTTCCTGCTTAAGGCACATTAATACTTTGAAAGTACCGGTTTATTTTTTGTGTACATTTTTTTTAAAAGTGGGTTCAAAGATTAAAATTTCAACAATGGTACTTTGCTCGTAACCCCCCCTCCACCACGATTTAGTTATTTTGGGCCTCCTGTTCTTTTTATATTGTGTAAAAAAATAATTGCTCGTCTGAATCTTAATACATGAACCGGGAAAAATTTGAAATTGAAGGGCCAGAAAAAAATTTTTAGCAACCCAAAACCCCTTTGAATTAAAAAAGGTTCTTAAAATAATTCCTTTTTTCCCTTCCTTTTTAAAAACCGCTTTTTTTTCGGCCAAATTAAAAGATTGGAGGACGTACTTGGACAGGACTTCACGATTCACACACACACACACACCCACTACAATATGAATAAACAAAACTAAAACTAAACAACAAAAAAAATAAACTCGCACTCACAAGACTATCGCTACACATAACTAAGACAGCTCACTTTTCCTTTCAAAGGTTTGACCTTGACTAACGGGGAAAAATGTAATTAAACAAGACAAGGGTGAGCGGGGGGGGGCGTGAATAAGGATACCGACCAATTTCTAACGTGCCTCCCTTGTTTCCAAAAATAAACACGGCGCAAAAGAAGTAGGAAAACATTACTGCCATACATTAAACTTTCAAAAGTCAAATTACCAAAAAAAAATTCGAATTACCACGATTTTTAACATTGTTTTAATTAAAAAAAATTTATAAGGAAAACCGGGCGAAAAAATTCAAAATTAAATACGATTTCGAATTACGGGAAATTCGAATTATTTTTTCAAAAGGTATAAATAAAACCTTTTCTTTCAACCACCCCCCAAGTACTTTTAACTCGTATTATTAAATCTTATATTGGGTATTTATCCTGCGCTGGTTACATATTCATATAGTACGAGGGTTTGTTTATTTTTGAATATCTTTTTCTACAGAACACTTTTCAGTCCAGGGGGGCGGGTCATCAAAACGCTGACGGGGTCTTAAAAGGGTCGCTCAAATAATAGTGAACTTTGTTGGGGAAAGATCTTTTCCTCCCTTTTGCCTTTCAGTAACAAAATGCTATTTTTTTTCAAAACTTTATTTTTACCCCAAAAACTGAATACAAAAGTATTTGAAAATGTATTAATCATTTCAAAAATGGGATATATTTTTTTAACATCCTTTTTCCCCCCAAAACGTTTTGACTAGGAATAACAATTTGGTTTTCCCACTTCAAATACACTTTTTGGGGGGCTGTCTTTCCCTCTCCAACCCCTCTTTTTATCTACCATCAGTAACATTGGGGACAGGCCTGGGGCGGGGAGCCCATAGGGGTTAAAAAACTTTAAGGCTCCCATTTTTAAATTTTTTTAAATAAAAAACAAAAGGGGGGGGCCCTGGGGGAAAAGGAAAGGTTTTCCTTTTTTTTTTTGGGGGGGGGTTTTAATATGAACACAGAAATTCCCCAGGGTTTTTTCTACACACACATTTAGAAAACCTTTGTAGGAGGGGAAAACCCCGTTTTATAACCTCACTTACGTAAAACCAACTCTTTGTCCGAAACTAACTTTTAAATTCAATGTTAATCATACCACCCCTTTAGCCCTTCACACTATGGGAGGACCCAAAACAATGGGGGCCAAAAAGGGTTAATTTCCCTAATACTCACATAGGCTCTATTTTTATTCAGTAGCTGCTTTTTATAATTAAACCTTTTAAATTATGAAGGGGTACATAAAGGGGCCCACTTTTTAAAAACTTTTTTATTAACAAAACCTTTTATAACTTTTTTAAAATTAAAAATTTAATTTTGGTTTTTAAAAGAAAAAAAAAAGAGAAAAAGCATTTTAGGGAAACTAAAAGGCGATTTATACTAAGTTAAAAAGTTTTTGTTTTAATTTTTTTCAAATTTTCCCTTTTACACACAAACAATTCCCGCGGTTTTGGTTCTTCTTCCTTTAAAAAAAAAAAGAAAGGGGGCATTTAAAAAAATTAAAAAAGGGGTTTTTGAAAAGGAACATTTTTTCTTCTGTTACAGGGACTAAAAATACTCCTTCCGGGCTTTATTTTTTCCAAATTCTGAATTATTCAAAAGTTAAAACCTCAGATTTCAGGGAAAGTCACAACTCGTATAACCCTTTGCTTGCCAATCTTTCCCCAAATCTTAAAAGTCACACTTCAATAAAAAACCGATTGATAAAGTTTAAACTTTAAATTTGTATCCTCTAACTCGATTGATATTCACAATTCAAAAAGGGTCTCCCTGAATTTCCCCGCTGTAAAATGCAGAAAAAGTTTTGATACACTAAGGCCTCTCCAAAGTAAATCTATTCTCCACGATCAAATAAAAAAAATAAACAAGTTATATTTTCACTCCGGCCGTTTTGCTCAGATTAAAACAAAGGCAAAATTTTTTGCCAAAACTGTCAGGGGTATCCTTCTTTTTGTCAACAGGGGGCGATACGTGCAGAATTTTAAACATTGCCCCCAGGTACCGGATGCAGCACAGAGACGCGAGTGATCCTCATGTCAAAAACACGCCACCAGGCACGACCAATCACTCCCCAGTACACTAATACGGGGTCCGCAATCCCCGGCGGCGACAGGGATGCTGCTTTAGGGGCTGGTGGGGGTTGTCGTGCGACCATGGGGACGGGGGGGGAGTGACCGCACGAAAAAGCAACCCAAAAAAACACGGGCCAGGACCTCCTCCGGCTTTTATTTATTGGAAAAAAATAACTAAAAAACCAACCCCAGTCAAATATGTAATTTCCCAAAACTGGGGAAAACAATTTCAAACTTAAACACATCTAATGAATTCCCATAAAGCGGTAACACAAAAAAAACTTAAACCATTAATTGTAATTCGCCATAAAGCGGTAAAAAATTTTAAAAAACTTTAAAAACAGTCTAATGTTAATTTTCCCAAAAAAAACCCCAAAATTTAAAAAAAAACACTTAAAAAGTAAAAAACCCAAAATTAACAAATTAAAAAACAAAACAGTCTAATTTTTAATCCCCTAAAGCGGAACACAATTAACAAACTAAACACAGTCCGTAAGGTAATTTCGCCCTAAAGCTGGTAACACAATTAACAAACCCCCTTTAAAAAAAACTTAGAAAAACCAAATTGTATTTTTTGTTTAAATGGCACTGAAAATTCAAAGAATGCAGGGAAAGAAAGCCCCGTTGTGGCTTTATCCCAAAAAAAAGTTGTGATTTACAAATTTGGAATGGGGAAAAGTCAAGTGAACGATTTTTGGCTTCTTAAACAAAAAATATTTTCTTTTTTTGTATGGAAAAAATTTTTAAAAAAACTCGACGGTAAAATGTCATCACCATGTTTTCATGTAATTTAAACTAAAACATGAAATTCGAAAATATGATTGCTGTGGACAGAAGAACTCCGTTAAAATTAATTAATAATTAGAATATTAAAAGATCAAAACATAAATCAATTTAAATTTTTCCCCAAACAAATACGACACTAATTAATTATTGTAGTTTCTTATCAGGATTTTTATTGTAAACGTTTTTAAAATATTTAAAATCCACACAAAAGAAAAGTTTAAAATATAAGGTTGGAAAGTGAAAACTTTATTAGCTAATTAAATTTAAAAAAAAAAAAGTGTACCGTTTTAAAACCCTTTACAAACACCGGTCCCGTGTGAGTGGGCAGTGCACCTGGGTACAAACTTAGAGGTCCCAGGGTCGATTTCCCGTTGGCAACTTTTTGGGGTTTTTTTTTTTCCCAAAGGGGAATCACCCCAAAAATCACCAGCTCTGGTTTGTTTTTTTAAATTGGGGTTTAAGAGTTTCAACTGGTTCCACCCCCCAAGTATCACCATCACCTATCTCACGGGTCTGGAAAATTTTCCCCGGGAAAGGGGTAAATTAGTCATTGTCATTGGGGTATTCTTGGGGATGCTAGCTGCCCGCTACCCAAAAATTTTCAAAATATGTATACTTAAAACAAAAAATTTTTTAATTTTCCTAATGTGTTTTGAATCATTCTTCTTCCCAAAGGGTCTTCCCTACCACAAACCCAAAGGCTTGCTGTTTGAAAACCAACTAACCTTCACTTCAGGACAGAAAGGGGGCCCCCCCCCCAAAAAAGACCTTGTTTCCAATTCTAGGAACACCAACCCTCCTCACCTCAAACCCCAAGAAAGGGGGCACTTTTTGCCAAATGTTAAAAAAAATCAATTTCAATTATTATAGCCTAACAAATTAAGTAAAATTTATATTAAAATTAAACTATGCATTTAAAAAATAATAAAAGCTCGACTTTAACAAAAATTAAAAAAACATTTCTTAAAAAATTCGGGGCAATACCTTTACATTAAAAATTTATCTATAGTAAATTTTGGGAAAAATGATTTCCACCCCCCCAGTTTTTAGAGTAATAAGGGGTTCTATTATTTTTTTAACTGATTAAATTAATCCTGGCTCCGGTGTTTATAGTCTTTTTGGAATTTTTGGTCCGCATTTTATTTTAAAAATTTTTTATTTTTTCCTAATTGTTGTAAACTTAAATGAAATTCCGTAGAATGGGGCTTAAATTTTAAATAAAATTGACAAAAAACAAATTTGATAAATAAGTGATTTTCCCTTTTACATGACAGTTTTATATGTTGATCTTGTACCTAATTCCTGTAGTTTTAACGACCCTTTTAAACAAGTGCACCGCAGCAAAGAGGAAAATCCTTACAGACAATTTAAATTTAAAAAAAGAAAAAAAATTTTTTTTATGGCTTATAAAAAAACAAAGTCAAGTAAAGGGGAAGGAAAATCCGGGAAGGTTGGGATAGGGGGTAATAATATTGACCCCCTTCTTTATTTTTCCAAGTTTTTGACAAAAAATAACCTCTAAAAAGCCAAATATTTTAAATTTTTTTTCTTTAGAGGGGGCCCAAAATTTTCTGCAGAAAAAAGAAAAAATACCTTTAAATTTACAGAAAACGCCACTGATTCGGGCGTCCCCTGGGAACGGTCATTATACGGCTAATAAAAACCACAAACTGGCTACAGTAATGTACCCAACACCCAATATCATTTATTAAATTACAAAAATAACAAAATTTTTTTTTTTTACCATATTACTGAAAAGAAAGTAACCCGTACAAAAGTTTTCTGTAGATGGAAGGCAAATCTCGGGGATGAAAGATTTTAATTACGGAATTGACCGTAACTGATTAAAATTCAATAAATTGAAAAATGACACCTGGACACGGACATTGAACTGAGACCTTTGGCTTTCAGCCAAAGTGATATCCAGGATCGTCCCTACCCATTATTTTTCATGTCTTTTTAAACAGATCCCGTGGGAAATTTTATTTACTTTCGGCTGATTTTCATAATTATAATCATTCACTCAAATTTCGCTTTTTAATACATATTTTGCCCTTTTTTCCATCTTGAGTCATAAAAATTTCAAATTTTTCACTATTGGGACAATAAAGCCAAACTCCCCGGGGGTTGGGGCTAATAACGAGATATCCACACGTCCATTTCAGACCGCCCTTTAAAAAAATGATAAAATGACCCTCTTCGGGACAAGCCGGATAGCCATGGTAGAGCTTTTTTACGCAAAACCCCAACTGCCGGGTTGATTCTCGTGTCCAGGTGTCATTTTTCAATTGATATTGATTTATTTAATCATTTTTTAAATCAAATTGAATGCCTCTGATCAAAAAGAACCTTAATTGATTTCATCGAAACTATCACCCTTAGTAAATCCTTCCCCGCTCTGGCTATGCAGCCCTAGACCCCCCGTGCGTAGTTGGCTAACGCCTTGTCGTGTTTAGCTCGACTGCTAGGACGGGAACGAGGTTCGAATCCGTCGGTGAACTGGGGGGTTTTTCCTAAAAAGGTTTTTCCCCCTCCCCTCCACGAAAAAGCGGTTCACTTCCTCTAATTCAACCTTCCAATCCTAATCCTTGCGTAATTATCTTAAACGTTAACCCGAACGGGGAAAACGCGGGCTAATATTTTATCCTATTTTTTTTAGCTATAAAACATTTTTGAACCATTTTACGTAATTTTGAACAACACCGCATTATTTAGACATACATTTTTGATTATGAAAAGGTTTTTGGGGGTTTTGGTTTTTTTAAAAGGATTCAAATATTTTTATACATGGGTTGTTTTTTATAATTTTTTTATAACTATTAGTGTTAGTTTTAAAACAAAAAATACCAGACTTAAAAAACGTAAAAACTTTGAACTTGCTTGTAAAAGAACCACCACAAGGCCCCAAAAGGGTAGATTTTTTTTATTTTACTCCCCCCAAATTTCACTATCATTTTTTTATCCTTTCTTGTTCAAATTTCCTAGGTTTTTTTGGTGTGAAGTTTTTTTTTCTATGAGACTCGTGAATTGTATGTCATATAGGCCAAAATGGGAAATGATGCACGCTGCCACCCAGGGGATGCAAACAAAATCTGGGTGGTACGCCACATAAAAAAAAAGTAAGCATTGAATAAAAAAATTTTCCCAACGGTATAATTTTTTTTAAGTTTTACAATTTCAACATCATTTGACCCCTCGACTTTAGAATCAGGGTTATAAATCATTGGCTCGTACCTAATGTTTTTCTTGTGCTGGGGGAAGACAAAAAGTTTGAAAACCCAAAATAAATAAATTACTATCAAAATCAATTTTTTTTAAAAATAATATTTAAAATTTTACGCTGGTACAAGTCGGGGGTTTAATCCCGAAAGGTCTCTAAAAGGGGGTTATTTTTAAAGGGATTCCCACCTCCTTCCAAGAAAATCGGGTAGATTTTCTCTAAAATGTTTCCTTCTCAACCCTAACCCCCTTAAGGCAATTTATCAAATATACGAAAAAACTGAAAACCCCGCTTGTATTAAAGATGAATTTTTTGGGAAGAGGTTTCTTTTTTTGAAAGGGGGAGATTATCATTTTAAATTTTTTTTAAAATTTAATCTTTAAAAAGGGGGGGGGAATAGGAGGGGGTGTTTACGTATTTTTTCCCTACCACTTTGATCTGTAAAAAAGAACTTTGGTAGGGGGGTTCTTTTTAGGTAAAGTCGATAGCTATTTTTTTTTTTTTTCAAGATTCAAACCCCTTTAATTTTGGTCAAGGATCTTATTATAGGGCCTATTTTTGCAAACACGGAGTTTTAAAAAAGTTACACATTTTAACCCTAGTAAAACATTTTTAAATAAATTTTTTTTTAAAAAAAAAAAAAAAACTATTTTAAACTAATCCCCCCAAATTCAATGTTGTCAGGGAAATAAGAAAAAACCAAATTTTATAATTTTCCCCGGCACAAATCGTGTATCTAAAAAAAAAACAATTGGTTTTTCCTTTTTTCGGAGTGAATTTACCATTACGAGTTTTCGAACTGCACTGCTGGTATCGAATGTTCTCCCATCAAACTTTCTACCAAGTTTAAGAGGAAAAAAACCCGTTTTGGGGTTTCCATAAGCAAACATAGATAAATTTTTTTCGAAAGGGAATAAAAAATGTAAATAAAAAACAGTTCGAATTAGGGCTAATCAAAAACAAGTAAAAAATTTACGTTACCTTTTTTTTTCCAATTAGTGAAAAAATCGAAAAAAATTGGCACTCTGGTCCCCCAAAAATTTTTTGGGCCCATTTTAATATAAATTTAAAAAATTAAACTTTTATTTTCACAAAATGATAAATAAAAAATTTAAAAAATATAAATAATTTTAATGTAATATGAATATTATATTTAAAAATCCACAAAAAATATCAAATAGCAAAGGGGTTTTACCGCAGTTCCAATTAATGCATAGTAATTTGTTTCTTCTAGTTTTACAAAACATAAAAAAAAACATATTTTTTTCATATTAATAACAAAAAGGGGTAAATTGCTTTTGGGAAAAAAACCCAAAAAAAAAAAAGGGTCGAAAATAGGGAATTTTTAAGTTTTTCTTTGCTTTTAAAGTCATTTTGAAAGTGTTTAAAGTGATTTTTTATTTCGGC